>JAJJWW010001539.1:0-357987 GCA_023531295.1 Papaver armeniacum | reverse complement strand
CACTTCTATAGCATCCACCATCGGTTTTTCCTTTTCCTCGCTCCTCCTTGTCCATTGTTCACCGGTTCCTCCTCTTCCCTCTCGTCTTCCAATCAGACCTCCAAGTATGTACACTTACTCTATCATAATCCACAGCCGCGTTTATGCGGGGAGATCGGTGGCTGATTTTGATTTTCTCCATCATTTCTCATATTCATCCTTGACGATTCTCTTTGTTTCATTCCTCCTTTCTCCGACAAGTCTCCCACTTCTTCTTACAATCGTTGGTTGCCCTTGTACATTTCTTCTTCTAGCCATTTTTCTTTTTCAATGCATTCTTGAGTATCACTCCAAATCTTTTCTCTATTAATCCAAATTCTTTCCAATTTCTGCGTCAATCTCTGCTCTCTCCCTGTTTCAGAATCAAGAATACAATCACAATGACTGAGTTGCGAGAACTTCAGGAGGAATATATTGCTCTTGAGGAAAAGAAAAATGAGATGGAATCATACCCCATTTCGAACACAAGTTCAAGAAGCGACGAATGCAAACACATTACCCAAGTTAATAAATACGGTGACGAGCACCCCGCAAGGGCAACAAGAGAGGATAATGGGAGATAGTCGAGAAAATCTAGTAGCTATGGGAGTGTGATCAAGAAGAATTCTAGAGAGAGAAAATTCTATAGCCGTGGTGGAAATATCAAAATCCAAATACTTGATCAGCCGCAAGAAACTTATGGAGGTCATCAGCCGCAAGGAACTTATGGAGGTTAGAGGCAAAACTATCACAGAGGACAGTGGAGTCATAAGATAATATGGGAAGAAATCAAAATGCCACCTTTGAATGTTAGTGTGGAGAAGATATGGGAAGCTATAATCCTAATGGAATACATACCCGCACCATGGAACATGGGGAGTGAACCACCTCCAAGCTACAAAAGTAATGAATTTTGCTCTTATCATCATTTCCATGGACATACAACAAATGAATGCGAAATATAAAGAGAATCATTCTCAGGATGATAGATCAGGGAAAATTAAATCACTTTCTAGTAGGATAAACGCAAACTCAAGCATTACCACCTCCTCCATATATTCACAAGCCAAACACAGCAAAAGAAAGAGAAATATTTGTGATTGAAGTTGGCGCAAAGGCAAAGAATCTGTTTTGTAACTCTATCGTACACTCATACAAGACGATTGAAGATTTTCACGATAACACTCTCTCGTAGGGTTTTCCAATGCAGATGCGATGATAGAAAATAATGAACATTGCAAAGACATCAAGCCACCGGAAGAATGACAAAAGCGAGACTATCTCTTTTACGCATAAGAACTACACGGTGGAGAAATGCACGACAACCCATTAGTGGTAAGATTAGAGATTAACCCAAAACCTAGCGAGGATGAAGATGATGAAGCCGAGAATTCATGGCCCAATTAATGATTTTTGATCGATCTGAAGTTCCGTGAATATTCTTTTTATCATACTTATAAAACTATGGGAGGAAAGATGAAGATCTAATACCTTCAACGGCCACAAAATCTATGGTTTAACGGTACTGTAAAATAAGCCAAAGAGAAGCTCATATAAATTCCACTTTGAAAGGAATATCTATCGAAATTTTATTCTGTGTAGTTGATATGGAATCACCATACAACGACCGATTGATTTACCTTTGTTACATGAGATTTTAGGTGTGGCATCGAATTTCCATCAATGTATCAAGTTCCCTCATCCCACTGGTGTTGGCATCATAAAAGGAGATTGGGTTAAAGTAAAGAAGTGTTATGAAATTGATATAAAATCTTGTGAAGAAAGAGTCACAAGAAGAAGAATTGGAAACACAACATCAAAGAAAAACAAAAGGTGAAAGATTGATGGTAGATGTAATAGAACAGAGAGAAGAACAAATGCTGCAAAACCAATATATGATGAAGATAAGAAGTGGCGAAGCCTTCAAAATGTGACAAGAAAATGACATAGAAAATTCAAAAATGCAGAGGCAAAAGTAAGTAAATAAGAGACTTAAAGAATGAATGTACTTGTTGACCGCCGAAGTAGAAATTGGGAAGTGAAAGAAAAATGTATGATTGGTTTGATCTTAAAAAAAAAAAAAAAAAATTGATTATGAAAATCTTTCTTATGAATAGTAGAGATGAGGTTGCGAAAGGAAGTTGTTATGCAGAAGAAGAGAATATATTTCATGAATGATAAAGATGAGATTGTGAAATTACAAAAGAATTTATATGCAGAAGAATCAACAAATTAATCAGACAGAGGCGAACCAACTATGGCGTACACCCTAGTTCACGAAATCAAAATTTCGCAAGAGGCAAATGTAAGACCTAAAGTGCGTCATAGAAGGGGTACCTATTGCATGGCTCAAGGAAAAGGTTACACCGCCCAGGAACTCCAGTCATGGAGAATTGGGGTCAATAAAGCCCATCCAGGGGAGGTACTTGGATTTTAAATCTAAGCTTATGACTTAGATTGGACGACTGAGGGTCTCTTCTAAGGAGCCGCATTTGACCAAGGCGCCAGGGTACACGGTTGAGCCAAGAGTGCACAGGGCATTTGAAGTGTCTCGGCCATTCTTGGAAAGTCTTGGCTTATGCTTTCGGCTCAAGAAAACTCCACTTAGGGTGCGGTCTCGTAACCATAATCCCTATAGGCAAAAGGGATAAGAGGTCAAAACAATCAATTTGTTGTTAAGACCGGATGGGAGGAGCTAGCCTTGTATGTCGAAGTACGTCTCCTTGAAGGGGCAACCGGGGGAAGATAAGGGCGACACCCGTATTAGGAGCCGATAAGTGTCTTAAGACGCAAATGTCATGAGGCTTTATTTTCGCAGGAAATTTAGGCTTGTCATATTTGTGCGACAATCTGAAGAGGCAATAATACAAAAGACACGTATAAGATGAGATCAATGGGTCACACATGAAAGTGTAAGGACGTCCCGCGATCTGGTCAAAAGACGACAATGTCTTGGGGCTTTATTTTCGCAAGAATTTTTAGGCCTATCATATTGTCGCAACAAAAATTTCAAAGAAAAGGTTAAGGCAAGATCAATAGGTTTTTGCATGCAAATGCAAAGTCGTCCTGCGATTTTGTCGCAATGACAACAGGCTGCGAGATTGAGGCATGAATACATATCACTATTCGAAAGTAACTCGCTTAATCTCTCATTTGAATGCAAATAACAGAGGCAAGTATGGGAATGTATAGAATAAAAACATGTTATTTGTCTTCATATGATAGATTTACGCGCTCATAAAATGAAAAGTTGATAATATATTGATTAATTATATTGCAAAAAATAATTGCTCTTTTAACATGTGCAGAAAGGAACAACAAAGTTAGAACTGGAAGATCCAAGAAATTCGCAGGAAAAGACTACAAAAATAGAAGATTAAAAGAATGGATATACAGATATTACAAAAAAGAAGGAAGAAGACAGAACTATTTCTTGCTTGATTCTTCTTCTTCATTTTCTTCATCTTCATCGAGATCCTTCTATTGCTTCATCTTTATTAGATTCCTCTTCTTCGCTAGCATCGGGCCGGCCGAGATATCCAAAGAAGGCACATTCTCGGGGATTTCATCAAGGAGGCAAGGGTATGAAGAATGAGGAATGATGTTGTCATCCACAGACCATCTTAATAGTTTGATTAAAAAAAGAATAGCATCATTCTTGAAATTCGAATTGATTTGTAGTTGCTTCTTCAATCTATAATATTTGTCATCTCGAGAAGAAAAGTCCTTTGTCGCTGCTCCTTCTCGATTCAAGTTCTTCACCTTTTGCTAAATCTCTCCTCGATCCCTGCTAACATATGACAATGAATCAGAACTTAATACAAATTTCATAAAAAATAAACATTTAAATAAAGAAGAATGATTAACAACCTTCTTTGTCGAAATCATATCCCTAATCAAGGCCGTATGCTCAAAGACTAACGTTAACACCTAAATTATTTCCTCGCATCATCTAGAACCTTCGCAGCCCAAACGAATTCATCACATTGTTTATGTGAAGAAGGGAGCGAATTTGATTCTCTCTTTTGCTAAGAATAGCATTTTTGCGGATGGATTCATCCCGTTCAATTTGAACCAAGAAGAGTTTTTTGGAATTTCGCTAATGCTTGAGCACCTTGACTAGCAATGCGGTCTTTGTCATCTATGAGATCACTGATTTTCTTCCTTAAAGTATTAATTTTCTCTTTAGAACTAAGATATAGACGTTTAAATTGGTTGGCTAAGCCTAAACTAGATCTATGATCAATTTCAAGAGCGAAATTTAGATTGAAGTTCGTTTAGAGGAAGAGATTTAATCTTGTTATTTGAAAAACTATTCAAAGAATCGTTGAGGTGATCAAGAAGGGCATTGTTATCCATAGGATCAGGGAATGAGTGAAGAAGAATGGCTTCATCAGAAAGGTTATAAACGTCTGCGAAAATGGTAAATCAGATGAGGGAAGATAATAGAGAATAAACCAAAGGAAAAAGAAAAGTAGCATACCATAAAGTTGTTGGTTAGCACTTTGAAGACTAGAAATCTTATTCTTCGAGTGGAAGAATCGACTTCTAATTGCTTAGTTTTCTCTGTGAAGAGTAGCGACTTCGATTTCAATTCTTCATTTCTCTTGCGAAGACGGTAACCCGACTTCAATTCTTCATTTTTCTTGCGAAGTTGAAGATTCTTCTTTTTCGAGAATATTGCGCCTTTTCTCAAGATCTGAGGCAACAACGAAGGAAGCTCTCCCGGACTATAAAGGAAAGTAAAGAAATTATCGAGATATAACTTCAAATAAAAATTATGAAGAAATAAGGGAACAAAGACATACCAAGACACCAAGCGAATTTAGAAAGCTGGGAGTCACTGATCTTGAGACCCCATGAAGAGAATCATCACCCTCTAGTAAAGGAGCATCACAGATACTCGCGAGAGCTTTGCACGTACTAGAGAGACGATCATCTCCAATTCCTTGCATGGAGTCATAGAAGATGCTAGACATTTGCGCCATAGAAGATTCGATTGGAGAATTCTCCTTTGCGAGAAAAGTATCAATATCATCATTATCTTCATCGAGATCTTTATTTGGATTGAGGATTTGAAGGAGAAGGAGAATGAATCTTTCGTTTCTTTGAAGGTGGGGCGTTAGACTTCTCCTGCGAAGAGAACCTTTACCCTTGCTTTTGGTATTCGCAACCTTAGAACTTTCTTCTTCTTCAAGAATCTCAAAGACTGACCTTCGCACATGAATGAAGATAAGAAAAGAGGCAACAATATTGTTAAAAATAATAAAGAAAAGTATTTCTTACTTCATCCATGATCGAACAGTGTTGCTAGGGTACTTGCCTTAGCATTTCTTTTGTAGCTCTTTCTCAACTTGATAATCACGAAAATTTCGCAAGATTAATAGGTATAAAAGGAGTGAAGATTATAAAGCGAGCGAAATTTAGGAAGTATACCTCTTTTGCTTTTTCAGGGCAGCTTAAAACCCAAGGTTGATAATTGGCGAGATTCGCAGGGAGCACATGTGAACCCGAAATGTAAGGTCCTTTCAAAACCAACCGAAAGACGCACCATTTGTCGTCTTTAGAATGACGAGAACATTATTCTTGCCGTAATGCCACGATATTCTCGATAAGTATTTTATCACAGCGACATTCTCTCTTCTCTTCAAGCGAGCACCCCAAATGAGTTTTATCATTCTTCATATTTATCACTTCATAGTTTTCGAAGAAGCTTTCCACCGATATATTTTTCGGCGAATATCTCTAAGTACACAAATTTAGGATCTCGACTTCTTTTGGGTAAAGAGATCCTTACCAAGACCACTACGGTTGGCAAACTCAAGCATTAAGCGGATACAATCCTGCTCAGTTGGTAGATAGCTCGCGAGAATTTCGCATGAGCAAGAATTTCATAAAATAAGGGAAGATCAGGGTCATAGAGAGGAATGGGAAGGCCAGCGAGAATCTGACTGATAGGTGTAGAATACACCGTATTTACTATACAGAGTTTATGCTTTCTTCGCTATTTTTCTTGTAAATTATGTATTTTACGCTTGTTTTGAGTTTTGTAGCTACTTTGGAGTCGCACAGAGGAAAAGAAGAAGAAATCACCATATTTTAGCTAAAGGGTAAAATTGTCATTTCACCAAGGAGGGAATACAATATGGAGCCCAGCCAAGGTTAAGGGGTGATTCAAATTATCAAGGAAGGACAATAATAGTTAAAGGGAGGTCAAAGAGGTGTCCCTTATCCAAAAGAAGGGGAGTGAGAATAGCACAATTGGGATGTACTTATGGTGGGTGTTTGAATCCACCCACACCTAAACTCGACCCATACCCAAGCCCACATGTCTGAATCCACCCATACCCTAACCTAAGCCCATCCATCCATACCACCCGCTCCATACCCTAAACCGAGTCGACCCATCCGACCCGACCCATCCGTGCAATTATAACTCTAAACCTAAAATCGAGAAAGGGTTTTCTTTCTCAATCATTTCTTCATTTATTCCTACACCTGAGTGAGCGACATTTATTTTAAGAAGCGTAGTGAAAAACCGCGAGAAGAAATTAGGGTTCGATATTGAGACGCTCTCATTGAGAAACCGAGATCAAGACGATGTTGCAATGATGATTGACGAGCTCATGATGAGTGAATCACAGAGATGATGGAAGAATGGTTCGATTTTCTGATGCTGTTGTTGGGTCTGAGGAATCGAGAGAGGAAGAAATCGGTGAGTAATTTCTGATGTTGTTGTTGGTCTTTGATGTTGGAGAAGAAAGCTAAAAGCAAAGGTCAGCGATATTGAAACCGAGAGAAGAAAGTATGATGAGAAATTATGGCGCGTTGATTAATCGAAGCAAATCATGGTTGGTAGCTGTAATTGATGAAACAAATGAGTTCGAGTTGCTTGATTAATGGTGGTATTGATTGGCTCGATGGGTCTGTAACAAATTGCAAGGTAGGGTGTTTGAATCTGATGTTCAAGGGTTTCTGCAGAAGAAGGAGGTCTCAGAGATGATAGTAACAGCAGTCAATAGAGAAGAACTCAGGGAAATCGAGCTCGGTCTTGAGCTGTTATTCAACACAGAGGAGGAATTGAATGATTTCGAGCTAATGAAACAAGAGATGGGCTCGACTTGTTATGGGATCTGTGAGATTGAAATCAAAGCGACTTAAAGCAAATGGGTTTGTGGTTGCTTGACATTTAAGATTTGATGGAGATGATTGAGCGGAGATAGATTGAAGTTTGAGGGTTTGAAGAAGAGCGGATGGGTTTGAATCTGGAGCAAACTTGAAGATGAAAAGAAGTGATGGGTTTTGATGTTGTTGATTTCCATGGGTTTGAGTGAAAGAAGGGAATGAATCAGTGATAGCAAAGAAGAGTTGTAAGGTAGAAATGGAGTTGGTAACATTGGCGTGGGATGTGTGTTGATGCTCAAGAAGATGCACCGGTGGTGCAAGTGATGCTTGCAAGATCGGATGATGAAGCCGAAGTTATTGCACAAATGAAACTCGAGGTTGCGGGGTGATGTCGGTGTTGCTACAATCGATTCCGGAATCGAATTTGTGATGAGCGATCTTTATTGTTATACGTGGTCGTGATGGAGTTGGAAATCTTTGAGATAATGGGTTCTGGCCGTGGATTGTTGGTCATGGCCACAGTTGTGGGTTTGAGGTCATCTGTTGTAAAAGAAAGTGTCGGGGGTTGTGCAAAGATGGCTGGTGGTTGCAAATTGTTGCGAGCAAGTGAGTTTATGGAATTGTGGTGATTGAGTTAATGTGGATGCAGGTGAGGTCGAGAATTCAGTGCAAAGGAGAATATAGTGGATGATGTTATAAGTAACGGGGATGAGTGAGAGTTCGGATTGAATATAGAATTGGAGATGGTTTCCGTGTTGGTGTTACAAAGACAAAAGGTAAGAGCTAAATAAATGATGAACAAGTGAAGCTCTGCAGTGAACAATGGAATGAAAATGTTAGATGTATGTGTAGGTTCTTAGCAGGGAAGATCAAGAAATTGAGGCTGAACTTGGCCGAAATCCTATAAATAAACAAAACTCGGTCGGACTGCGGATTCCGACGGCGAGTTGACTCAATGATCCCGATGACCGATCCTTATATATGACTCAGCGAGTTAGACCATTCAGCTGAGTTACTGACTGACTGGGGAGCTGACTCGGTGTCTGATTGCTCTCCCCCTTGACTTGCTGACTAACGGTTTGACTGACGGTTGACCTTTGACCGTTAGTCCTAACGGTGGACCGACAGTGAATATTCCGTCGAATATTCTCCCGAAGGAGAAATTTTCAGGTGGCCGGCGGTGACTATTCCGGCCACAATCCCAGTTTTCCGGCGAGCCAAAAAAATCCAGAATTTTCTATGGATTTCTCTCATGGGTGTGAAGACTTGGACTAGGAATTGGATGGAGAATTGGGCTCAAATTTGGAAAGAGAAGATGGAAGAGTTGAGAAAGCTTGGATTTGGAAATTGAATTATTAAGGGAAAAGGATTCTATTCCTTGGAAGATTTGGAGAATATTGAAGCCTATAAATAGAGAAGTTTTCTACATCTTTTACACACATCTCTACACACACAACACTTTTCTTTCTTATTCCTTGTGTGAACTCTTTTACATGAGTAGCTAATTTTATTGATTGAGGATGAATTCCTAGTTCTTAACATATGATTTAAGTTTTTGTTTTCAATTCTATCTTGAAGTTTTTCACATAATTATCGTTTGTTTTTACTAATAGGAATGATCTTAAAGACATTCATGATTGATTGATAGATTGTTTGGGTGGCCAACTAAATTGATTTGTTAATTTGATCTAAAGCTAGTGAAAGTTAGGAGATAAGTAATCGTTTCTTGACTCTTTACATAAGTAGCAAACACGAGACCTTGCGGAGGGATTCCGTGGAGCAATTGTGTGTGAAAACAACGTTAGCAAGTAGACCTTGATCTAAGAGTCTAACTACTAATATTAACCTAATAAGTTCATAAATCTTAATGCGTTTATTTAAATTACATCTAGAGTGAGCTACTACTAGGTGGTTTGGTAAATAGAATCCGGTAGTCGAGAACTTCCCTGTCCTGAAATAAGGGATTTAGGGGTTTAGCAAGCTAGGACTGCTTTACCTACGGTTGGTGATAATTTGTGACTAATAACAAGTAGAATAGAACATAACTTGATTCATTGTTTATTAACGAAGAAGGATTCCTTGGTCTTATCTCTCTTATTGCTTTCAACTTTATCTTTTAATTGCTTTCTTTATTTTCTTTTGCTTTATACATCCCCCTTTTGTGACAATTTTACAACTAGAATCTCGTGCTCCTCGTGGGATCGACCTTGACTACCCTATATTACTTTTAATTAGGTAGTAAAGTATTAATTAATTTGTTGTGGTACGACACGCATCAAATTTTGGCAGCCGTGCTTAGGAAACGGATGATTTTAGTTGTTTTTATTTTCTTTTTGCTTTATTCTTGCTTTGATTGGATTCTATTCCGTATCTAACTTGGTTTTTGAATCTTATTTCGTGTATCGGTTTTCCATGTATGGTGGACAAGAGCAAGCATATTACAACAATCAATACGGTTTTCAACCTCAACATTATGACAACTTCCAACCATCCTTAGGATACAATCAAAACCAATATTTTGGCTATGATAAATTTTCTACGAACCTTATGGATATTCTCATACATATCAACAACCTTATGACGGTTATGTAAGTGAACAATCACATGGATGGGAAGGATAGTTATGCATCTAACAAATTGTTTTCTAGTGATCGTAGAATTTGGAATATACTCCTCTTCATCGTGTTTTTCCTTCACTTTTTCCAAAAGAGGAGATGCCTCTAGAAACTCTATCAACGGTGGTAAGCGTGTGAACGTCGAAACTTGCAAAAGTTATACAAATTGGAAGATGATGGAGACTCGGAAGAGCTTGTCGCGAGAAATTAGTAGGACCATTCATATGGAACTTAAACGACGTCTAGATAAAGGTAATGAAACGATGACGATTCTTATTATGGTGAGTCCGAAAGAAGATGATTGTGTTGAAAAGGACCAACCTTTGGAGACTTTTGATGACGCTAGTGTAGATTACTCGAGCCTTGATCTTAATAATGATCAAGAACCTATTCAAAAGGTAGAGCTTGAAGATGATGCACTTAGTGCTTGGAAAAATTCCTTAGGGAAAGATGGGAGTCACTTGAAGTGTATGAGCGTTGCAACAATGAGGAAGTTATTCCAACTCCGGATCATAATAAAGATCCTTCACCTATTCAAAAGGAGGAGATTGGGTGTGACTTGCCTATTGTTGTAAACGGTGTAACACCCTCACAAGAAGATCTTAAAATCTATACCGATGAAAATCATTTTAGTGAATGGCCCGATTCCGATGATGAGAATGTTGAAGAGATGATGCTAGAGGATGAAACCACATTCATTGATTTTGTGGAAGACCCAATTGAACTTGCGAATGATTTTAATGATGCCAAGACTTTGGTTAAGGTAGAAAACGACGAAGAATGGTTGCAAGGTTTAATAGAGGACCACGATATACAAGAGGTAAGTAATGCACTCGAATTTTTAAGGATGAAGAGGATTCTATAATACAAGAAATTGTGCAAGGTTTGTCTAACCCTTTGCATATTGATTCTTCTCCTTTACCTCTTATTGGTTTGAATGTATGTGCTTCAAAGTATTTTGGATGATTTTGTTTCTAAATATCCACCATTGGAAACACTTGATTCTAACACTATGCTTGATTTGCCAAGAGGAATACATGGAAGTTCCAAAATTCTATGTTCTTTATACACTTCCGAGTGTGGACGAGAATAAGTGTGGGGAAATTTCTATCGAGCGATAATTTCATTATTGTTTTCTTGTGCTAATATTTGTATGGAGTTATTGTTTTCAAAGCAATTATTATGGGTGGATCCTCAAATTTTCCGATTGTTAGTATATGGGGAATGAATCTTGCAAGAGCTAAGTCGGCGCCGTCGACTTTAAAACAAGCGCTTAATGGGAGGCAACCCATCGGTTTTGTATTTCTTATCTTTTTGCTTTTTGTTA
Organism: Papaver armeniacum; assembly: GCA_023531295.1. Lineage (NCBI taxonomy): Eukaryota > Viridiplantae > Streptophyta > Magnoliopsida > Ranunculales > Papaveraceae > Papaver > Papaver armeniacum. Next base: position 346,902 of record JAJJWW010001539.1, on the reverse strand, counting down.
TTTCTTTTTCTTGTTTCTTATCATGTTAAAATTTCCCACCTTGACTTTACTAGGAGGATTCAATTACATTGAGGACAATGTAAGGTTTAAGTGTGGGGGAGTGGTTAAGCATGTTTTTAAAAAAAAAATTACAAAAAAATTAAAAAAATTTGAAAAAAAAAAAAAAAAAAATCATAAAAACTCCAACTTTTAAAGATTTTAGAGTCACTAGCATATTTCTAGGTATGTTTACATAGAGATTTTGACCGACATAATTGAACTTGGAAATGTTAGAGAACTACATTCGGATTTCTTGCTTGTTAGAGTGTTAAATAATGGATTTAATCATGCCGGTGATGCGAATTTGGTGCAGGGAGAAATGCATTATTAGAGTTGCTGATCAATCATTAGTGGAGACTACCTGTATTCATATCATGAGAGGCACCGACCAAATTCTTCCATCTACTAAAGAGAATCTTTGAGTGTGTGTCACCGTACGTTAATTCTGGTAGAATGGTGAGCTACCCAACCTGGCACCAATAGAAGCACTACTCTTTGATCTCTTGAGTGCTAATTTTGTCAATCATGAGGGTGACGTCTATAGATGAAAGCTTGCTTCTTGTAGTTCGATTTGCAGTTAGCACCATTCTCTCTCGCGACAACAACGGGTCCATAGAAACACTCTCATCATCAACAAGGAGCGACATCAAAATCTACAAGGAAAGTTGGAAAAGTTTAAGGTTTATAAGCAACGGAATGAGAAAAAAGAGCAAATTTCAAATACAAGTAAAGCAACATACAACGAGCGGATTTTACATATATGTTGAAGACTTACAATACAATGAGGTAATTTTATATCCAAGTATGAAGATTTATTCATGAAAGCGAAGAAAATTAAAAGGTGAGAATTTTTGAAGTTTATGATTTCAAGACGATACAAGTTGTGAAGAATCAAGCGGTAAAATACTTCTCCCACGGCCATGGTTTATTTTGTATTTTATTTCTCTTGATTGAAAAAAAAAAAAAAATTTGAATTGAAAAAAAAAAAAAGAAAAGGAAAAAGAAAAAAAAAAAAGAGAAAAAACAAGAAATATTTGTTCTTATTTTTGTTAATAAGCCGGGGAAGGAAAATTTATAAGGAAGTTTCAAGCGACAAGGATTTAAAAAAAAGAGTTACAAATTGTTAAGGAATTATGAAATTCAAGGGTTTATCATCAATAGTTGAAACCGAAGACGAAGACCAAGAAGATCAAGACGAGGAGCGGAAGACGTTTCTATTGGATGCCGTGAGAGTGGTGTTATCATAATTGGCAATCGGATGTGAAGGTGAGTAAGTAATCTCATCCTCGATAATATGGTTGATTTCCTTTCTTAGAGATCGTCGGAAAAATGGTTTTCAAAATATTAAAAGATGTGGGTTTTTAAAAATATTTCGGAAGTTATCCTTCCCACCATTCAACGTGTCGCAGATTTCTCTCTTCATTCCTACCTGCACATGTGAGAACCATAAAAAGCCGTCTTTTTGAATGCAATTATCATAAAATCCTTTTTGGTGAGGCGAAGTCGAGGCGAAATGCTTATTGATCGTTTCTCAAACATCGTTCTCTCGTTATGGTGTGGTTATTTCTCACCAACATTTAAGAATGAGAATATGTTCTTTAGTATTTCTAACTTCTTATTACTAGTATGCGAGAAACTCTATGTCCTCATAACTTTTTGATGCTTGGGACGCTTGAACGCTTTGAAGTTGTGAGTTTTTAGTTTGATTTGCTCGAGGACTAGCAAAGTCTAAGTGTGGGGGAATTTGATAGGTGTAGAATACACCGTATTTACTATACAGAGTTTATGCTTTCTTTGCTATTTTTCTTGTAAATTATGTATTTTACGCTTGTTTTGAGTTTTGTAGCTACTTTGGAGTCACACAGAGGAAAAGAAGAAGAAATCACCATATTTTAGCTAAAGGGTAAAATTGTCATTTCACCAAGGAGGGAATACAATATGGAGCCCAGCCAAGGTTAAGGGGTGATTCAAATTACTGAAGGAAGGACAATAATAGTTAAAGGGAGGTCAAAGAGGTGTCCCTTATCCAAAAGAAGGGAGTGAGAATAGCACAATTGGGATGTACTTATGGTGGGTGTTTGAATCCACCCACATCCTAAACTCTGACCCATACCCAAGCCCACATGTCATCCACCCATACCCTAACCTAAGCCCATCCATCCATACCCCTTCCATACCCTAACCGAGTCGACCCATCGGCCCGGCCCAATCCGTGCAATTATAACTCTAAACCTAAAATCGAGAAAGGGTTTTCTTTCTCAATCATTTCTTCATTTATTCCTACACTGGGGTGAATCGCTTTGTAGAAGCAGAGAAAAACCGAAAAGAAATTAGGGTTCGATATTGAGACGTTCTTTCTTTGAAAACCAGATCAAGACGTAGCAATGATGATTGACGAGCTCATGATGAGTGAATCACGAGAGATGATGGAAGAATGGTTCGATTTGCGATGCTTTGTTGTTGGGTCGAGGAATCGAGAGAGGAAGAAATCGGTGAGTAATTCGATGTTGTTGTTGGTCTTTGATGTTGGAGAAGAAAGCTAAAAGCAAAGGTCACGATATTGAAACCGAGAGAAGAAAGTATGATGAGAAATTATGGCAGTTGATTAATCGAAGCAAATCATAGTTGGTAGTCAGAATTAATTGATGAAACAAATGAGTTCGAGTTGCTTGATTAATGGTGGTATTGATTGGCTAGATGGGTCTGTGACAAATTACAAGGTAGGGTGTTTGAATCTGATGTTCAAGGGTTTCTGCAGAAGAAGGAGGTCTCGAGAGATGATAGTAATAAAGCCAATCAATAGAAGAATTCGGGGAAATCGAGTTCGGTCTTGAGCTGTTATTCAACACAGAGAGGAGGAATTGAATGATTTCTGAGCTAATGAAACAAGAGATGGGCTCGACTTGTTATGGGATCTGTGAGATTGAAATCAAAGCAGCTTAAAGCAAATGGGTTTGTGGTTGCTGACATTTAAGATTTGATGGAGATGATTGAGCGAGAGATAGATTGAAGTTTGAGGGTTTGAAGAAGAGCGGATGGGTTTGAATACGGAGCAGACTTGAAGATGAAAAGAAGTGATGGGTTTTGATGTTGTTGATTTCCATGGGTTTGAGTGAAAGAAGGGAATGAATCTGTGATAGCAAAGAAGAGTTGTAGGTAGAAATGGAGTTGGTAACATTGGCAGGGATGTGTGTTGATGCTCAAGAAGATGCACTGGTGGTGCAAGTGATGCTGCAAGACTGGATGATGAAGCTGAGTTATTGCACAAATGAAACTCAGGTTGCAGGGTGATGTCAGGTGTTGCTGCAATCGATTCCGGGAATCGAATTTGTGATGAAAGATCTCATTGTTATACGAGTGGTCGTGATGGAGTTGGAAATGCTGAGATAATGGGTTTTGCTGTGGATTGTTGGTCATGGCCACAGTTGTGGGTTTGAGGCTGTGCAACTGTAAAAGAAAGTGTCAGGGTTGTGCAGTATTGCTGGTGGTTGCAGCTGTTGCAGGCAAGGCTGAGTTTATGGAATTGTGGTGATTGAGTTAATGTGGATGCAGCTGAGGTCGAGAATTCAGTGCAAAGGGAGAATATAGTGGATGATGTTATAAGTAACGAGGGATGAGTGAGAGTTCAGATTGAATATAGAATGGAGATGGTTCTGTGTTGGTGTTACTGACAAAGGTAAAAGCTAAATAGCGAGATGAACAAGTGAAGCTCTGCAGTTGAACTATGGAATGAAAATGTTAGATGTATGTGTAGGTTCTTAGCAGGGGAAGACTGAAGAAATTGAGGCCTGAACTTGGCCGGGAAGTCCTATAAATAAACAGAACTCGGTCGGACTCTGGTTCTGGCGAGTTGACTCAGCGATCCCGATGACCGATCCTTATATATGACTCAAACAGTTGGACCATTCAGCTAGAAAGCTTGACCGTCGGGAGGCTGACTCGGTGTCTGATTGCTCTCCCCCTTGACTTGCTGACTAACGGTTTGACTGACGGTTGACCTTTGACCGTTAGTCCTAACGGTGGACTGACGGAATATTCCGTCGAATATTCCTGTGACGGAGAAATTCTCAGGTGGCCGGCGGTGACTATTCCGGCCACAATCCCAGTTTTCCGGCGAGCAAAAATTCCAGAATTTTCTATGGACTTCTCTCATGGGTGTGAAGACTTGGACTAGGAATTGGATGGAGAATTGGGCTCAAACTTGGAAAGAGAAGATGGAAGAGTTGAGAAAAGCTTGGATTTGGAAATTGAATTATTAAGGGAAAAGGATTCTATTCCTTGGAAGATTTGGAGAATATTGAAGCCTATAAATAGAGAAGTTTTCTACATCTTTTACACACACATCTCTACACACACAACACTTTTCTTTTCTTATTCCTTGTGTGAACTCTTTTACATGAGTAGCTAATTTTATTGATTGAGGATGAATTCCTAGTTCTTAACATATGATTTAAGTTTTTGTTTTCAATTCTATCTTGAAGTTTTTCACATAATTATCGTTTGTTTTTACTAATAGGAATGATCTTAAAGACATTCATGATTGATTGATAGATTGTTTGGGTGGCCAACTAAATTGATTTGTTAATTTGATCTAAAGCTAGTGAAAGTTAGGAGATAAGTAATCGTTTCTTGACTCTTTACATAAGTAGCAAACACGAGACCTTGCGGAGGGATTCCGTGGAGCAATTGTGTGAAAACAACGTTAGCAAGTAGACCTTGATCTAAGAGTCTAACTACTAATATTAACCTAATAAGTTCATAAATCTTAATGCGTTTATTTAAATTACATCTAAGTGAGCTACTACTAGGTGGTTTGGTAAATAGAATCCTAACTAGTCGAGAACTTCCGTGTCCGGTGATACAAGGGATTTAGGGGTTTAGCACTGAGCTAGCTGCTTTACCTACGGTTGGTGATAATCTTGTGACTAATAACAAGTAGAATAGAACATAACTTGATTCATTGTTTCGTAACGAAGAAGGATTCCTTGGTCTTATCTCTCTTATTGCTTTCAACTTTATCTTTTAATTGCTTTCTTTATTTTCTTTTGCTTTATACATCCCCCCTTTTTGTGACAATTTTACAACTAGAATCTCGTGCTCCTCGTGGGATCGACCTTGACTGCCCTATATTACTTGTTAATTAGGTAGTAAAGTATTAATTAATTTGTTGTGGTACGACACGCATCACTGACCTAGAGAAATTATGATTTCTTGACCATCACAATGATGATCCGCAAACAATTTGGCAGAAAGAATGGATTTAGATTCTTGATTGGGAATGGTGGTTAATACGAAACCTCTCTCTTCGAAATCTTTCTGCACTTTGTCCAGAGAAGTTTTATATTTACGACCAACTAGAGGCATTTTCAAAGTATGGGAATGAAGAGAAACTGAAGATCAAAAGAAGTGAAAAGGAAAAGATTTACTGATGGCAACGGAAGTTCGGAGAGATGTTGAAGAAAAGTTGCGAGAAAAACAAGAAGGAAAGTAAAAAAGAAGAAGAGAGGAGTAAGAAAGTATATATAGAGAAAAGGTTTCTCGAAAAGGAAAACACATTTAATGCGAAGAGTAGACATGAACGGTTGAGAAAAAGCGATTGAAAAAGACGTGTCAAGGAATGGATGGAGGAAGAGATACGTGTAATAAATTAACGTAAAAGTACGAGAATCATGTCAATACGAGAAAATATGAAAAAATGAACAATTGCGGCATTTTGAAAGTACTAATTCTCATGACATTCTCTCCTTCACGAGAAGACATGAGAAGAGGAAAGATGTAGGATCGAATATTGCAACACCAAGACCCTTGCGAAATCCATAAACGACACATTGCGAAGATATCGCAGATGAGTAATATAAATGATGCAACGGATGACGACAACCTGAACACGATAAAGATGTGAAGACCTAGCGAGATTTAGGAGTGTTGCGAGATTTAGGAGTGTTGCGAGATTTAACATTTAAATACTTGCGAGAGTGTCACAAGTTAGATCCAGAAATAAAAGACTGACTTAATTTGTCATCCACTATGTAATGTCCTATATAAAGAACCGAACATGCTTAAGAAAAGGAGGGATCTTTTTCGAGAGTAGAGAGAAAGTTTAGAGGAGAGAGAAAGTCTAGAGTAGCAATTACATTCTTAATTTCACTTCCTTCTTGTAAAATTTCTAACTCAATTAATAAAGAGATTGATTATTGATCTTAAATATGTGTTAGATATTATGACTTCTTGTGAGGTGTGTATTGTAGGATTTCCTGCAATTACAGTGCACCCGGAAGGTTTCCTTTTCATCAGGAGACCTAAAAAACCAAGTAGGTCCTACCTAGACAAGATACATGGTTCGCTCTTCCAATTTTTCACGGGAATGATAAAACTAATAGCCATGTTATGTTTCAACCCATGTCATCTACCAAACGCACGGTTCCATGGTTTTCCTGGGATGCTTGCAACACTTTCAATCATAACCAAGACAACATCATTTCCAAATACAATTCATTCTTAAACAATTCATTCCAAAAGAATAATCCAAAACCATCAAGGTAACATTTATTTGTCATCCCCAAAAATCCAGAAAATCAAAACCATAAACCAGGTGTTTCCATAAAAAACCCTAAAAATAAGAAGTTCAAAAGACAGAAATGTATTCAAGGAAAGTTTTCCAACAACGGCTTGCTCCTCTTAACAAAGGCCTCCCTTGTGCTCTGGAGAGCCGCCCTTTTCAACTTCAGCTGCCTGCACAATTTTTTGAATTCTGCTTCATGCTTCTTCACCATGTCTGCGGAAGGACCTTCGAATATTTCAACCAGAAATTTCTCGACCTCAGAGAAACCTTCAACGAACCAAAGAACGTTGAATTCAAAGTTTACACACATGACACGATGGAACCTCCATCTCGAGATTACATCCTCAGAAACGGTATGACCAGTCACGTTTCACATGTCGTCAATCGAAGACAAAGCTTCCTCCATCCGCTTACCGGACGCGCTTACGTGACGCGCATGCCTGGGACGCGCTTACCCGAGACGCATGCATGCCGGACGCTTACCAGACGCGCATGCCGACAGACGCTTACCATCGACGCGCTTACCGAGATGCACGCTTCCCAGACGCGCATGCCGTGACGCGCTTTACCATACGCGCACGCTTACCGCGCGCTACCGACGATGCAGCGCTTACACGATTGACGCGCATACATACCGGGCACACATGCCACACGCATGCCAACCAAAATACAACACCCTGCGCTAATGGTTTGCATCCTTCCAGCGCTAACATCTTGCGCCCTTCCAGCACCATCTTCTCCGCTCCATAACCATCCAAAGCAGCGCCATCCTCACCCTTCGAAATAGTGCAATGCCTCCAGCACTCCGTGATCAAAGCGTGCCATCTCTGTGAGATACACTTACGATCACGAAACCGAGGCGCTTGCCACCCCAACGTTTCTTCAAGCATGATAGCTCCAACCGTTACGAGATGCTACTCCACCATCGGGGGCAAGATCTTTGAAAAGCCGGAAGAAGCCGACCTCCTTTTACCACTGTTGATTTGATGAAAAGACAAAAGGCACTTCAGCAGGACGTGCGTTTATAGACGAAGAGGCTCGCGTTGCTCTTGAACGCCCAATAGAAGGGAATCAGCAATCCAATTTCATCACATGTAAAGATCGGGAACGACTTCTCCAAAATCGAGGCAAAGTTATGTGAGATTCTATATTTCTCCAAGGCGTAGCGTCAAGACATATTTGCACCCCTCAACTGCACTGCATCGGGAAAGCAGCCTTTTCCAGCCAGGGAAGCCGTTCCCAAACCTCAACCTCTTCTGGAAAGCACGATCGATATATGGGACTCCTAACCAATGTATTGTAACCGTTAAGGCTCTGAGAGTTTCAAGGCGCCGTTTTGACGTTCTCTCCAGAAGTGACTCCACTTCAACGTTCTCCAGCAGCGGCTCCGCTTCAACGTTTGATTAAGCAACCGCTCCGCTTCAACGTTCGCTCCAGCAGCCGCTCTGCTTCGGTGTTATCTCCATAAGCTACATCATTTGGCTCCTTAAGTTTCAACATCCTCTCCAAGAGCCGAAGCCGCTTCAACACCACTCCTTCTTGTAAAGGGTCGTGCCACCACGCTCCCCACGTCAAGGATCATGATCGCTACCAGCCAATCTTCGTAGTCATGGCCACCTTTTGATCCATCCCGCCAAAACTCGTGACCATGGACAGTTTGCTCGCTTACGCATCCATCCAACCCTTTTACTTCCATGGATGCCCATATGATTCTAGACAACCTACTTTGTTCCCACGACAATGTAGTCTCTTCTGATTAAATCTGCTACCAAGAACTGTTGTCGCTCATTTTTTGATACCAGCCAGAGCTTCACCGCATCATCAATCACTATGAAGGGAACCCGTACTCCTCCATATTTTAGTTTCAATTACTCGGAGCTCTGAAGGGAATGGAAGATCGAACAACATATTCTAATGGAAGATTGAAGTCTTTCAAATAAGAAGTTTTATTCAAATATGTGAAACCGCAAGCGGGATGCTAATTGGCGAAACCTAACCGCCATGAATACCAAGAAGATAACAATAAGTCTGCAAAAGCACCAAGACGTCTATACAACAAAGAAAAAAACGCAAAAGGAGAAACGGTCATAGAAACGGATGCGCGGGTTGCCAACACCTCTCGTCGAGCTTCTTCAAGCACTTTCCCCAGCAATCTCTCGGGTAACAAAGTTTCAATCCGAAAGCATAACACTCTCGGAATTTGGATAAGGAAAGGATTTCCTATTCTGGCTAAGTAAGGAGGAAGGGAAATCGGTCCCGCGAAGACAAGCCACTACCGCGTAAACAGTCTGCACCTTTGCTTCGCCAACGCCACGCTTGGGCAACGCTTTGTCAAGCAGCCCACGCCCATTCCAAGCCAAATCAGTGCTAATGGGTCCCTTTCATGCCAAGGCTATGCTAGAAGCTCCGCCTCGCGTTCCAAAAGCCTAGCCCTGAAGACGCACAACCATACCAGGATTTACTCAAAGCTGCAAGGCGCAAGGATCGATAATTCTACTTATCTCTCGGAAAAAGGAGGTACAATCGTTGCTAGGAAATTCCATCACAATACCAAACCAGGAGGAGGAACAAGCTTTACCCTACCTTCACCAACGAACAACTGGAAAGAGGAAGATGATACAATTTCACCAGCAATATATGTATTGCACAAACCCTAAAAAGGGGAAAGGAAAAGTAACGCTCTCTTATGGGTGTAACGCTTCCAGATTTTTTGAATAAGGAAAGAATTCATTGTTAAAGCCGCGCATGAAGAAAGGCAATTGGTCCCACAAGAGCAATCCTTGCCACTCCCAAGACATCCGCGCTTTCCTTGCCAGTGCCAGTCTTGCCAGCGCTCCATGTTCAGTTTTTGCAACAATTTGGCGCCTTTCATGCTAATGCGCCAACACCAACAACTCGCCGAGCCAGCGTCATGATGTTCCCTAACCCAGCCAAGATGATGCATAGCCAGATTAAGCCGACGATCTTCATCTCACCGCTTCACGGTCTACACCACAAATAAAATATATGCAAGGCTTCCAAACACGGGGATCATGAACTCTCCTTACATCTCAAAAAAGTCGTCACCTTCCCACGGAACTGAAGCAAGTTGTTGTCTTCCCGAAGCCAACGCTCACGCCATGCCAGGCCAACGGATCAGTGCCCGCGCCAAATTTACGCTAGAGGCTCCCATTCAAAGATAATCCAGTGCTAACGGCTCCTTTCCAAGCCGCACGATACCTGCGTCTCCTATTCCAAGTCGATCCAGTGCTAACGGCTCCAAGTCCAAGCCGACCAGTGCTCGCAGCTTCCCTTCACACCAAATATACACTAGTGGCTCCGTTCCAGCCTAACCTGCAGTACCACGAGCACAAGGGCATTCTTAAGATCGCTCGTATTCTTCTGCTCCGCTCCATTTGCCGCGGACCCACCATGCCTAGCTGTCCGTGTACGCCTAGCCATGCCATGGCCGCACCATGCCAGGCCGCCCGCTCCATTATCGCGGCCCTATCATGCCAAGTCATCCACGCGTGCTTTGCCTCTCCAAGTTGTCTGTACCGTGAACCTGCCAATACCAACAAATTTTCCTAAGACCACGCCACCTCTTGGCCCCACGTGCCAAGTCGTCCGCTATGCTTTTCCTTCCAAGACCGCGCTTTTCCTCGGTGATGTATGGCCAGACCAAGACGGTAACTTTCGTCTCACCACTCCACAGTCTGCATCCCCAAAAGACAACTTATGCGGGCGCCAACACGGGAAGCAAAAACTCTCTTCACCTCTCAAAAAGGTTAGTCGGATTTTCCTGACCATCTTTGCAATAATTTACATCTTGATTCCGTCCTTGTCTGTCACCATCATATGCTTACCTCGCAACAAGGCACCTGTTACGATCTAGCAGGGGACTTAATGTTGATGGTGGTTTTTAGCTTAGGGTTAAAATCGTAAAACCCTAGTCAAACAATGACGTCACAGAACTTGAGTAATAATGTCCAAACCAAGCACATTTATTGAACCCTTTAATTTTTCTGCGAGAAAATTATCAGGGTACCTTTTTTAATGCTAATTAGGGTTTCGACAGGCCAAAACCATAATTATCACACCGCATGTGCCAATGGATAACCATGCCAGCCACACCTATCGCGCCAAGGCATGCCAACCATGCTAGCCGCACCCCTGTGCCAAAGGCAAACCATGTCATCCACACCTACCGCACCAAGGCATGCCAACTATGCTAGCCGCACCCTAGTGCCAATGGCAAACCATGCCAGCCACACCTACCGCGCCAAGGCATGCCAACCATGCTAGACGCACCCCTGTGCCAATGGCAAACCATGCCATCCACACCAACCGCGCCATGCCAAATGCACCTTGCCATGGACCCATGCCAACCTAGCCGTGCCACCTTGCTGTCCTTCTCTACGCTACTACAAAACGAAGGCGTGCGACAATCAACGGTCGCCCTTCAATCCCAGGAGCAAATCCTAGCCGTCCGAGGTTACCAAACGACCTTTGGCCCAAAACCCTGGCTTTGTCACGAACCTAGCTTGGTCTCGCCAAACCTTGGCCACACATGCCAAGCCAAACCGCCTCTAGCCAAGCTAGCCACGCCATGCACCCATGGCAAACCCTTGGCCCCACATGCCAAGCCAAACCGCACATATCCAAGATAGCCACACCATGCGCCCATGGAACCCATGGCCCCACATGCCAAGCCAAACCGCACATAGCCAAGCTATCCACACCATGCTACCATGGAAAACCCTTAGCCCCACATGCCAAGCCAAACCGCACCTAGCCAAGCTAGCCACTCCATGCGCCCATGGCAAACCCTTGGCCCCACATGCCAAGCCAAACCGCACCTAGCCAAGCTAGCCACGCCATGCGCCCATGGCAAACCCTTGGCCCCACATGCCATGCCAAACCGCACCTAGCCATGCTAGTCACCCCATATGCCAACGGCTTTCAAACCCTTGGCCCCACATGCCAAGCCAAACCGCACCTAGCCATGCTAGCCGCACCATGTGCCAACGGCTTGCCAAACCCTTGGCCATGCTACATGCCAAGCCATGCTAGCCACACCTTGCCTTGGCAAACCGCATAGCTATGCTAGCCGCACCATGTTCCAACGGCTTGCCAAACCCTTGACCCACATGCCAAGACAAACCGCACCTAGCCATGCTAGCCGCACCATGTGCCAACGGCTTGCCAAACCCTTGGCCCCACATGCCAAACACACCTAGCCGCGCCACCATGCTCGGCCTTCCCTACGCGGCTACCAAAACGAAAGGCGTGCGATAATCGACGGTCCCCCTTCAATCCCAAGAGAAAATCCCTAGCCCTCCAAGGTTATCGACGACGCATGGTAACCTTTAGCCGAAAACCTAAGTTTGGCCATGCCAACGGCATGCCAACCTAGCCGCGCCTCCATGCCACGCCAATGGCATGCCAACCTAGCCGCGCCACCATGCCATGCCAATGGCATGCTAACCTAGCCGCGCCACCATGCTGGCCTTCCCTACACGGCTACCAACGAACGAAAGCGTGCAACGATCAACGGCTATCTTTCCTCTTGAGATGCAAAATCTCGACCGTCGAAGTTCACCAAGCTAGCAAGTCTCCCAAGTACCACTTGCCAGGTAAAAATAACATGCTACATGTTTTCCACAAAAACATTCGAGACATCAACACATATCACAAACTGGGGGATCCTCTTTGGGTATTGGTTTGGCGATTTACTGAACGTGCGGCGTACACTACGCCCGTCATAAGGAAGTATCATAAGGGTGAGGCGGTTATTAAATACATGGAGTTAATGGTGAAACGCTTTCTACATCAATTCTATGCGTTAACGGTTTTATGGAACATCAATTCCATGCGTTAATGATTTTATGGAACATCAATTCCATGCGTTAACGGTTTCATGGAACATCAATTCCATGCTTTAACGATTTTATATAACATCAATTCCATGTGTTACCTGATAGACACATTTTTGTGTCTGGTATAATCTCAATTGTATATATTGTTAGTGCTCGATTTTGTATTTATTATGGCTTTTTATGTTTTTGTAGGTTTTTTTGGAGAAATAAGCTTTTGCGGGAAAATTGACCCGAAAAGTGGTCTTTGCGCTCGTGGGAGAAAATTACTATTCGGACCCCTCATTTGGATAAGGGCACCTCAATTACTAAGGGGCACCTCGATTAAAGACACCCCGATTCAGACACCCCAGACAGTTGTTAAGGGCACACCGGAATGGATAAGGGGACTCTATCACCTTCCCTAATTTTGGCGGGGGAAACGCGAGGTTCAAACTTTAGTTTCTGCGTAAGTTTCCAGTTGAATCTCAGGGAGATTTCATTGGATTGGATTGTTGGATTAGACTGGTATGGACCTATTAGAGAGTAACAGGCTTTACGTGGTGTTTAAATCCAACTGAGTTGGGCTGGATCATCTAGACGACACAAAACAAAGGCATGAGTTTTCTCGGTTCTTCAGGCGAGAATTTGAACGAGATTCTATGGGAGTTCTTCTCGGGTTTGGTTTCGGATTATCCTGTTAACTCAAAACACAACAGGTAATGGTATTGTTAACATAAAAAGATGGAAAGTTTTCACACTTATCTCGACGAGTCAGGGTGGAGAAGGTATCGGGTTTTCTGGAGAAATTATCTATGGAAGTTACGTGTAAAAGTGCAGACAAGATTCTCCTAAGATTCATACACATCAAATATGGAAAGTTGGGAGTAATTCAGCGCGTAAAAAAGAGAAAAAATAGTGAAAATCCGTGACCTGTGGGCGAAGAGAAGTCCGAGACTTTCGTGTGAAGAAAACAGGGATTGAATTGAGTTATATTCGGCTTGTGGTGGATATATAAGGAGGTGAGAGTCTAAGGAAGAGGTATCGAGACTTTAGGGGACCGGCAGAGAAGAACAGAGAGTTGCAGAGCTCGATTCAACATCAGCAGGTGAAGAAGAAGGAGAAGGGTTGCAGACGACACTACAGAAGTGTCGTTCTCAAGAACCCTAATACGAAGAACATTGGACCAACACTAACTATCGCAAACCTGCTACACCAGAAATCTATCGTTCTCAGCAGTCTTATAAAATTGTAACAGCAGCTATTGTAACGACCATTAAGTGTTGCGGATTCTCTGCATTATTATTCCTCTTCAATAAAAACACCTTTTGAGCCATGATTTATTATTTTGAGCGTGTTTTTACCATGAGGAGCTAAACCCCAACACTGGGATGACGGAGGAAGCCATATTTCATGCATGTGGTAATTATATTTAATTCTTTTATGACTACTTGCATTATTATCAATCATTTTATGATTTTTCTTAATTGATTGTGATGTCGTATGATGATGTATGCTTGGTCTAAGTGCTTTTGATGCGTCATGCTAGTGATTTACAGTCAATATTTTAAGAATCTACCTTGGCAAAGAACTAGAGTCAATATTATTTGAGCTATAATTGTTTGGAATAAATATACGAATCGCATGAATAAGTTATGGTGGAATCCTGAGTCTCGAGAATCTCTCGATTTTGTGACAAACTTGTGAATATATTTTCTTTCTTTTTAGTATTTTCTTAAATCAAACCTTTACAAGCCCGAGTTGAACGAACTTTTACTACCACTTTCTACAACAATTTAAAATCACATCAATTTTTGGCGCCGCCGACGCGGACTTGTACTTAGATTTGTTTTAAGTTTATTTTTATTATTTTTTGTTCTTTTTTACGCGTTTTGGTATTTTTTTTGATTCTTTTCAGATTTGGAGCGAAGATACAAGGAAAGAAAAAGTGCTATAAAAGGAAAGCATCGCCAAAGAAGGAAAGAAAAGAGAAATCCAAGGCGTGAAGAAGATTTTGTACATATTTATTTTATTTAGACTTTATTTCTTTTTAGAAACTGTAAATAGGGTTGTATTTTTGTAATTTTTCTTTTTATTTTTGGACATTTTTTTTTTGGACACTTTTTGGACTTGGACATTATTTTTGAAACCCAAAGGAAGGGTTAAAAATTAAATATAAATTGTTTGCAGGGAAGGACGAGCGATTCACGATCATCTCGTCTCGGCCCCGGTTCGTACATTGACATAGGAGTCGGTGGCCTGAGTCGACTTCAACGGTTCATCGCCCGTCTGGTACGGGAGGTAAGACTCTATCCACCCACGAATCCCCTGTCAGTGGGTTTTTATTTTGTGTGACAACTCACACCCCTGCCATAGAATGTCGAACTGGTATTACAATAGCCAATACAATGAATATCCGACTGAGTTTCAAAATGGACGTTACTACTTTGACCATATTGTGAATAGTGGTTGGGAACATCAGCCTTTTCAAGGTTATGGCTCATACCATGATGAACCCAATTACTATCCACACACGCACGGGTCATACGAGCAAAATTGCTCTCTACTAGAGTCCGCACGTAAGTTAAGTTACTTGAGACGACAAGTAGTTCACCTGAGATGAATAACTTAGTTATGGACGAAAGCAATGCAACGTGTGAACCTTCTTTCCTAGATAAAATCAGGAAGTCATGTGAGTCAACTCAGAAAATATTGTTAAAGGCCCAGGAAAGAACTTCTCAAGATAGTCTTAATTTCCAATATAGTGTTTCCAATAGTACCTTTGAAAATGAGGATAGTTATTTGCATAATCAAGATGATGAGGTTAGAATTGGTAACACTACTTGTTTAGATGAGGTTCAACCATTTTCATGTTATTAGAATGATGATTATGATGAGGATAGTGTTGATGAAGAATTTGAAATATTTAGGCATAGTGATCAGGAATTTGTTAATCCAATTGAGCATGTTTCTAGTTCAAATCCATATAATTTTAATAATTATTCACCTATTCAAAAGGACAAGGATTTGACTAGAGATACCCCCTTTTTAGACGATGTAGTATTTTCTTTTGATTACGAAGCTGATGATAGTTTTGAGGAACGAGTTTCTTATGAGAATATTGTTTTAGAGTCTAGCGATTTAGAAACATTAGTCTTAGACAAAGAAAATGAACTCGTAGAGATGAGTGAGGATGAACCTGACTTAGAAGAATCAATTGACCATTTTCAGGAATCAGATGACCTTCAAATTAGGGAAGTTGTGACTAGTCTTTCTAGAGAC
Source organism: Papaver armeniacum (assembly GCA_023531295.1). NCBI lineage: Eukaryota > Viridiplantae > Streptophyta > Magnoliopsida > Ranunculales > Papaveraceae > Papaver > Papaver armeniacum. Next base: position 331,185 of record JAJJWW010001539.1, on the reverse strand, counting down.
ACTGAAAACTCTAAGTTTGGGGGTTATTATCATTCTCCATGTGCCTTAACTCTTAGAAAGGTCCTTCACTTGGGACTTGACATATGTGCCTCAACCATTTTAAAAGATTATCTTCATACACGTTTTCCGAACCTAGTGATGTCCATAGGGAAGTTAAGTTGTTAGAAACCCATCCTCTGGTTGATGTGGTTAGCCTGTGCCTATGATACCCAGTTGATTTTGTTTTCCCACCAAATATTTTTCAACCAATTGTGGGAATGTATGAGTTCAAAATGTGTCACTTATTAAGTTCTGAGACCAAACCTAATTATTTTAGGAGAATAGAAATGACACGTTTTCTTATGATTGACCGCCAGTTTCATCGTGGTCAATTGTGTAAGTCAAAACTGATTGACTTTAAGGATCCGCAATTATTCAGGTTATTATTATGTGCTTCTAAGTTCTTATTTGAGTTTTTACAGACTTTACAACCTGAACCGGATCTTAGCTTTGAGGAATTCCAGCACATGAAAATATTTTATCTCGACCCGGTTATAGAACCTGAACCTGAACCACAGCTAGATGTAGTTGTCTTAAACAGGAAACTAGACAAGGGTTTGCTTTATTTGTTAATTTTCTTGGCAGGTTGGAGATTCCTTTTATTTGTGATAGCTCTATTTGGTTTTGATGACCCACAGATATTTCGGCTATTACTTTATGATTTTATGAGGTGACTAATCCTTTCTTAGTCTTGCTGAAGACTTTAAATTTAGCACTTCTTGGGAGGTAACCCAACATTCATGCGACACGGTAATATCTTTCCTTATCTCTTTTACTTCAAATGGTAACAGTTTCTCCTTGTTCATGCTTTTAATTTTATCTTTAGAACATTGAGGACAATGTTAGATTTAAGTTTGGGGGTATAGGAGAAACTTTTTAGTTGCATTGTTAAATTCCAGAGCCTAGACATTTATGCTTATTAAGGATGGCACTAACCAATCTAAGTGGATGGAAGCATTTTGGTTGTAGGAGTTGAGGAACCAATCTGATTAGATGGAAACATCTAAAGAGTCTATTCATAAAAGCACGGAGCTCGGGTGTTAGAATTAAAGAAAAAAATATGGTAGTTTCGCCATATCTCGTTGAATCCTTTTCACTTCTATTTTTATTTTTCTTTAAAATATGTTTGTCTAAGTGATTAGGTGGGGCTCACGATTCAAGTTGTTACCACTGCTAGGGTGAAATAGAGTGATTGAGATACAAAAAAAAAAGTTGAAAAAAAGTTGAAAAAAAAAAAAGAAAAAAAAAAAAAGAAAGAGAAATTGAGACCAGACCATCTGACCAACCGGAATAAATTCAATAAAGTCGACCATTGGAACCCTTGTATATGCCAATTGTGTTGACCTAGAGTTAGGATTATCGACCACTTTGGTCCCCTTGTATATGCCGGTATGTTGATATTAGTCCGTACCAGATCTCATTCCATTAGGATAGGTTCATTTTGGCAGTGGCCTTCAGACAGATATGAGAAACACCGTTCACCTTAGTCAACATCAAAACCATCTACGTTTTTCTCATCCATCTTCTTAATCTATCCATGTGATTGGTTGACTCCGGTTATGATGTCCAGAAACTATCTGAGTAGAGCTTTGTGACTTATATATGAATTTTAGTATGCTTGAGTGCAAACTCGTGTACAACAATTGGAATTTCGCATCGGGGTACTTCCTCCTGTAGTCAATAAGTATGCCAACCAAGGAGACTTTTTAGTGCCTTCCAAGGTTCTGCCTAGATAAATAGGGTCTGAAGTATAAAGGTTTTGTGGGTATATCTCTTGTAAGCCCTCCCGAGACTATAACTCGGCCACTAGGGCCACCTAGGGGTTTAAAGGCTTATTGCATACGCTAAATGCAATCGACGATGCCTGCGACAGTGAGTTAGGATATTTTTTTTTTAGATTTGATTTGCTCGAGGACTAGCAAATAATAAGTTTGGGGGTATTTGATAGACACATTTTTGTGTCTGATATAATCTCAATTGTATATATTGTTAGTGCTCGATTTTGTATTTATTATGGCTTTTTATGTTTTTGTAGGTGTTTTTGGAGAAATAAGCTTTTGCGGGAAAATTGACCCGAAAAGTGGTCTTTGCGCTCGTGGGAGAAAATTACTATTCGGACCCCTCATTTGGATAAGGGGCACCTCAATTACTAAGGGGCACCTACAGTTAAAGACATCCCTGATTTAGGACACCCCAGAACAGCTGTTAAGGGCACACCAGAACAGGATAAGGGGACTCCATCACCTTCCCTGAATTTTGGCGGGAAAACTCAGGTTCAAACTTTAGTTTCCTACGTAAGTTTCTGAGTTGAATCTCAGGGAGATTTCATCGGATTGGATTGTTGGATTAGACTAGTATGGACCTATTAGAGCGTAACATGCTTTACATGGTGTTTAAATCCAACCCCGAGTTAATGGATCATCTAGACGACACAAAACGGGGCATGAGTTTTCTCGGTTCTTCAAAGAGAATTTGAACGAGATTCTATGGGAGTTCTTCTCGGGTTTGGTTTCGGATTATCTTGTTAACTCAAAACACAACAGGTAATGGTATTGTTAATGTAAAAGATGGAAAGTTTTCACACTTATATCGACAGTCGGGGTGGAGAAGGTATCGGGTTTTACTGGAGAAATTATCTATGGAAGTTACGTGTAAAAGTGCAGACAAGATTCTCCTAAGATTCGTACACATCAAATATGGAAAGTTGGGAGTAATTCAGCGCGTAAAAAGAGAAAAATAGTGAAAATCCGCGACACAGTGGGCGAAGAGAAGTCCGAGACTTTCGTGTGAAGAAAACAGGGGATTGAATTGAGTTATATTGGCCTGTGGTGGATATATAAGGAGGTGAGAGTCTAAGGAAGAGGTATCAAGACTTTAGGGGACCCAGCAAGAAGAACAGAGAGTTGCGAGCTCGATTCAACATCGGCGAGTGAAGAAGAAGGAGAAGGGTTGCAGACGACACTACAGAAGTGTCGTTCTCAAGAACCCTAATACGAAGAACATTGGACCAACACTAACTATCGCAAACCTGCTACACCAGAAATCTATCGTTCTCAGCAGTCTTATAAAATTGTAACAGCAGCTATTGTAACGACCATTAAGTGTTGCGGATTCTCTGCATTATTTTTCCTCTTCAATAAAAACACCTTTTGAGCCATGATTTATTATTTTGAGCGTGTTTTTACCATGAGGAGCTAAACCCCAACACTGAGATGACGGAGAAGCCATATTTCATGCATGTGGTAATTATATTTAATTCTTTTATGACTACTTGCACTATTATCAATCGTTTTATGATTTTTCTTAATTGATTGTGATGTCGTATGATGATGTATGCTTGGTCTAAGTGCTTTTGATGCGTCATGCTAGTGATTTACAGTCAATATTTTAAGAATCTACCTTGGCAAAGAACTAGAGTCAATATTATTTGAGTTATAATTGTTTGGAATAAATATACGAATCGCATGAATGAGTTATGGTGGAATCCCGAGTCTCAGTAATCTCTCGATTTTTGTGACAAACTTGTGAATATATTTTCTTTCTTTTTAGTATTTTCTTAAATCAAACCTTTACAATCCCGAGTTGAACGAACTTTTACTACCACTTTCTACAACAATTTAAAATCACATCAATTTTTGGCGCTTGTGCTGACTTGTACTTAGATTTGTTTTAAGTTTATTTTTATTATTTTTTGTTCTTTTTTACGCGTTTTGGTATTTTTTTTTTATTCTTTTCAGATTTGGAGCGAAGCTACAAGGAAAGAAAAAGTGCTATAAAAGGAAAGCATCGCCAAAGAAGGAAAGAAAAGAGGAATCCAAGGCGTGAAGAAGATTTTGTACATATTTATTTTATTTAGACTTTATTTATTTTTTAGAAACCTAAATAGGGTTGTATTTTTGTAATTTTTCTTTTTATTTTTGGACATTTTTATTTTTGGACACTTTTTGGACTTGGACATTATTTTTAAAACCCTAAGGAAGGGTTAAAAATTAAATATAAATTGTTTGCAGGGAAGGACGACAGTTACGATACTGTCTCGGCCCCTCTGGTTCGTACATTGACATAGGAGTCAGTGGCCTAAGTCGACTTCAACGGTTCATCGCCCGTCTGGTACGGGAGGTAAGACTCTATCCACCCACGAATCCCCTGTCAGTGGGTTTTTATTTTGTGTGACAACTCACACCCCTGCCATAGAATGTCGAACTGGTATTACAATAGCCAATACAATGAATATCCGACTGAGTTTCAAAATGGACGTTACTACTTTGACCATAGTGTGAATAGTGGTTGGGAACATCAGCCTTTTCAAGGTTATGGCTCATACCATGATGAGCCCAATTACTATCCACACATGCACGGGTCATACGAGCAAAATTGCTCTCTACTAGAGTCCGCACGTAAGTTAGCTGAGTCGGCACAAAAGTTACTTGAGACGACACGTAGTTCACCTGAGATGAATAACTTAGTTATGGACGAAAGCAATGCAACGTGTGAACCTTCTTTCCTAGATAAAATCAGGAAGTCATGTGAGTCGACTCAGAAAATGTTGTTAGAGGCCCAGGAAAGAACTTCTCAAGATAGTCTTAATTTCCAATATAGTGTTTCCAATAGTACCTTTGAAAATGAGGATAGTTATTTGCATAATCAAGATGATGAGGTTAGAATTGGTAACACTACTTGTTTAGATGAGGTTCAACCATTTTCATGTTATTATAATGATGATTATGATGAGGATAGTGTTGATGAAGAATTTGAAATATTTAGGCATAGTGATCAGGAATTTGTTACTCCAATTGAGCATGTTTCTAGTTCAAATCCATATAATTTTAATAATTATTCACCTATTCAAAAGGACGAGGATTTGACTAGAGATACCCCCTTTTTAGATGATGTAGTATTTCCTTTTGATTACGAAGCTGATGATAGTTTTGAGGAACGAGTTTCTTATGAGAATATTGTTTTAGAGTCTAGCGATTTAGAAACATTAGTCTAGACAAAGAAAATGAACTCGTAGAGATGAGTGAGGATGAACCTGACTTAAAAGAATCAATTGACCATTTTTAGGAATCTGATGACCTTGAAATTATGGATGTTGTGACTAGTCTTTCTAGAGACACTGAAAACTCTAAGTTTGGGGGTGATTATCATTCTCCATGTGCCTTAACTCTTAGAAAGGTCCCTCACTTGGGACTTGACATAAGTGCCTCAACCATTTTAAAAGATTATCTTCATACACGTTTTCCTGAACCTAGTGATGTCCATAGGGAAGTTTGGTTGTTAGAAACCCATCCTATGGTTGATGTGGTTAGCCCAGGCTATGATACCCAGATTGATTTTGTTTTCCCACCAAATATTTTTCAACCAATTGTGGGAATGTATGAGTTCAAAATGTGTCACTTATTAAATTCTGAGACCAAACCTAATTATTTTAGGAGAATAGAAATGACACGTTTTCTTATGATTGACCGCCAGTTTCATCGTGGTCAATTGTGTAAGTCAAAACTGATTGACTTTAAGGATTCGCAATTATTCAGTTATTATTATGTGCTTCTAAGTTCTTATTTGAGTTTTTCAGACTTTACAACTGAACCGGATCTTAGCTTTGAGGAATTCGAAAGCCACATGAAAATATTTTATCTCGACCCGGTTATAGAACACAACACAGAACCACACTAGATGTAGTTGTCTTAAACAGAAACTAGACAAGGGTTTGCTTTATTTGTTAATTTTCTTGGCTGGTTGGAGATTCCTTTTATTTGTGATAGCTCTATTTGGTTTTGATGACCCACAGATATTTCGGCTATTACTTTATGATTTTATGAGGTGACTAATCCTTTATTAGTCTGGCTGAAGACTTTAAATTTAGCACTTCTTGGGAGGTAAGCCAACATTCATGCGACACGGTAATATCTTTCCTTATCTCTTTTACTTCAAATGGTAACAGTTTCTCCTTGTTCATGCTTTTAATTTTATCTTTAGAACATTGAGGAAAATGTTATATTTAAGTTTGGGGGTATAGGAGAAACTTTTTAGTTGCATTGTTAAATTCCAGAGCCTAGAAATTTATGCTTATTAAGGATGGCACTAACCAATCTAAGTGGATGGAAGCATTTTGGTTGTAGGAGTTGAGGAACCAATCGATTAGATGGAAACATCTAAAGAGTCTATTCATAAAAGCACAGAGCTCGGTGTTAGAATTAAAGAAAAAAACATGGTAGTTTCGCCATATCTCGTTGAATCATTTTCACTTCTATTTTTATTTTTCTTTAATATATGTTTGTCTAAGTGATTAGGTGGGGCTCACGATTCAAGTTGTTAAGACTTGCTAGGGTGAAATAGAGTGATTGAGATACAAAAAAAAAAAAAAAAAAGTTGAAAAAAAAAACAAAAAAAAAAAAAAAAGAAAGAGAAATTGAGACCGGACCATCGACCAACCTAATAAATTCAATAAAGTCGACCATTGGAACCCTTGTATATGCCAATTGTGTTGACCTAGAGTTAGGATTATCGACCACTGGTCCCCTTGTATATGCCAGTATGTTGATATTAGTCCAGACCAGTATCTCATTCCATTAGGATAGGTTCATTTTGGCAGTGGCCTTCAGACAGATATGAGAAACACCGTTCACCTTAGTCAACATCAAAACCATCTACGTTTTCTCATCCATCTTCTTAATCTATCCATGTGATTGGTTGACTCGGTTATGATGTCCTTAAACTATCTCGAGTAGAGCTTTGTGACTTATATATGAATTTTAGTATGCTTGAGTGCAAACTCGTGTACATCAATTGGAATTTCGCATCGGGGTACTTCCTCCCACCTTAGTCAATAAGTATGCCAACCAAGGAGACCTTTTAGTGCCTTCCAAGGTTACGCCTAGATAGATAGGGTCCAGAGTATAAAGGTTTTGTGGGTATATCTCTTGTAAGCCCTCCCGAGACTATAACTCGGCCACTAGGGCCACCTAGGGGTTTAAAGGCTTATTGCATACGCTAAATGCAATCGACGATGCTGCGACAAAGGTGAGTTAGGATTTTTTTTTTTAGATTTGATTTGCTCGAGGACTAGCAAATAATAAGTTTGGGGGTATTTGATAGACACATTTTGTGTACGATATAATCTCAATTGTATATATTGTTAGTGCTCGATTTTGTATTTATTATAGCTTTTTATGTTTTTGTAGGTGTTTTTGGAGAAATAAGCTTTTGCGGGAAAATTGACCCGAAAAGTGGTCTTTGCGCTCGTGGGAGAAAATTACTATTCGGACCCCTCATTTGGATAAGGGGCACCTCAATTACTAAGGGGCACCTACGAGTTAAAGACATCCCTGATTCAGGACACCCCAGAACAGCTGTTAAGGGCACACCGAACAGGATAAGGGGACTCCATCACCTTCCACGAATTTTGGGCGAAAACTCGAGTTCAAACTTTAGTTTCCTACGTAAGTTTCTGAGTTGAATCTCAGGGAGATTTCATCGGATTGGATTGTTGGATTAGACTGGTATGGACCTATTAGAGCGTAACATGCTTTACATGGTGTTTAAAGCCAACTGAGTTGGGCTGGATCATCTAGACGACACAAAACAGGGGCATGAGTTTTCTCGGTTCTTCAGGCGACAATTTGAACGAGATTCTATGGGAGTTCTTCTCGGGTTTGGTTTCGGATTATCCTGTTAACTCAAAACACAACAGGTAATGGTATTGTTAACGTAAAAAGATGGAAAGTTTTCACACTTATCTCGACGAGTCAGGGTGGAGAAGGTATCGGGTTTTCTGGAGAAATTATCTATGGAAGTTACGTGTAAAAGTGCAGACAAGATTCTCCTAAGATTCGTACACATCAACTATGGAAAGTTGGGAGTAATTCAGCGCGTAAAAAAGAGAAAAAATAGTGAAAATCCGTGACCTGTGGGCGAAGAGAAGTCCGAGACTTTCGTGTGAAGAAAACAGGGATTGAATTGAGTTATATTCGGCCTGTGGTGGATATATAAGGAGGTGAGAGTCTAAGGAAGAGGTATCGAGACTTTAGGGGACCGGCGAGAGAAGAAACAGAGAGTTGCGAGCTCGATTCAACATCGGCGGTGAAGAAGAAGGGGAAGGGTTGCGAGACGACACTACGAAGTGTCGTTCTCAAGAACCCTAATACGAAGAACATTGGACCAACACTAACTATCGCAAACCTGCTACACCAGAAATCTATCGTTCTCAGCAGTCTTATAAAATTGTAACAGCTATTGTAACGACCATTAAGTGTTGCGGATTATCTGCATTATTTTTCCTCTTCAATAAAAACACCTTTTGAGCCATGATTTATTATTTTGAGCGTGTTTTTACCATGAGGAGCTAAACCCCAACACTGGGATGACGGAGGAAGCCATATTTCATGCGTGTAGTAATTATATTTAATTGTTTTATGACTACTTGCACTATTATCAATCATTTTATGATTTTTCTTAATTGATTGTGATGTCGTATGATGATGTATGCTTGGTCTAAGTGCTTTTGATGCGTCATGCTAGTGATTTATGATCAATATTTTAAGAATCTACCTTGGCAAAGAACTAGAGTCAATATTATTTGAGCTATAATTGTTTGGAATAAATATACTGAATCGCATGAATGAGTTATGGTGGAATCCTGAGTCTCAGTAATCTCTCGATTTTTGTGACAAACTTGTGAATATATTTTCTTTCTTTTTAGTATTTTCTTAAATCAAACATTTACAAGCCCGAGTTGAACGAACTTTTACTACCACTTTCTACAACAATTTAAAATCACATCATTACCACCTCCTCCCATTTACTTACCCATTTTTCCATTCCTTAATGAGACCAGAGTACGTTTCACTTCGACTTGTATAAATAGGTCTTACCTATTTCCACCGAACAACGCGTTCATTCGGGGAATACATAACACTCAGAAAATACTTGCTAGCTTACCATTTGTTAGCCTTCCCACTTTTCTGATACAAGTCGTAGTAACACAACTACTCTTCCTAATCAACTATTCTGGTCTCATCGCTTTCCTTGCTTCCATCCCAAAAACCAACCCATTCTCCTTCACTTTGTGACCGAAGCAAGTTTGGAACGGCCATTTCTTGGTTTAGGCCGGACTTGTACAGATTGATCTCTCGAATCTAAAGTAATCCCTTGCAGTACATTGTTTAAGGTTTAAATGTTTCTCACCCGTACACCTAAAATTACTGAAATCAGCAGAAACCATTTTCACCTACAAACACTAGGTTAAAGGATAATTGACTCTAGTTGCATCTAGTATCATACAGGAGGTGTGGGGATTAGGTTTCCCAGTTGCTAGAGTTCTCCCTTATATTGTCTTCAAAACATGGTTTCCAATCAATGTTACCTTGGTCACAAAGCATTCAATATTCACCATTTGATGAAAACCTGATTAGAGTCAAGCTAATATCTTTCAACCGTTAGATCGAACTTAACTTGTTATACACAAATGAAATGTGACTTCATTTAGATATGGGTAACCGTAAATAAACGTGTACATATGGTTGGTTCAACAATAGTTAACTGAAGTTAGCCATATGAACACTGTAACACCCCGTGTTTTTAGCATGGCGCATGCTAAAAGATGCGCCATTTGCTTGTGATGAAGCTTCATCCAAAGCTTCCGCAGCGTGAAAAAGGTGGATTGGCTTAAGGCCAATACCGCGCCAAAAATGGTGCATTATGTTTGGCATTTGGCCAAGGGCCAATGTTGCATCATCATGATGCATTAGGCGATTGGGTAGGTGGGCTCGATCTTCTGATAAAATCATTGTGCAATAAACAGAAGCGATCGAGAAGAGCGGGTGGTGCGCAATCATTGTACGCAAATCGTTGTGTGTAATCATTGTGCAACATACGAGAATAAGTGGTGCACAATCATTGTGCAGTGACAGACGGAATTCAGTGTTGCACAATCATTGTGCAAATGAAGCGGAGACTTCGGCAATCATTGTCGGTCATTGAAATTCATGGCAGCGGCCATGAATAGTGAAACATGTCAATATGCTCCCCTTTTCATACTTGTAGAAATTCCATTAAGACATATATAGGGAGGGGTAGTTGGTTGAAGGTGCATATGCGGACTATGTACCAAGTAAGCTTCATAGCTTAGCGGAAGAGTATAAATGATGCCTAAGACTCATTTATAGTTGCGTAGCCTTGGAGAGGGCATTTGATGCGTTGGCATCACTATGCCACAGCGCGGACCCGATGATGCATAATCATTATGCATCTTGGCGGAATAGGCCTATACGGACCGAGGCCATTACCGTTTTGCTAGGCCACACCTTGCAAGCGATTTGGTTTAAGTTGCTTGTCCCTTCGTGGATGAACTACGGTGCTGTGCTTGATCCCTTTAGAGTAGGAAGGGAGTACGTAGGCAGCCGCAATGAAAGTTGCAGCATTGCGGGTCCCAAAGCACGTTGGCCCCTCATATCATCTAAGCTTGGTAGCTCGACGCAAGAGATGATTGTGGCCAGACTTGATGAGGCTTAGTTGCATGCCGATGAAGTGGATGCTCATACTTCTATCAAGTTATAAAGAGATGTTAAGCGAGGTAACGTGGGAAATGGCAAGGGCTTGGTGTGGCCTACGCTAAAGTCTAAGGCTTATGCCCTGGACAAGACACGGCAATGTGACGGTTGCTCGGCTAGCTAGGAAATTCATTTATGAATTCCCTACGTAAAGTAAAGCAGAGACGCATGAAAAATGCATTGGCATTGGCCTTATGGCCTTAAACCCTTTTGCGGGACAAGGGTAAGTTGGAGCAGTGTGGAAGCTAAGTTAGCTGCGTCATGCTCCACGAGCATGCTTGCAAGGGCAATTGGACGTGCATTTGTCTAGCTTTGAGGCCGGATCGTAGCTTCATCATGGCGCACCGGGGAGATTACGGCTGGGGGCAACGCGCCAAAGGCGTAATTTTCGGTCCGTCACGATTAATATCGAGCAAGTTCCGAAAAACTCTAGGGACTTGTGCGAAGTGGACTCATTGGCGAGTATTTTCCTTGATGAAAACTTAAAGTTGGAGAGTAGGCAAACTTCTGCGCGGGAAAGTGTTTGTAACTGCTGGGAAAATTACTTTGCAAATCGAGTTGAGCTTGTATAAGTGCGTGAGTTTGCCAGGCCTCTGGCACCAGCTTACGAGCATCCTAGGAAGGCAAATGCAGGACAGTGGGTAGACAATGGGGCCCGATCATCCCCACACGTTGGCACTGCCAAGGGTGTGCGTTGTCGAGCCGGCTAGCATCCCACTTAAGAGTGGCAACCGAACCTAAATCCGTCGGGGACGGTGGCTTGCATCCAATCCACGGCATTAGAGATTGGTCCTCACAGTGTTGCGTTAGGTTTTGCTTTGTCATTTCGATGACATCTTCCAACCTTGTGAACTTTAGGGACTTCTGAGTACGTAGTATGGGATGCGCATTCAGGATCCCTGGTCGAGATATCCTCTTGGCATTGGCCAATTGCGATTCTTGGTTTAGTTGTGGGCACTTTTGGATCCCTGGGCAGGTGGTATGGGACATGTGCTCGGGAAGGTCTAAATTGTTGTTCATGACAACTTGAAGAAACCCGTGATTTCGAGCATCGGTATGGGACTTTTGCTCATGGAATCCAACTCGAAGAGATTGTCCACAATAGCTTTGGTTTTGAATTTCGGGGACGAAATTCTTTGAAGAGTGTGATAATGTAACACCCACAGTGTTTTTAGCATGGCGCATGCTAAAAGATCGCCATTTGCTTGTGATGAAGCTTCATCCAAAGCTTCCACGCAGCGTGAAAAAGGTGGATTGGCTTAAGGCCAATCCGCGCCAAAAATGGTGCATTATGTTTGGCATTTGGCCAAGGGCCAATGTTGCATCATCATGATGCATTAGGCCAGTTGGGTAGGTGGGCTCGATCTTACAACGAAATCATTGTGCAATAAAAAGAAACAAATCAGAAGACCGGGTGGTGCGCAATCATTGTACGCAATCGTTGTGTGTAATCATTGTGCAACATACGAGAATAAGTGGTGCACAATCATTGTGCGTGACGGAGCAGTGTTGCACAATCATTGTGCAACGAAACGGAGACTCGGCAATCATTGTCGGTCATTCGAAATTCATGGCAACGGCCATGAATAGTGAAGCATGTCAATATGCTCCCCTTTTCATACTTGTAGAAATTCCATTAAGACATATATAGGGAGGGTAGTTGGTTGAAGGTGCATATGCGGACTATGTACCAAGTAAGCTTCATAGCTTAGCCGGAAGAGTATAAATGATGCCTAAGACTCATTTATAGTTGCGTAGCCTTGCGGAGAGGGCATTTGATGCGTTGGCATCACTATGCCACAGCGCGGACCCGATGATGCATAATCATTATGCATCTTGGCGGAATGGCCTATACGGACCAGGCCATTACCGTTTTTGCTAGGCCACAGCCTTGCAAACGATTTGGTTTAAGTTGCTTGTCCCTTCGTGGATGAACTACGGTCTGCCTGCTTGATCCCTTTAGAGTAGGGAAGGTGCGTGGCGGCCGCAATGAGTTGCGGCATTGCGGGTCCAAAGACGTTGGCCCCTCATATCATCTAAGCTTGGTAGCTCGACGCAAGAGATGATTGTGGCCAGACTTGATGAGGCTTAGTTGCATGCCGATAAGTGGATGCTCATACTTCCTATCAAGTTATAAAGAGATGTTAAAGCGAGGTAACGTGGGAAATGGCAAGGGCTTGGTGTGGCCTACGCTAAAGTCTAAGGCTTATGCCTGGACAAGACACGGCAATGTGACGGTTGCTCAGCTAGCTAGGAAATTCATTTATGAATTCCTACGTAAAGGTAAAGCCGAGACGCATGAAAAATGCATTGGCATTGGCCTTATGGCCTTAAACCCTTTTGCGGGACAAGGGTAAGTTGGAGCGGTGTGGAAGCTAAGTTAGCTGCGTCATGCTCCACGAGCATGCTTGCAAGGGGCAATTGGACGTGCATTTGTCTAGCTTTGAGGCCCGGATCGTAGCTTCATCATGGCGCACCGGGGAGATTACGGCCTGCGGGGCAACGCGCCAAAGGCGTAATTTTCCGGTCCGTCACAAACACTTTCATATCAACCTTGTTTTATCTTAATCACAACTAGTTCAAATGACTCAAATGAAACTAGTTCTAGAGTTGTTTAATTTTTTATATTCTCATATAAGTATACAAGACACAATTGAAGCAAAATCGATTTTGATTCACTCGAATCAATTCATGAACATTATAGCCACGGTTTGCAAAAGATTGAATTCCTTATTTTATAAATATATTTGTTCATGAACAAACCGATTTTAGAACTTAACCCACTCAAGTAAGCATACGCGTACGCATACCTAAGTAGCCGGACTTGGTCTGGGTTCGCCAGTATGCGAACGGGTACGCATATTATCGTACATGACCAACCTCAGTTGAATTCCCGGACTTGAAATTTTATGCCGGTAGGAATAAAGGTATGCATACTAAGTTCTTGGACTTCAACTATCAAACCAGTACGCATACGAGTATGCATACTATGGTTCCCGGACTTGGAATAACTCACTGTGATTAGCATACAAGTACGCATACTTTGCTATATCCAATCAATGGTTAATCGTTCTAAACTCCATGTTAATCATTGAAACATTTTTGGAAGACGGGAATAGCTATCTCACACAAACTATTAGCTTCAAAGCAATTTTCAAGTGATTAATAGATCAATACGAAACATTCCAAGTCTACATCAAATGACTGTCTCACACAAATCATGTAAGATGTTACCATGCGATTTTCACATGATCAACTTTTGACTTTCGTCAAGAATAAAGATGAACTTGGTTAAAGAGAAAGCTTACCAACACATATTTCGAGAAATATGTAAGCGAGTTAAACTCAGCTCGAAATATCAAATGTGTATAATATAAAGTCTATATAGCTATACGACTTTTGTCTCAATAGGAGATAGACTAGAAATAGACTTCTGAGTGATAGACGAGTTCAAGTCTCCACATATCTTTTGTTGATGAAGTTCCACAATCTCCCCTTAGTAGTTCTTCATCTTTAATCGATGAACGTCGTAAAGTCTATAGCTCAACTACACATGCTATCCTAATCCGATACATAGCTATAAGTAGACTAGAAATCAAGACTTATAGTTTTTGCAACTAAACTTGACAAACAAGCTTGAGATAGCAACGCATGCGAGTTCGACCAAGAAGTGCTCTAACATCTGTACTACTGATAACTTGAATAAAAGCGGTAGCAATATTGTGGAAATCAATGTTGTCTTTGTGCATAAGAAAAATAATATATCAGTCACTTGTTGTTCCATTGCAAGTACAACTCTAAACTATGAAATTTTCTTACAAGGCTCCATCCAAATAGATTTAATGCAATACTCTGATTCATGAATCATTGGATTTTAAGAGCCGAGGTGGGACGTTTTGGCTCATAACCATATGTATGATCATATTGAGAGAAAGACATATAAGGATAATGACTCACAACAAATGAAGAGAAGCTGTCATTTTGATTAGCGATCGATGTCAAGAATTCAATTTCATTCGGGTTGTCAAATTTAAATATTGTTGAGAACAATTCAATTTAGAAAACTTAATTTACCTTGAAAAAGAGTGATAAATTGTAATTGTGATTAATGATCTATTTTTCATCGTGAGATTTCTCTTTATAATGGTAACTATTGGTTTCATTCTCTAATAAAATTATAATATTTTTCCACTATAATGTGACAGTGATATGTTCACAAGCATGGATAAAAAACAAACAATAAAATCAAATTTACAAAAGGTTATATCGTAGTGAATAAGAAAAACTATAATATAATGCAGTTAATATATTATCATCCTTGAAATGATGAGGAATTGAATGTTACAACACATCAGACATAAGGTAAGACATGAAACATAGATATATATAAAAAATATTGCTCTAACCATGGTGAATTCAATTGTAAATTCTGGAGTAGGGCTAAATTTGTGTGATCATACAGGGAGCATCAGAGAAGCTACATGTCTGCATGCAGACTGCACCACAAAAGAGCAACTTGAAGCAGCAGGAGCGGATGCACCATTCCAATGGGAAGCAGAATGGAGTGGAAACATCATTACTTTCATAAGTGAGTTCGAACCAACTCTTTTGCCTCTCATAGGAGGGTATGCAGAGGCTAGACAGCATAGATAAAGATTAGTACAAATTCTCAGATTACGAAAAAAAAATTATATGAATTTTAGAAATCAACGCTTTCAATTTAGTAATCAGCACTTATGGTTTTTTTTTTTTTTTTTAAAGTATAGGTGAATATATTCCAAGGAATGAGAAAGAAACCGGAAACAGAAGAAAAGCAAGAGTGTTGGCATGCTATCACTATGGGAACAAACTCCCTATTGTGAGCATCAGAAACATTCTTGTAAAGTCATTTGCAGACATTGAAGAAGTAAAAACATTACCTAATCTAGTAGCCTGGCTACTTTCATTTCTATTATTACTATTACTACTACTGTTATTTATACAGTCTACCAAAAGAAATCGACTTAAAAAGTTTGGCATCGTATCATTCCAAGTATTAAACAGGGAAGATTTCCTTGTCTCTTTATCCAATTTATCTGCAACCTGATTTCCAGATCTATTAGAGAATTTAAAACCAAAAAAGTTCTGATATTCTTTTAAAATACATACTTCCTCCTTGGCTATCCTTTCATTTTATGAACCTCATTATCCTCTCACAATCACCTTCCATCCAAGAATTGAAGAAGCCTTCTTCTTTGGGAAATTTTTCTCCCAGCAATAGAGCGAATACTTCAGTTTTTTCTGGACATGCGGCTTTGAATATGCTTGATTTAGCTTTTGTTTTATCTCCTGCACTAATGTAGTTTGGGTAGCTAAAAAATTCAAATTTGAGATGCGTTATTTATTTATTTATTTATTTTTATAAGCAAGGGCTTTCAAAATGGCTAATGATCCCCCTCAACCACCGGCATAAGCCAAATAGGAGGAACAGACCAGTACAGAGTAGAATTGTTGTTTTTTCATCCATAAAGCAAGTTCATGAGCAATAGAATTACAAGTTCTGGGTTGAAAAGAAAAAGTACATCCGAGAAGAGATGAAGCAAAAAATTGAATGTCTTTGTAGATAATATCATTTCTAGAATTTCCATCAAACCTTCCTCAGGAAAATTGGTCGATGAGATCTTTAGCAATTTCAATAATAATATGGATAAGATTTTGCTCCACTGCCTTCTTCAAAAAGGCCAGTAAAGCCACCAGGACCAGGGGATTTTTTGCCACCCATCTGGAAGACAGCATGCTTTATTTCCTCAGCAGTAAGGGGCAGATTCAACTGACTGTTATGTTCTACAGAGAACTTAATATGGAGACTTTCAAGAATCTCATCCCGATCCTGCTGAGGATGGGAGGAATATAAGGATCTAAAGTAATCAACAAAAGAGTATTCTATATTATTTCTATCAGTTAAGATAGTACCAGAAGAATCCTTAATACAACTAATAACATTCCTTTTTCTCCTAAAAAGAGTGACTCTATGGAAATAGGGAGGATTTCCATCTCCTTCCAAAAGCCATACTTCTCTGGACTTATCCATACAATATAATTCTTCTAGATTATAGAAATATTCTAGTTTAGATCTAAGTCTAGAAACCGAATAAGAGTCGGTGGGGTTGGAGGTTTGGATATCGGTAAGTTCCTTTTTAGTAGTTTTTATGTTGGTTTGAATGTTACCAAAAGAGGACTTATTCCAATCTTTGAGACCTTTTTTTGTGCTTAAAAGTTTACGTTTAAGTTTATAAGCAAGGGATCCTACCACATTAACAGACCAAGAATTAACTATAATGTCTTAACAGGTAGGATCCTCAATTCACATGGCCATAAAATGAAAAGGTTTAGGCACACAAATATCTTCAAAATTAAAACCAATATGCATAGGACAATGATCAGAGGGGTCCTTAGGTAAATTATTGACATAGAATTTAGGAAATAGGTTTTCAGCAGTTTGATAAATTAAGCATCTATCCAATCTTTCAAGAATGAGATCAGGTTCCTGTTGCATATTAGACCAAGTTAATCTAGGGCCAGAGAAACTAGGGTCATGCAAATCAAATATATTACAAAATTTTCGAAGGTCAAAGAAATCTATATCATCAACTTCTAAGCCATCATTATTATATTTAATTCCTAGAAATGCATTGAAATCTCCTACAAAGAAAGTCGGCTCATCCAAGGGTATGGGAGGTAAATTGCATTGACTTTCCCAGAAGGCTTGTCTAAGAGTACTATTAAGTTCACCATAGATTAAACGGATATGACACAATTTGGAATGAATGATATCAATAGTAGTAACATAGATGCCCCAGCTATTGGAGGATACATATGAAGATCGATTTCTTTTTTCTAGGCTAGCATAAGACCACCACTTCGACCAATACTAGGCACATTGAAAGTGCAAGGAAAACCCATATTCCGTAACTTCCTAGCATCCATATCATTATTCATTTTGGTTTCCGAAAGAAAGACTTTATCAGGGTTGATATTTTTAAAAATAAGGTGCAATTCCTTGTTAGTAGTTTTTTTACCCAAACCACGCACATTCCAACATAGCATATTAACATTATTAACAGAAAATGAAGTAGCAATAGTAGGAGTATCAATAGATATGAAAGGAGTTTAAGAGGAAACCTAATCGGTAGAATCATGATCTCCACTAGACTGAGAACTGGTACCTCCACCATTAGAAGTAGTTCCTTGGATAGCATTCAGATCCAGATTAGCAGCATCATGAGAAGAATTATTACGGACATTATTGTCATCTGAGCAGGTAACAATTATAGGTACATTGAAATTCCCAAATTGATCATCTAAGATTGGGTATTGAGGGTGCAATTGGTTAAATTAATAATGGATATATCTCCCAATGTAATAGGAGGGCAAAAATTAATATAGTCTGGTTCAGTACTATCAACACTAGTAGGAGAGACATCAGAACCATCTAAAAGAGAAGAGCTTGCTTTAGTTCTTTTTCAGAGATCACTATAGGATTGATTTTTCTCTTAAGGGTAGATAGAGCATCATGTTCAGCAGCAACAGAAACCACTTCCTCTCTAAAGATAATGGATTTCTGAATAGGAGTGACAGTTGTTTTGAATCTTCTAGCCGAGTTATTGGTACGGATTGGACCAGATTTACACAACTCAGGAATATGATTAAGAACAACAGTTTTTTCAATCTTTGGAAAATGGGTTTTTTTAAGTCTGATTGGGCTTTATAAAAATGACTTACTAAGGATTTCTTAATAAAATGGGCTTTCAATGGTAGACGTTTCTATAAGAAAAAACTAGTAGAACAGAATCGAGTACCCGCGGAAGACGTAATATCATAGGGTAGTTTAGTAAATAGAAAGAGCTTCTAGAAGGAATATAATTAAAACTGCTGGAGAAAATAGTTTCTATAATTATAATTTCTAGATTTAGTTTCTTTCTCAGACCTGATTCTTATCTCTCGATCTTCTTCCTCACAGCGCCTCTCTCTTTTTCTTTATCTTCTTTTCTTCTCCTCTATTATGAGCGATAACAGATTTCCTCCCAATATTAGTTTCTTTATTTCATTGAATTTGTTTTTCAATCGTATAAAGTGGAGAAAATTGTTAAGTTTTCTTCCTCTTCAGAGTTTATATGGCTGAAAAATACCAAACCCTAACCCTCAATTACTCAATCGCACACAATTTCACCTGTTTCATTACCTTCTCAACCAATAATTGTTCAAACTTAGCCGTATAGCGAACCCTAATTTTTGTTTAGCTTCTGAAATCCTATTTTCATTTTATTTTTTATCTATAGAATTCGAAGGTAATGATCTCCAAACCTTTAGTTTTCCATTTATTCTTTATTATTATCAATTCCTATTATTACTTGTTTTGTAGTTTTTCTTCAAAATTTTAAACATAGATTATTTTTAAACCTCACTAATACATAAAAGATTTATGATTTTTGCAGATGTTTATTAGTAATTGATGATGCCCTGACTCTTACAAGGTAAAAAACCCTCTTTTTTCATTCAATAACTCTTATAAGTATCGATTTTATAATTAACTAACTTGTTTTGTTTATGTTTTCCTTCATTCAATGATTTTTTTATTTGTTTTTGGGTACTATGGTAAGAAAGAAAACTCTATAAATACAAGGTTTCATGTCTTGAATGTTTCAGTTTGTTTATAAAGTTCAGGGATTTTTTTTCATCATGTTAATTGATCTCAAGCTCCCGTTATTGGTTCAATTTCATGCTTAGTGGAACATAAATGGTTACCCTTCCTTTAAACTATTTTTTTAATTTCAGTTTGTTAATGGCTAGATGTTATTCATAGATTAATGTTGTTAAGACTTGGTAGAGTTACTAGTAATGCAGAAGCATTGCTTTGTTTGGCAGAAAATCGAGTTGGAACTTAGTATCTTGATTGTGATGAGCAAGTACCGAGTGAAATGTTTTTCTTTAGTGTGTTTTTTAATCTTCATTTGGTTGATTTCAATGGTGCAGATATTCCTAATCTTCATTTTTAGTTTCCATTGGTTTTTAATCTTCATATTTAATCTTCTTTGTAGGTGAACTCATTGGTGCAGATAATCCTAAATGACCAAACTATTGATGTGGTGTGAAATGCAATTGATTATCACTTGGAAATACCTCATTTAGCAAGTATCCAGTTAGCTTGACAGTTGCGTTTATATTCCTGATGTGCTTATTTAAGTTCTTCATGTAATTCAAGTATGAAACTGTTATGCTTAATGTTTAGAAATTTGTAACCTTGCGGTTCGTCATCTTAACTGAATCAAGAGTTGTATTCGAACTGATCTCTTGTTAAGAAATTGGTTATATAGGATACAATTAGGGTTGTTCATGGTCGGTTTTGGTTCGGTTTCTAGCCAAACCAAAACCGAAACCAATACTATTGGTTCCTAAAAATCTAAACCAAACCAATCCATTAACCAATGGTTCGGTTTCCAAATGGTTCCAATTGGTTTCGGTTTGTTCCAGTGGTTTTTGGTTAACCAATAATTATGTCAAACCAAAAAAAAAAAACACAAATTTACAAATAAAAAATCGTAGTTGCCGATAGTATTGGTTTACACAAATTTACAGACAAAAATAAAATAAAAAAAATCTCAAGAATAGTTAAAGCTTACTCTAAATCTAGAGATCAAAAGAAGATATATAATATATCTTAATTTATTTATTGACAAATAAAAAAGAAGGAAGACCGGAAGAAAAAAATCGAGCAACAGCAGCTGTAGTTGGGGGTAGAGAAGGGAGGCAACTGAGAGAAGGAGAAAGAGAAAGAGGGAGACTATCATAATGAAATATTAGATTTAGCGTTTCAATTTATCCTCTAAATTAAGGGGTAGAATCTAATACTTGTAAATCAAATGTAGAAACTAAGTTTAAAAATTAATCGTCTTTTCAATGGTTTTTGGTTCGGTTTTAGAGGTCAAACCAAACCAAAACCAACACTATCGGTTTTTCACTTTCTACACCGTAACCAATCCATTAGTAAATGGTTCGGTTTGGTTTCTTCCTAATTGGTCTGGTTTGGTCCGGTTCCAGCGGAAAACCGAAACCATGTTCAGCCCTAGATACAAGAGCTGATCTCTTGATAGCTTTCCATTTATTCTTTATTATTGTCAAGTTATTCACTACTTGTTCTTTAATTTTTCTTCAAAATTTTAGCCCTACTTAATGGTTTTAATATGATAATGTTGTTTAATCTGTGTATATTGATGAGTTATTATAGAATGGAGTATTGATTAACTCTTGGTTTGGATCGAAAAATATGGGATGGAATTGGCGAGAGTGGTACAAGGCGATTTGCACGAGTCTTTGGTGAGGAAGATTATGAAGTTGTTAATCGAAGGTAATGATCTCGGTGTTTCCCCGTCTATGGATGGTATAAACCAGAGTTGAGGTTTTCATAAGTCATATTTGTTAGCATTAGTGCAGTTTAATGTTAGAGTTTAAGTGAAAGAAGATACTTCATGTTTCAAAATTCTGAGTTTCTATTGATGCTGTTTTACAGGAACCATCTTAGTTTGAGGATTTAATGGGGCCTCAGAGTCCGTAGACAGCTTACTAAGACTGCTTGATTTTCCAGGTAGTTGGTTCTAAATGTTGGCACTTGATTTCAAGGTACAGGGCATGTTGGCCCTTAATTTAAGGTACAAGGCCAGTGCTAGTGAAGAAACTCATATTTGCATGCCACAACAATAAAAAATAAGCCCTTTCATGTGGGTGTTTACTGATCTCTCTGGTCTGAGTTCACGAAATTTAGTGAATATAAGTACTAAGGCTTCCACTTATGACTCTGTCCAGGTTTTTTATGGATACATGATGGAGCTAGAGAATGAACTGTGTGAGATGGTAAGAAGTGTCGTTAGTTCTATTGGTGACGGTGGTGTTGGTGGTGACTTGTAGTTGAAAGGGATGGTACCCGAGATAGATAAGGTGTTGCTTTATAGTAGTATGGAAGGTGCAAGAGATGATGGTGTAGTGTGTTGTAGTAGTATATATAGAGCTGGTACTGAAGATGGTGGAGGTTGGGATTCGTAGTACTATGCATGGGTTGATATGTACTGTAATTGACACACAAAATATGTTCTATATACGACTGGTGCATTTGCAGGTAAAACACGTTGTTAAACGCTCTACTTTGTTCCCTTTATTCATAGTATTGTCTTGATCTTTTGATCGGTGCATATCGTTTGTGTAGTTGCAGAAATCCTACACTACACCTCTCACTCGAATTTGCTTTAATCAATCCATTTGAAGATGAATAATAATGTGTTTTATTAATTGTTTTCTTGAAAGGTTTACAAAGAAATGTAGAATGTGAGCTAAAGAAATTACAATCACTCTTTATTTTCTCTCTCTAATGACTTGCTTAACAATTCAAAAAAGAATCCTCCCTACAAATGTACCAATTCAACCCCTTTATATAGGGTAGTATATGATGGATGACAAATAAGTCATCCCTTTATTTTCGGGAACATCTCGCAAGTGTCGCGAATGTTATAAACGTCTTTACTTGCGACACTCCTAAATCTCGCCAAGTCTTCACACTTTTCTCATGTTACGGCATGCGTCATCCGATCGTCATTTAAATTATTTCATCGCGACACCTTCGCAATGTAGTTGTTTATTACTCTCGCGAAGTATTGTTGTCGCGATATTCTGGTCCTATAGTTTGTATGTATTTTGATTTAACAATACATATGAAGCATGTCATTTATCAATTTTGTTACCCTAAAGGACAGCCACATGGTTCTTTTATTTATTTATTTATTTATTAAACTTGACTGATATTTTGTTTTAAACTTCTAATTTGTGGTTACTAAATGATAGTATCACCTACAGTTTCAGTTGATATTTTTGCATTTAACACTCTAACGCCAAAACTAGTTTTTCCCACTGGTAACAATGGAAGCAGGATCATGTTCCACTGCCAGCATTAAATGATTCACATTTAACTATGGCAGAGGAGGTGCTTTTTCTACAAGTAATGAGGTAGAATAATTCCAGATCATTTTGCTTGAGAAGGCATAGTTAGAGGTTCATAATGCTGCTTTCAGACACGATTCATTGTTTTTGTTTGCGTGTTTCTAGATTCCTTCCACATTGGCCTCTTTCGATGCCCTTGAAAGGTACATCCAGCGATCCATTTTTCAAAACTAGCAAACCTGGCATTTTGTTCATTGGTATACATCCATCCAAGGTACAACTATATGCTTCCCTAGTGCCATGTTGTTGCGATTGCAGTAGTAACTCTGTTTGTGGACCTTAACTAAGGTCTTGTACGCATGTATGTAATTTGAATCACATTGTGTGATAGCATCTCTGTTGGGGTTAAGGTTCATTTTATTCATTAAGTTAAGCATCAACCATTGTAAAATAACTCTTTAGGCAGCCAACTGCCTTTTTTCTCATCTTGTGCCCTTACTTGTCTGTCGTAGACCGTTCTATATATTTTTTTCCTTCTGGTATTTGACTCTCATATGGTGTCTTCTTTTCTTTGCAGAATGGCTCTCTTACTTCGTTGCACTCTCTATCATCACTGACTTCTGAAAGGTAATGGTGTTGTTAAAGATATGAAGCTACTTTTAAACAAATGTCGGTCATTATTTCGAATTTCAACTTTGTTTGTTGTTGTGGCATGTGGTTCCTGCCTCAACTTATTTTGGAATGAAAGCTTGGTTATTGTTACCTGGAAAAGGTTGATGCTTGCTGAGATAATGAATTATTTTACAGTCACTACATTAGTTGAAACCGATGAGATAATCACACTATTTTGCAGTCATTGCAATAGTTTATTTGTATTTAGTTATATCTTTGTTAGTCACTGCAAGTCCTTGTGTAATCTTTATTAGTTTGCATCTAGTTGTCTCTTTGTTAATCTTCATTGGATATTTATGACTTGTTTTGTACTTTCAGGCATCTGAAAACGCAATAGCAAGTTAATTGACCTATTTCAAGTGTTGCAGATTCCTCTTCTTCAAAGACACCACCCAACCAGAACTGGCACTATGAAGATGCATTATGGTTGCGTGAAATTTCACCCATGCTGCCTTGGTAGTTTTTTAGATTTCTGTATGTTTCGTAAAAATTTTAGTGAATTATGGTAGTGTCAAACTGATTGTAGTTTTTTATTGTGAAATGAAATCCAGTAATTGTAGTTTGTTGGGGATGTATAATGAATTTAGTGAATATAAGTTTAATTCAATTTCAGTTTCTTGTTTTGTTTCAATCATATTTTATTTCAGCTAAAGACTCAGTTGAGCCAAATCATTTTTTTTTTTGTATTATAAATTAATGAAACGTCAGTTTCCACCAGTTTCTATAAATGGGCTGTTCAAGGAAGTCATAATTTGAAAAAAATCAAAGAATCTCAAAAACATACGTTTTGGGAAATAAGACTACAATCTTAGGGCTCCCAAAAGAAGTCCCTTTTAGAGGTTTTAAGTGTCTTTTTGCCAGACTTTTATATTTTTGCATTTTCCACTATAGCCTACTTAAGAATGACTAGAAGACTATTGACCACCGAAATATGGTGTTGAGTTTAGACAGGCCCAACATCATGAATCTTAAGTGTTGGATATCTACTACCAAAAGGATCCATATTAATCTTATTCTTAAGAGAATCATGAGCACTGAAATTAGAGCCCTGAGAAATTGCAACAACTTTTTTCCTCTATTATTATCATTATGGAAAATATTCTCACCATATAGGGTGTCCGGAATAATTTCAGCTTGAGTCATTATAGTGTCGACCACTGTTTTGTTTTGAGCAGCTGCAGAATTATCATCCAAATCCTTAGAAGGCATCATTAATCTGGACACCCTTGGCAAAGTATACTTGATCCGAGAAGAACTTGCTTCTTTAAGGAGCTTTTGTTTAGCAAGCCGATTTGGACAAACAACATCTTTGTGATCAATGATACTACAGAGTAGCAGAAATTTCTTGGAACTTTGAAATATCTACATTCTATGAGAAAAGGTTCTACTCATCCTCTAGTAAGGAGAGGAATACCTGCTGATCGAATTTAGAATAGTGGTAAGTAGAGTTTGTCGTTCACTCGGACTTGTTGAAATCTATTTTAGGATTTAATAAACCAAAATAAAAGAAAAATATATACAAATATTGTCACAAGATGAAGAGAGTTACTGGGACTCGGGATTCCACCAATTTTCACATTCATGCGGTTCATCTATTAATTCCGGACAATTAAAGCTCATAAAATAACAAACATCGACTCTAATTCTTTGCCAAGGTAGATTTTATAAAGAATTATATGTAACTCACAAGCATGGCGCATCTAAAGTACCTAAGACTAAGCATGCGACATCTAACGAATTCACAAATAATCAAGAAAAATCATAAACCAATTATAATAATGCAAATAGTCATAAAGGAATTAAATAGAATTACCACATGGGTGCAAAACAGCTTCCTCCGTCATCCCAGTGATGGGGTCTAGCTCATCATGTTGGAAACACGCTCAAAAATTATTTTTATTGCTCAAAGGAGGTGTACAAATGATGAAATGGAGAAAAACTATTAAAACCGGTGTTTGCAATGCTTATAATTGTTGTAAACACTCATATTCGAGAAACGATAAGGAAGAAATATGGTTGTTGCTGTATCTCTGCGACCCACGAGTGGCAGTCGCTTTCACTGTTGAAGAACGACGGTCTTTGGCCGTCTGTTCTTCGTGTTCTTGAGGTTCTTCAGCAGGAGCAGAAAACTCGTCTCTGCAACTTGATTTTCTTGCTCTGTAATGCTCTAAACTCTCCCCAAACTCTCCATCCTCCTCTCTCTGCTCCCAAAAGCTCTTTTATACCCAACAGGCACCAAAATCTCACGATATTAACTCCAAAATCTTCTTGCATGACGATAATATTCTCGGGAATATTTTGTGTATCTGCAGCTGTTAATTCCGGGAAGTAAATTATCTTCTCACGCAGCTTCCTTCTATCGAGCACACTCCCAACAGGATACAAACTCGTACAAAATTGAGTCCAACTCTTTCAAAACACATGCGACTTCCTAAAATAACTCCACATAGATATCTTCCTCCTGTTTGACGAGATCGTGTGATTTAAACGAAATGAATGCACTTACCAACCTTGTTTTTATCCAACAGGCTGGTATATATCCTAAGCAAGATAAAAATCCGACCAAATCTGTGAGAAAATCTCGAGAGAAAATCTCACAGGTGAAAACTGCTTCAATCCGAGTTCCCTCCATTTTTCTGTTTTTGAACGGTGAAGAAGATGGTGTCCCCCTATCCTGTTCTGGGGTGAAAATAGTAGATGCCCAACCGAGGTGCCCCTTAGTAATTGAGTTACTCCTTATCCAAAGTGGGAGTTCGAATAACATGTGTCCTCCGGAGGTGCTCCGAATAACTTTTCGAGCCGAATTTTTCCAACAATATTTATTTCCAAAAAATACCTACAAACACACAAAACACCATAGTAAGGACGAAAACGAGTACTAACAATACGAAACATTGAGGACAAATTAGACACATAAATGCGTCTATCACCTGCTGGTAGAGCTTGTTGCACATGAATCCGAACATAAACTTTAACATTTTTCTTCAAAGGATGGTTACCATATGGCTCTTTTTCTTCAATAAGTTCTCCAAGTTTAGTAGTAAGCATCTTGAGGTCTTCAAATTCAGTGCATTCTTTTGGAACATTACATAAGATTAATCACCTTAGTTCCTTTTCAAAAGAAATTTGTGCATTTGCTGGCCAACAAGTCGGAGGAACAACTCTTAGAACCATTAGAAAACCACATGCAAACCAATGACGATGTTCATTAACTCTGTTGAAGTCATTTTCTGCTAGAAATATGATAAGCAATTTATTTCTTAGACCACTAAATGTTACAGTTAGAGATTGATCAAGAGGCCATTGAGAACAAATATGATATCTGATAGAATAAGTAGGAACTAACGTCTCATTGCAAACATAGCCCACCATACACCATTTCCAATTGTTATCATTCTCATCTAACACCACAACTTTATCAATAAAGACTAGTTCAGTAAGAGTAGAAGGAATGTTCTTTGGTAAAATTAGTTTTTTAGCCATTTGAAAAGATAGGCTCTAAATTGTAGTAGTTGTGTGAGTCTCACTAGAACAATTGGAGGACTCCATATAAATAAAGCTCCAGAAATGAACGATAATGAGAGGGTTAGGATATGTTGTAAAGGGATTGGATACAGAAAAATTATATATGCATATCTGGAGATGACAATGCCAAGAGATGGTAGAGTCCAAGGTAGAATAGTGACATGACACATAAATCTTCAGAATCAAAGAGAACTTTAAGTGTGTGGAGACTGAACCTTAAAAAAGGAAAGGCTAGAGGGATGATCATGGTTTTGCTGGAAAAATATAATCGAAAGGGTGAAAGATTCAGAGAGGTTTTGTGTTTAAAGAGTTCAGTCTCAGTAATATTTTTCAGAGTATCAAATTTATCTGCATGATCCGTGATCCCATGGCAACTGAAATTATCTTGGCTCACGCGTAAATAATATATGTTATAGAGTAAGATAACTCTATGATGGTAAAAACATTAGAAAGGTGCATGATGTAATAGACGTACGACCATGCCTCATGAAAAGAGATAGTTGAATAATAAATACTGTTGTTTTTCTTCTCCTTAGATTAAAAGGATGTTAGATATGTCCAGATCTGATAATGGTTGAATGAGGGGCTTGAGTAGTGGTATGAAATAAAATTTTATAAGAGGGAGGTTGATTCTGAAGAAAAGTATGTGAAATGTGGGTGGGTTTGGTTCAGACTTTCTAAGGTGATAGTGACATTGCCCAAATCAAAAATGTTGGTATGGAGCCAAAATATGGGGAAATTATTCAAGTAACTACTTAATGTACTCCAGATGCTAATGATGCCTCTCAACAAGTGTTGCCTTTCCCGGATCTGCATAAAATCAAAGATAATAATTAGTATCCAAGGAACCATATCCAAGTTAGGTGGCTTATCAATGCCCCTCTTAGTGGTGCGACGAAATAAGTTAGGGTTTAAATAAAATTGAGATGGAAAGAATTGAAGTGTTAGGTTAGATAGAACGTAATTATAATTGTTGGAAATTATTAAAGGGAATTGATTATGAATGATATTTCCCAAAGCGCCATGATGACTCTGAACGTCGTGGGTAGAATGTTGAATAGGCGTGCATGGTCTAGAGACATGACCCTTAACCAAATACCATAAATGGATATTAATGGTATTGATTAGGACTCTATAAAAAGGATTTATAAAAGTAATATCAATAAAAAAGAATATTAAACCTGTTAGAGCACCGCTCGGTCAAACTTTCAACTGTTGCTATCTCAAGCTTGTTTGTCAAGCTTGATTTCTAGTCAACTTATATCTATGTCTCGGATTAGGATAGAATGTGTAGTTGAGCTTTAAAATTCACGGCGTGCATCGATTGAAGACGAAGATCTACTAAGGAGGGCTTAAAGGAACTTCATCAACAAAAGGTACGCGGAGTCTAAAACTTATATATCACTCAGAAGTCTATTTTATTATATCTCCTATTTATATTAAGTCGTATAGCTATATAAACTTTTACATTATACACATTTGATATTTTGAGCTGAGTTTAACTTGCTTATATCTTTCTCGAAATATGTGTTGGAAGCTTTTTGCTTTAGCTACATTCATCATTATTCTTGACGAGTTAAGTTGAAAACAATTTATTTGTTGGAAACTAAATAATAAGTCAAAAGATGATTATGTGAAAAATTGCCTTGAAACATCTTACATAAATTTGTGTGAGACAGTCATTTGATGTCAACTCGGAATATTTCGTATTGATCATTCGATCACTTGAAAATTACTTATAAGCTACTAGTTTGTGTGAGACAGATATTGTCATCTTCTAAGGATGTTTCAATGATTGAAATGGGAGTTTAGAACAATTAACCATTGTTCTGATATAGCACAAGATGCATAACAAGTATGCAAACTGTTGTGGTATGATTCAGGTCCGGAAACTAAGTTTGCATACCAATATGCGAACGATTTTAACTATTAAAGTTCGGGAACCAAGTTTGCATACCAGTATGCGAACGGTTCTACCTGAGTTAGGTCCTAACAACAAAGATGCATCTTTGGTTTTGCGAACTGTTGGACAAGACCAAAGTCCGGAACTTAAGTTTGCGTACCCATTTGCAAGATGAGTTGGTTTAAGTTCTACATGATTTCATACTCATGAACAAATACATTTATAAATATAGTACTGCAATCTTTGCAAAACATGGCTTATTGTTCATGAATTGATTCTTGAATAAGTACTTTGTACAATCATGAATCAAATCCGATTTTGCTTCAATTGTGTCTTGTATACTTATGTGAGAATATAAACAATTGAACAACTCCATGAGGAACACAATTATATTCATTTGATCTAGAAGTGTTAGATGAATGTGGTTAATACAAAAGTGTTCATATGGCTAACTTAGGTTAACTATTGTTAAGCCAACTCAATATACACGTTTAGGTACGGTTACACATATCTAAATGAAGGTATATTACATTTGTGTGTAACAAGCTAAGACCATATAACGGTGGAGAGATATTGCTTTGGATTTAAACAAACTTAGCTTGAATCTTAAATCAGGTTTTCATCTAACAATGAATATTGATTGCTTTGTTTCTAAGCTATCAAACTATGATTTGAAGATAATATAAGGAAGAACTCTAGCAACTGGAAAACCTAATCCCCACACCTCATGTTTGATACTAGTTGCGTACTAGAGTCGATTCTCCTTTAACCTAGGTTTTTCCTAAAACGATTATAGGTTAACGACTTAAAGACTTCATTGAGATTCTGAAGCCAGACCCAACTATTTTCTCTGTAGTTGTGTGTTCTGATCTTACTTGTTCTATCATATTGGGTACTATCTTCTCTAAGATTGGCTCGAGATTTATCTCTGATAGGTAAGATATGAAAAGTAATCACAAAGCTCTTCGTCCCATTCTTTGTGATTCCATAATAACTTGTCCTACTACCATATAGTTAAGTTATTGTAAGGTGATTGATATTTATAGGTTGTTCATCGGGAATATAAGACCGGATTATCAATTGGTTCATGTTCACCTTGATTTATCAAAAGACGGAACAAAAACTTCATATGTATTTCTGTCGGAGACAGATTTATCTATCAGAATAGACTTTTCTGTGGGAGACAGATTTGTTTATAAAATCTTCGACTTTGCGTCGTAGCAACTCTTAGTTGTATGTGAGATCATCTAAGGGAATCAAGTGCGTAGAATCCTACTAGGATTTAGAGGCGTAAGGAACGCGACTGTACCTTAATCGGTGTGAGACTTGGTTAGGGCTCAACTACATTCCAGTCCGAAGTTAACTTGTAGTAGGCTAATGTCTGTAGCGGCTTAATACAGTGTGGTGTTCAAATTTGGACTAGGACCCGGGGTTTTTCTACATTTTCGTTTTCCTCGTTAACAAAACTTCTGGTGTATGTTTTATTTCTTTTCTGCATTATATTTGTTTATATAATTGAAATATCACAGGTTGTGCGTAGTTCAATCAATTGGTAAATCCAACCTTTGGTTGTTGATTGAAATTGATTGACACTTGAACATTGGTCTTTAGTACCGTTCAACAAAGAAGAAAATTCTAGAGGAAAATGTTGCTGAGTTTTCTGCATGGAGGGCAAAAAGATTGGCCAGAATTGTATGAAAGCGAGAGGAGAGACTTGATCGTAAGCAATAGAGGGTGTATGAGAGTGCGACTGAAAGTGATTCAAAAAATTCAGAAAGAGAGTATGAATACTATGTTGAAGAGATAGATTCAAGTGATAATGATTCATATACAGATGAAGAGGAGAAGCGTTTAGCAAAGTATTATGAGTAAATGCTTAATGAGAGGTACGAGTGTGAGAAGGAAAATTCGGCACTCTTTTCCAAAACCAAGCATGAGGGAGAATCAACTGAGGAAGAAGAAGATCAGGTGTTAGAAGATGAGACGGATGAGGTGACTGGAGAGAATGAAAGCAGTACTGACGATTCAAGTGATTCTGGGTATGTAACTCCTGCACCATCTGGAAGTGACTATAGTGATGGCTATGAAAAAAGATGACTTGGAAAGCTACGATGAAGAGGATTAGAAAAGTTCTCTTTTGGGATATCAACGAGATTGAAGGTTATTGGCTTTGAAAAAGGCTTAAACAAGCTCTTTTTAAACAAATCATGTTGATATATGCTTTTAGTCTTCTTTATCTTAGTGGTGTTGATGCTAGTCTTTTCCATTTTATCTTCAGTCTTTGTAAAGTTTTTTGAGGGGTATAGTGCCAACTACATATTGGCGCTGAAGTCGTGATTTGAAAGAATATGTTTTACCAGATTTTGTTGTTAATAGAAATAATGAAGGAAATTTCAATCACCAATTCAACCAAGAGTTTGGATTATGTAATAGGTAAGTTTGGGTATTTGATTGGAGAAAATTTGATGTTTTTCTTTTGGATGTGAAAGTTTGAGAAGACTAGCAAGAAGAAAACCAAGAAGAAGCGCAAAATCCAGACTCTCGCTTAGTATCTTGGTTTGGTAATCCTTGAGACTGTTAGCAAAGGTTTTCCAGATGAGTTGAAAAAAGTATGTAACTAGTACTTTTACTTTCTATTTGAAATTGATACTGAAATTTATGAACACTTATTGTTTTAGTTGAACAATGAATATTGAAAAAAACTAATCACATAGATGGTGATAGAGTAACTTAAAACAGACTTGTAGATGGAGATTAAAAGATTAATGATAACTAGGAGAAAGTAATGAAGGTTGATAGAGGCTTGATTGCAAACATGTAGAACACATGATTGCTTCATCTAGGTTCCGTACATATCAGAAGAAAGGATTTCTAGATATGCATTATTAAGTATTCCTAGAGAGGTATTAGGAAATAATATATAAGAGTCTATATTTAGGAGATATGCACTTTAAGTTGTGAGAGTTATATTTGGAATTGTCTTGAGAATCAAGTCTTGTGATTGTATAAATATCTTGAAGAATTAATGAGAAAGACACCAAGATTATTATCAATGTAATCTTTTATGCTTCCGCGTTTATGCTCTCCTCTCTCTTGCTCGATCCTTATCATGGTATCAGAGCGAGATGAGAGGGAGAGAGGAGAGGAAGAGAAGTTAGATGTTTTCGTAAAGATTTTGCAAAGTTGCGATAAGAAGGAGAAGCTTGATGTCGTTTGAATTGATGATTGATGGTGATTCATGGTGTTCCAATCTATTTGAGAATGCATAGAAGAACCCTAGCGTTGATTGATGAAGTGTGGTCGTGTTTAAACAAGTCAGAACTTGATGTGATGATGAATAAGAGGAGTTCGACTGCCATGGTTTGTATGAGTTATTGAGAAGGATTAATGACTTGTTTTAGATGTTCAGGCATGCAAGGAGTTTGGGTTTGTTTGAAGCTGAGGTTATGGCCGTGAAAACATCTAACAAGAGAGGTTGTTGCCGATAATCTAGGTGAGTCATATAAAGGGAGAAGTCGAGGGACAAGGAGGAGAGACCGGGACCACGTCCATAGCTTCGTTCCGTGGCTAGTTCTGGTTCTGAGAAGTATTTTCCGGTAAGATTAAAACAATGTTGCTTCCGTTCGTGAGGAGACAAAATAGAAGAAGAAAAAAATGTTAAGGATTGAACCTGTTTTGTGGGAGTAATCTGTTGGAAAGAGAAAAATTGTTTCGATCATATGGGGATAATTAGGAAGGAAAGCAAGAGAATGGAGAAAGCTTATGGGGCCGAGATTTAAAAGGTCCCTGCTGCAGTTATTGATCATGATGATCACAATTGAGGACTGTGGGTTGCTGTTAGTGGAGTTGAAGGCAGCGAGAATGCTCGAGCTGTATAAGGATAGGGAATCAAGGTTGTTGCTGCAATTATTGGCTGTTGTGTATGATGAATTTTGGATATTGTCTATTGTTGCCTTATTTGTGAATGATAGAGAAGAGGATGAAGGAGATGCATCTCAGACTCGAGATGGTGAATGTTAAAGTGATGTTTCGAAGCCGAGAAACTAGTTGATGCTTCTAGTTGATGTCTTGAAGGGTTCTTGACGGTACTAAGGACTGGTTGAGAGGATATTTGGGTTGGACTTGCTAGCCTTATGCGCGACCCGTTAGTTGATAAGAAGAAACAACGGAAAGTTGTGATCACGAAGATAATGCAACACGTGCGTGCTTGCGCAGAGAAGAGAAGAGGAGAAAAAATAAAATAAAATAAAATAAAAAATAACAAGGTTGTAAAGAAAGAGAAGCAATCACCAAGAGTTGATGAGACAATGAACAACAATAATAGGTTAAAATCCTATGAGTTGTCGAGAGAGTACAAGAAGTATTCTCATGAAGAAACCAAGAAACCAAGAGTACAAGAAGTATTCTACTGAAGAAACGATGGGGGCCGAAACGTCTTAAACTACTATAGGGACCGTAATGTTCTTAAACTTCCGAAGATGGGACCGAAATGTCCTAAAACTACGATTGGGACCGTAATGTCCTTAAACTTCCGAAGGGGATCGAAATGTCCTCAAACTATGATTGGGACCGTAATGTCCTCAAACTACAATTGGGATCGAGATGTCCTAAAACTACGAAGATGGGACCGAGATGT
Source organism: Papaver armeniacum (assembly GCA_023531295.1). Lineage (NCBI taxonomy): Eukaryota > Viridiplantae > Streptophyta > Magnoliopsida > Ranunculales > Papaveraceae > Papaver > Papaver armeniacum. The sequence goes on along the minus strand of JAJJWW010001539.1, from coordinate 297,896 downwards.
CCTAAAACTACGAAGATGAGGACCGAAACGTCCTTAAACTATGACGAGGACCGAAATTGGCAGAACTTTTCACAAAAATGTTTGGGAAAGCTCATTTTAAATTTCTTTTGTCCAAGATGGGCATTCGTGATCTACATGCTCCATCTTGAGGGAGGGTATTAGGAAATAATATATGCAGAGGGAGGATCCATGGACACTCTTAGATGGACAAGGTCGGACAAGATTTGCGCCATTTTCTCCGCAAAACCCAAACGATAATGAATTTAAGTCTAATATTTTGATGGTATATTCTTCTTATAAGACTCTACATTACTACAAAAAAAATGAGCACAATTCGAGATGTATAAAACCAGTATCTAACCCTTTGAATATCACCGCTCAAAATTAACGGTGAAATTAAGATCGGTAGATGGTCAGGTTTGCTATCTCAAATTGCATTCATTTTTGGTAGGAATATAAAGTCTTATAATAGGAACATATCATTAAAATATTAGACTTAAATTCATTGTCGTTTGAGTTTGCCAGAGAAAATGGCGCAAATCTTGTCCGACCTTGTCCATCTAAGAGTGTCCATGGATCCGGAGATATGTACTTTAAGTTGTGAGAGTTATATTAGGAATTGTCTTGAGAATCAAGTCTTGTGATTGTATAAATATCTTGGAGAATTAATGAGAAAGATACCAAGATTATTATCAATGTAATCTTTTATGCTTCCGTGTTTATGCTCTCCTCTCTCTTGCTCGATCCTTATCAAGAGGCGATAATTTACAAGCAATACTTAATTTCCTGAATATTCAAGACTGGGACGATCCTTATCAAGAGGCGATAATTTACAAGCAATACTTAATTTCCTGAATATTCAAGACTGGGAGTGTGGATCTTTCTTATAAGTATCACGAAACCTTCTTTTTCTAAAATATTTCACATAAGGAAAAAAAAAAGAAAAAAAAAAGCAGAATTAATTCAGATAATCTGTTTTAGATCTCAAACTACCAATTTTACAATCATCATCTCACACTATATACGTCGTCTGTCTTTGGCATCATTTTTGAGGAATATAATTAACCAGTAAAGTGCATATGATCTTCATTAAAGAATAATAGTAATTAGATTTCGAAATTCAAATCTGCTTTCAAAATCTATGGTTTCCAAATCTAGTATTTGAAACGCAATGAAAACCACTCAATTCAGTACTCCTTTTTTAACTGTCCCCCTGCATTGCACATGATGAAGAAGAAAAGGGTGAGAGAGATAGAGAGAGTGTGTCTGATTCTTGTGGGAACAATTTCATGGTGTGTGTGGGAGGTGGCCGGTGGGTCACATTTTCTTTTTCATAAATGTCTTCGCACTTGTGAATAAAAAGAAGAAGTTGGTTCTACCAAAATGTCAAATTGAAATTAAATTGTACCCTACAACCCATTTTTTCCCCTTTAACCTTCCTAAATTCAATGACTTCAAGTCTTCAACGAACCTATAAAAAAAAATGGCTTAGTTAAACTTGTGTGGTTGATATACACATGTCGTATACTATGTTTGCTTCGAATTAGAATTAGAATTACAAATTACAAAATGAGAATAATTGTATATTGTCATTTTTCATTTGTAAGTGACAGATTTTTGGAAATTATTCCAAAGATATTAGCTAACCTTAAGTTGTTTGATTGTCAAACTTATTCCAAAGATATATATTGGCCCATATATTTTAAGCTTAATTCCACGGAGTTTCATGAAAGCTTTTTCCTAGTTTCCATGGGAACTAGTCTTCTACTTCAAAGTGAGTTAATGGGAGTATAGAAGGTCTCTAGACACTCGATTTCAATTAAACACTACTTCAAAGTTGGAAAGCCTCCACTATTTCCATGGAAGGCTGGTAATTCTATGGAATTAGATGTTATCGAATACAATCTTAACGAAAAAAATGTCCTTGAAAATGAATCATGTAAGTTTTTTTGTTTTTTACTCTTAGTTAAGAATTTTTCATTGGAACTAAAACAATAATTTTTTGCATTAAATAAGATTTGCTTTCAAAGCTTTATTGCATTGAAACAGAATAATTGTTTGCCTTTACCCAGAACACAATTTGTTGTTTTTAAAGGCAAAGAAAAAACCAATTTCTAGTAGAATAAGACAAAAAACACAATTTCCAAAGACAAAAAATTATTTTTTACTCGATTTGATAAGATAAAAAAGGAAATAGAAAGAAAAAGATTTTACCTAGATTTTGATCAACAAAAAGTGAGATACGCAAAAAGGTAAAAGAATTTTCTTTTATAGGTGAATCGTCATTTTTTTGTTACACCAAATCTGGTCATTGGATTTTGTGAATCATCTAGAAAATATTTGGATACTAAATGTAGAAGTCAATCTCAGAAATTACATATGCTCCACAAAAAAATACTTTTTCTGTTTTACAATTCAGGAAACAATTTTTGACATGATATCCAAAAGCCAGCTTTTTTGGTAGCTCTATAAAAACCTGGCGAGATTGGGGTATACCCAGATTAATTGGGGTATACCCAATTTTAAGTAGACTCTTTTTTAAGGGCAAAGGGGAGGCCTAATGGGTAAAGTTACAAAACTACCCTTTCCCATTATAATTCTAATTACCCTAAATCAGTTTTCATTCTCTTCATTTCATCTTCTTCTCTTCTTCTTCTCCTCCTCCTCAAACACATTATCGGCTCCTCCACCCCCCACCACCGAAAATTGTCGTAATCGTCGATTCAAAAGTTCCGATTAATCTTCAAAAATGGATCCGTCACGACCTAGGGCAAGTCGTATGAAAGAAGCAATCGAAAACCCAATGAGTATAACCCTGGAATTGCAAGTTTGGTTCAAAAGAAAGTGAAGAAAAAAACGTTGAAGAAGAAGAATTTGTAGCCGCTGAAACACGAGAAATGGTGCGATTAAGAAAGTAAGGGCATACTTAAACTCACTCTAGTACTTCAATTTCATGTTTGCATGTCAAATTAGGTCAGAAAAATCGAAATTGTGAATTGGCAGTTGCGACGCCGGCAAGGTATTATGTTATCGACCTTTCCAAATTTTCATATTTAGGATTTGGCCGGCAGACTCTTAGGTTGAAGATCTTGCCGGTTGTTGACTACTTGTAACTGGTACTTGCAGGGTCGGAATGTTATTCAAACTAAGACCCTGCCGGCGTCTATTTTTTTGTTAGCCGAGTTGGTTATAAATTTTTACCTTGCCGGATGTATTTCAAGTTTTTTTGTGTATCCTGATGCCTTGAATTTTAAAGTCGGAATTGTATTTGGATAAAACCATGCTTCATTGCTTTTATTAGCCGGCAATGTGTTGGTAATGGACCTTGCCGACTGGTTTTGTGGAAAATCCTTGTATCCACTGTGTTCATATTTGTTATAAACCGACAGGTTATTTGAATAATACCCTGTCGGGCGCTATTCAGCCGGTATGCATTATTTAGTCGACCTTTCCGACGTTTGTGTAGCCGACAAGGTTGTATTTGTCGACCCTGCTGACTTTTATTGTTTTTTCTTAATCGTTCTCGTTCAGTTTGCAAAAGGCAAAGAAGAAAGCATCTCTGAAAGCTCTTAGTCCTCCTTCAAGACCTCCTCGTGTTGGTGAAAAACTCTTGACTTCAACACATCGAGGGGCATACGTTGTGCCGGGAACGCTCAAGATCCGTATACCGAATGATTCTGAACCACCATCAGAACCCAGTGATTCAGATGAGACTCTAGATGAAGATCAATCAATTCCATTTGGTAGAATATGTGATGATGATGATGTTGATGAAAGAACTCCGGCTGCTGGAGGAGGTAACAATGATGATGATGATGGTGATCAGGACATGCCTAATGTTGGAGGAGGTAATGATGATGATGATGATGATGATGGTAATGGAGATAAAGATAAGGATATCGAAGATGAAATTGTTGAAGAGGCAGTGGAAGAAGAAGAAGAAGAAGAAGAAGAAGAAGAAGAAGAAGAAGAAGAAGAAGAAGAAGAAGAAGAAAAAGAAGAAGAAGAAGAAGAAGAAACTCTAGCTATTGTTCAACATACCGAAGCTTCAACTTCAATTGAAACCGGAAAGAAGAAGAGGGTGATCACTAAACCAACTAATTCCCACATGCCTCCCCCTCACTTGATGATTACACTGAAAAAAGGTGAGCGTCCAAGGGGGACCCCAAGAGATGGTGGAAATGTTCTTTTTTGATACAAAGACTCATGGGCATGTACGATCCATAATACTATAGTAAGTAATCTCAATCTGTCTTTGTTTTTTATTCAAGTGTGTATCTATCTTAAATTTGCGTCAAGTGTTTGTATTTTTTTTCATTTTGTTTTTTTTGGTATTTAGGATCACAAGCATGCCGTCCGTCTCATGAGGCGCCAAGCTTCATGTTCAGTGACTAAGACTTGGGATCTTAAGGATGAATGTGAGGAGGTGAAAGTGATTGTCAAGAACTCCGGGTTGTGGCATGCGGTGGAGATTTCGAATATTGAGCATGAATGATAGAGTTACCGTATCTGTATTCTGTGAGAGGTTCTAAGGAGAGACTGATACAATGTTATTCCCATTCGGTGAGATGGCGATAACTCCCTATGATGCTCATCAAATTCTAGGCCTCGAGGTTGAGGGAAAAGTAGTCAGTGAGGGCTTCGATAATGATTTTTCTTTCAAGGATATTTACAAATTGAGCCAGAAATTGTTCGGTTGGAATCAGACTGAGACGGAGTCTATGCTTGAGAAGAAAGATGGTCGTCTAACCAAGAAGTTTAATCTGAAGCAGTTGAGGGACATATTTTCTGGGACCTAGAAAATGTTTGATAAGGAAGGAAGGGTGAACCCGGTGCGAATCAATGCTACCGTCTCAGCTTATTTTCTATACGTCCTGGGCAAATGTATCTTCCCCGACAGTTCCGGAAGCTTGGTCGACGCCAATTATATGCAACTATTGGATCCCTTAGATAAGATGCGTGAGTACTCTTGGGGTACTGCGGTGGTCGCCTTCTTGAACAATGAGTTGACAAAGGGTTCTAGGGAACTCACTGCGCAAGTTAACGGAAATATATGTCTCTTACAGGTAATTTTATTGTCTAAATCATTTATATTTGCAAAATTCTCGTAAGATAAGATTCTTACTAAACTTTTTTTTTTTGCATAGGTTTGGATATATGAGCACTTCCCTTCTTTGGTGAAAGCCAACTCCTACATCAAAGTGGATGCAAATGTTGCGATTGATAAGCCAAGAGCGCAAAGGTACAGTTTTAAGGGTACTAAGGATAATGAAATGCCACAAAATCTTATCAAACTCCGAATCGCCATCGGCAAATTGACTGCGGATGATTTGATATTTAATCTGTATCGAGATGCTATAAATCAAGGTTTAATCCAAAGGAGAGATGAAGTTGCATTATACTATGGACCCTTGTTGTTGTGCTCCGGTGGATATTCAATGTACGATCCACATCGGGTAATGTGACAATTGGGTTACGTCCAAGAAGAACCTCATTTCGATGAAGAAAAGTCATTCTTTACTGTGTCAAGGGCTGAGTGCACCACGTCCCAAAAAACTATTAACGTCTCTTACGCTCCAGTGCGAGTTCCAGAACATTGGGACGATAGACGTGGCCGTAAAATCGATGTGAGTCTTTTGGACGAGGTGACCACCGGTCATGAAGCTAGTGAGAAATACATGACGTGGTACTTGGGTTGGGCTCGTCCTACTGTGATTAGGGAAATGACTCATGAAGAATTGGCTCGTAAGAGGAAGATGGCATCGAAAGACCCATCAACAAGTCTTAAGTTCTTTGTAAGTATTTTAGAGTTGCTCTTAATGTTTTAAGATTACATTATCGAATCATTCTATTAATTGTTTGTTGTTTAATTGAAAATAGAAGGAGCATTTGAAGACCTTTGTGAAGGTGTTGTGTTGCGCGAAAGACAGAGGAGAGCCTTTGTCGATTGAAGAGCAAAGCAAGCACATTGACTATGCTTGCAATATTGACAATGAGGATGCCTTTGAAATGTTCAAGCAAGCTGATGCTGAAGTAAAGAGGGAAGAAATAGCCAGGAGGGAAGCACAAGCCAAGATGAATGCTGACAAAAATAGGGCTCCTAAACGTGTAAGTGGTAGTGGTCGTCGTGAAAATGCTAAACGGGGCCGTGGCCGTGGTCGTGGTCGTGGTGGTGAATGAATGCATTCCTAGTTTATTTCTTTATGTTGTGGTAGACAAATGTTAAGGTTAACTGTTGGACAAATGTTTTTTTTTTAAGGTTTATGAGACATGTTTTCGTATTTTGGAAAACAAGTGTTGGATTTCTAGTCGTTGAATGAATGGTTTGTTTAGCTATGTAAAGTTTCAATACTTATGCCGGCATGCTTTTTTTAAGTTACATTGCCGACCACACCAGGACCGGCAAGGTTTTGAAGTGTCAGACTGCCGGCCCTAACACCAAAAATTATTTTCATACTAGGGTCGGCAGGGTAATCAGATTAAAACCTAGCCGGTTGTTAATAAGCCGGCAGGGTATTATATTATCGACCCTACCGGCTATGTGTTGCACCAAATACCTTCTCCTGATGCCTAAATCATCATAAAGTCGGCATGTTTAAAATTATGTTCCTTGCCGACCACATCACAGTCGGCACTCTAGTGACCAAATACCATTCCGACGGTTATATAGAAAATTACATGAACTCCTGATGCCTAAAAGTCATAAGGTCGGCATGGTAAGAAAATTTCGACCTTGCTGTCCATATCATAGTCGGCATGCTAATGACCAAATACATTTTCGGTGGATACACAGAAGAAAATGTTCTCCTGATGCCTAAAATCAGCATAAGGTCGGCATGGTAACAAAATTTCCACCCTACAGGCCGGACTTAGTCGGCATACTGGGGAAAACAAACCGTTTCGGCAATTTTAAAACTCAAATTTTTTGAAAGTACAATTGCATTGATTGACTTGTACTTATGCACTATAACGGCCAAATTTGGGCACCATCCTATAAATACACTACTTATCTCTATAAAACAACACATAACTATTTGCACATACTCTCCAAATCTCATATCATCATACACTCCATCTAACTCACCCAATAGCTCTCTACATATAACAATGGCTTCATTTGATTCTAATGAAGATTTGGCAATCACCAAAGCTTGGTACGCGGAAACTCGAGTTAGAAGGCAGTCCTCCGTAAGGGTGGATTCCGTAACCTTTTGGGCTAGGGTACACAACAAATTTAGCCAAGAGTTTGGGAATCATAATGCAAGAAGTGTTCAACAAGTGCACGATAGGCACCTAGTCATTGAAAATGCGATACTTGCTTATTTAGCTATCTAAAAACCAATTTTCAACGCTCCCCACTTTAACTTGTCCATTGAACAATTTGTAAGTATTTTGTGGTTTATTTTACGTGATCCATGTTGTTTGATCTTCCTACTAAACACCACTAACAAAGTAAGTTTGTGTTATGTTTTTGTAGCACGAAGTTGTGAAAGCGCGCTACTTGGAGGAAAATGGGGAAGCATTCGCATTCGATGCAAGCTACCACTTCTTGGCAGAAAGAATCCCGGAGGATAACCGGACTACTTGGATGTCAGTATCGTCTTCGGAGGAGGAAGATTGATGGCTTTAGAAGTTTTTGTATAGGTTTTGTGGGTAGACCTCTATGTAAACCCTCGCGAGACTATAACTCGTCCACTAGGGTCGCCTAGGGGTTCAAAGGCTTGATGCACATGCTAAGTGCATTCGTTTTTCCGTCGACAAGGATTTAGGTTTTATGTTTCATCAATGTAGTAACCAAAATTACATGAATAAAGTGAATTACATCTTCCCATTTTCTGTTTTCTGTTTGGTATAAGTACATGCCGGCAAGGTTAAAAAATCCTTATCATGCCGACTACTAGGTCGACTTCAAAGTGTTAAAAATTATGTGCATGCCGACCATATGATAGCCGACATCAGGAAATATTTACATGTCGCCCAAGATAGTCAGTAATCTTCATTCAAAGACCATTCCGCCTAAAAAGGGCTCGGCGTGTTATTCATCCGCGGACTATGCCGCTAAACTTAGTCGGCATCCTATTCAAACGCCGACTGCCGGATCTTAGTCGTCACCTTATTCAATCCTGGACCTTGCCGACCATTCATATTTTCAAAACTAAATTTTTTGATCGAAATCGAACTCATAAGACATATAAATGATTTAATCTACTTAATTCATAATTTCAATATTTTAATCTAAACTCAATTAATTAACCTAATCATAATTTTTAGTGTTAATTAAACAATGGCATATTAGTCATTAAGAAAATACAAGTATAAGGGGTGGCTTCTTTTACCTCAAAATGTCTTGGTTTTGTCTCATTAACTATACCCCAATTAATTTGGAACGCGTAATTGGGGGATATGAAAACTAATTGGGGGATATAGCTAAATGAAAAAATAGGGATCCAAATATCCTAGCTGGGTTACCCCTTATATAATTAAATTATTAATTCCTAATCTAACCCTCCCTAATCATAATTAGTAATTAATCCTGATTAGTAAAATATTAATGATTTGGGGGATATAATTTGTGTATTTATGTTTATTTGAATTCGTGTGGGTTAGTTGAGAGTAGAATGAGGGAAAAAAATTTGAGTAGAATTTTTTTTTTTTTGAAAATGGAAGATGATTGTGATGAGAGACTTGCAGCTACTGAATCTTTAACTCAATTACAACAACAATCATATCTTCAATCTTCGATTAATGATAACAACTCACAATTGAGTGGAATTTTTTTTTGAAAATGGAAGATGATTGTGATGAGAGAATTACCGCTAATAAGAGGTTGAAAAATTGATTTTTCTTCTTTGAATCCACCATTGTTGCAGCTTGAAAAGCTTGGTGCCTAAGATGGTGTTCAACCAAAACCCATGCGGGCAATTGTTGGAAATGTTCATAAATTGTTTGCCACTATCCTGGGTTTGGGGAGTAGCCCCCGCTCGTTACGATTTTTTTTTTCGTTTTGATATTCGGTTGATTTTTTTTCTGTTTTGAATGTGTATTTAAGATGGTAATCTAGTTTTCGAGCATGCCAGATACATGTTCCTAAGATAGTATTTTGCTTAAATTTCTATGCCTAACAGATGAAAAGTATCCGTAATGTTGATTTTTTTTTCACTTGACTACCTAAGCATTGATAGGAAATTCGAGCATTCTCGATCATGTTGAGCAGATATCTTCATCAAGATATAGTCTTCATCCTTTTGATTTTTCCTAAGATGGTCTTCATCACTGGTTTGATATGAAGACCATGCCGCTTGTTTTAATGGTCTTCATATCAACCGACCATGGTGACCGATTAACAATAAAAAATTCAAAAAGGAAGTGATGAAGACCATGCCTAATTGATGAAGACTATATGCCTAACATGGTACCCAAGATGGTCTTCATCAATTCCATAAGATGGTCATCATCACTTTCAGCATGATCTTCATCACTTCCGAATAAAAAAAAATTTGGTTTCCAAAGTGAAGAGAAGAGAATTTGATATAGAGTGGGGAGAGTTTAGAATTTGAAAGGGAATGAGAAATATTTGGGTTTCAAAGCTCCACCCCTAAATAAGATTAATAAGAAGTGGAGATGGAAATGGGGGATATGATTTTGTTTTTTGATTTTAAGTTTTTGATTTTTATTTTGTGGGAAGGGTATTTTAGTATTTTCATAACCAATGGTCACCCCTTAGCCGAAATCATGGGTTGGGGGAAGTAATTCATATCCTCAATTAGTTTTCATATCCCCAAATTACGCGTTCTTAATTTGGGTATACCCCAATCAGGCCAGGTATAAAAATAAGGCAATATCTATTTATATCTCTTCTGCTAATGTATATCAAAAAAAAAATTAACAATTACAATTACTAATTATGGATTCAACAAAAATCACCCAAAAACCCAATATAACGTGTAGAAAATTGAATCAAAAAAAATGTTTCACCTAGTTTTTGATAAACCAATTTAGAAGGTAAACGAAACTTCCTCTCCAAAAGCATCTTATTTGACTTCTTACCTACAAGAACGATAGATGACACTATACTCCCAGGATAACACCATCATCCATACATACAACTAAACAAAGGCAGGTAGGCAACTCAAATCAACGGTTCTTATTTACACAAGCATGGAACACCCGAGTACACCCGAGCGGACAAATAATTACAAAGCAGAATAATAACGCCAGGTGTCAAAATCTAAAGAAAGAAGCATCTTTTCCACTTCGATGCTCTTTGTTTTTCTTCGGGTCCCACATTTAAACCCTACCTTTCAAAGTTGGTAAGAGAAAAAGATTTGACTCCATTTTCTTTCCTTCTTTACGAAAAATGCATTTTGTAATTTCCCATTTTACCCTTCTTCATCGTCACTTCTTGTTACTCATTCTTCTCTGTTTCTAAACATCATGAATTCTCAATTCCTACTGCTGAGAATTTGATTTCTAGGAATTTAGAAAAATGGAAGTTTCAGATATAGAATCAGTCTTGAAATTCTTGAGGAAAAATGGGTTCTCAAAAGCAGAATTAGCACTCAGGAATGATTTATTTGAAAGACATGATGATTTGGTTGCTTCTGATTTTGAGAAATTCCAGTTTCCATTGTCTCCTAAACTTCCTCCTGTGAGAATTCAGAGAAAATTGAACTTTTCAGATGATGATGATGATGGTGGTGGTGATGCTGCTTCTAGTTCAACTTCTTATCTGTCTGAAGATTTCCAGAGCTTGAGTTCTTCTAAAGGTATGATTGAATTCAACCATTTTTGTGTTAATCTTTCATAATTCGCGTTTATAATCATGGGTTTGTTGAATTTTAATGATTTAGAGCAAAACAAATTCTGATATATATAGGAAGGGGTAGGGGGCAACTGCCCCTCTAACTAAAACCTGGTTCCTCTCTCTGTAGAGGCCATAAACTACTTTATTGTTACTGTGAATTACTAGTTCATTTCTGCTGACTGCTGAGGATACAAATTTGTTTAGCCTCTAGGGGGCAATTGCCCCTCCAACTAAAGCCTGGCTCTAAAACTACTTTATTGTTACTGTGAGTTAGTTCATTTGGTGATGTTTACACAAAGTTGTATTTTTGGTTTTGGGACAGGATTTACTAATCCATATGGACTACTTTCGACTGATCTTGTAAGTTCGGATAGTTCATCTGATAGATTGTCTCAATTCGGTACTGCCCGTGATTACCATGACTCCGACATGTTAAATGAAATGTTCTGGCACGATGAGAAGGGTTATATTGGTGGAGGAGGGAAAGATTTCTTTAGTTGTCGAAGTGAAGACAAGTTTGTGACAACTTCGGGAGGGATGGGACAATATGAACAGAATTGTGGTTTGGATTTCGCGTCTAGAGGATTTCATTCAGTGACCAGTATTAATTCAGGCGAGTTGTTGTTACGTAATAATAGCTCAGTAGATGATGCAGATGATGTTGTTGTAAAAGATTGTTATCATTGGTATGAAGCTTCTCAACGTGGAAATGACGATGAAGCTGGACTAGAGAGTGGTGCCGAAAACAATTGTTTGGTTCCCGTTTATGACAGCGGTATTGGATTGGAAGGGTTGCTAGCTGGGGAGTCGGATAATGATACTAATCTAAAAACCATGAAAGAACTCGCTCTGATCGAAGGTCAGTTTAAGACTTTTGGTGAAACCCCTTCAGCTCATGATTCTACTGCAGGGAATACAAGAAATGGGAGTTCCCCTGACAAGGGTTTGACAAAGTCTGATGGAGAGGAAAACCAGAAAGAATTTGGGTTGCAGCTACAGGCAGCTGCTCAGCCTTTCCAGCCTTATGGAGATGCTGGATATGAATCTGAAGATGGAAAAGAAATGACTGGAGAAGAGCTCCATGATCCTGAAGTTGCAGGGGATGGAGAAAACAGTGCTACTCCTAAGGAACTGTCAATTTATGAACATGTTGAGGATGAATATGAAGTATTTAATCTCAGAATTATACATCGGAAAAACAGGTAAGGTTGTGTTTTTGAACTCTTTTGTATCTCCATCATGAGGTAGCACTAAGCTCATCCCATCTTAGTTCCATCCCAATGCAGCAAAACTCAGATGTATTTGGACTTCCTAACCCTTATAAAGTCAGCCAGTTATCGAGTTCACATTATAGTAATTTACCAGGGACCAGAATACTAGATTTTGGCATATAGCTGACAGTTTCGGTTCGATTGGCTATGGTTTTATATAAAATTACCTACATGCTGACATTTTACGTATCCCTGCGCAGAACAGGATTCGAAGAGAACAAAGATATGCCAATTGTTTTAAATTCTGTCATAGCAGGCAGATATTATGTCACAGAGTACCTTGGTTCTGCTGCATTTAGCAAGGTCATCCAGGCACATGATCTTCAGGCTGGCATTGATGTCTGCTTAAAGATTATAAAAAATGATAAAGATTTCTTCGATCAGAGTTTAGATGAGATCAAACTTCTAAAGTTTGTCAACAAGCATGATCCTGGTGATGAACACCACATTTTGCGGCTATATGACTATTTCTATCATCAGGTATGCTTCCAAATGTTCTATAACATGTTGATATATGCTTGGGAGCAAGTTTTGTAACAATTTGAATGTTTCGAATGAGCAATGGCTTTGACATTTGTACAGGAGCATCTTTTCATTGTATGTGAATTGCTACGAGCAAATTTGTATGAATTCCAGAAATTTAATCAAGATTCGGTGGAGAGGTTTATTTTACATTACGTAGGCTGCAGGTTTGGTTGAATGGCCCTTTCTCTCTTCACATTTAGCATTCCATTCATTTACATATGTAACTCAAACGAGTCTCTTGGTTTTTCCTTTTCTCAGAGTATTACTAGACAATGTTTGGAGGCCTTAGAATACTTGCATTGTTTGGGAATTATCCACTGTGACCTTAAGCCGGAAAATATTCTTATCAAAAGTTATAGCAGATGCGAGATAAAGGTTATTGATCTTGGGAGTAGTTGTTTTGAATCAGACAACTTGTGCTTGTATATACAATCTCGCTCGTATAGGGCACCTGAAGTTATTTTAGGCCTTCCATATGACCAAAAGATTGATCTGTGGTCTCTTGGTTGTATCTTGGCTGAGCTTTGTTCTGGAGAAGTAAGTCCTTATGTCTTGACTTCCTCGGCTTCTTTTGTCATTTCTCCCTTTCATTTTTGTTTTCATGATTTCAAGTCTTGTTATTTGCATATGTTTTTATCGGCTGGACTTGACACTCTGCTGTTCTCCTGAAGGTCCTTTTTCCTAATGAAGCGTTGGTTGTATTGCTTTCGCGCATAATCGGCATGTTTGGTCTTCCAGATATGGAGATGTTAGTAAAGGGGCAGGAGACACACAAATACTTCACAAAAGAATACGATTTGTATCACATGAATGAGGTTTCTTTGCAATCTCCCACTGAATGCTTTTGAACTTGCAATCCCCAGTAAATTGTGATCTTATGTATATCTTCTTTTAACTTGTCAATTTATTCCAGGAAACAAACCAAATGGAGTGTATAATCCCGGAAGAATCCTCATTGGAGCATCATCTACAAGTTTCTGATATTGGATTCATCGAGTTTGTCAAAGATTTACTCGAAGTTAATCCAAGTAGACGGCCCACTGCCAGTGAAGCACTTCAGCACCCATGGCTTTCCTACCCATACTGAGTGGACTGCTCAACGATGCAGCAGCAACATCTTTATTCCACAACAAGATCTGAGTGCACCTTTTTTTTTTCACATCTTGTTTGTATGCAATTGTCAATTTGTGCATCAATGTACATAGTTTTCACTTTTTCCTTTTCGCCCAACCCAGATCGCGTCCAGCATATCCATGAGCATATGCACTCGCATCAGTGCACTTGCTTTAGCGACGGGTTCTTCATTTTTGGGCATGACGTTTGTTTGTAATAATGAGTTAATGTTGTATGAGGCAATATTTGGCAAAATGGTCATTTACTTTGTCTTTCGATTTTCATTCAAGTCACTCTCAATTGAGATCTGATAATTCGGTTCATGGACCATTTCTAAAGGTGTGATGTTCAAATTTGAACAATTCTTCCCTTTGAACCAAATTGAAGTATTTGACCATCTTCTTTGTTTGTTTTGTAGACTAGGGAAAATATTGAGGTCTTAAATTCCATATACATCCGTATGAGGCAATAACTGTCAACATCCGTTTCGGCTATTCTATTTATACATCAATTTCAATATGCAAGATCCTGAATTCTAATTTTATCGTTTTTGTTAAAAAGTCTTGGATGTTGACTTCCAAATTCAGGTCTTTGAAATCCTTGGATAATCCTGGATGAACTTCCAAATTCAGGTCGTTGATATCAGCACTATGGATGATGATGGATGTTCGCCTCAGGACAATTTAAGTGTTGGTTGGCCTGGATTTCGGAGCCATGGACCCTCCTCCTTATCCTGAAAAAGAGCTGTTCCAAATGCAATGTACTCTCTCCAAACTGACTCACTAATAAGAGCATCTCCAGCGGTAGGTCAAAAAAATCCTACATGGATGTCATTATTAGATTTCCATTTATTTAGATTTTATCCCTGGATGTTAATAAGCCTGGCGTCATTAGGGGCGACCCGGAAAGAATTAGGGGCGACATATAAGACAAAATAGGGTCACCCAAAACTAAAATAAAGCCACCCCTTATCTCCGACTTTTTGAAATGGCAAATATAACCTTCACAATCGGTAGATAAAACTACAATCGGTAGTTTATTTACGTAATCGGTAGATGTTAGGATAATCGGAGGTTATTGTGTACATATGTAGTTTCAAAGTTTTGTTATTTTGAAAAAAACCTACAATCAGAAGGTATTTATTTACCATGTCTCCCGATTATGAAGTTGCCCCAAAATTGATATTTGAAAAAGTCTACAGTTTTTCGAATTTGGGAACTACCATAATCGGTAGACAATACTACAATCGGTAGTTTATATTAATGTATGTTGGTTTGTGTTGCGAAAATTATAATCGGTAGTTAAAATGGTAATTTCGTGATGTTAATTTTCTACCGATTATGGTAGTAGGCCCAAATTCAAATTTTCAAAAACCAATGGAATTTTGAATTTCTCTATTTGCATAATCGGTAGTTTCGTGATGTTTATTACCTACCGATTGTACAATCGGCAGTCTCGTGATGTTCTTTTATCTACCGATTGTGGTAGTTGCCCAAAATTCGAAATTTTCAAAAACCAATGGAATCTTGAGTTTCTCTATTTTCACAATCGGTATACTCGTGATGTTTATTATCTACCGATTATACAATCGGTAGTATCGTGATGTACTTTTATCTACCGATTGTGGTAGTTGCCCCAAATTCGAAATTTTCAAAAACCAATGGAATTTTGAATTTCTCTATTTGCACAATCGGTAGTTTCGTGATATTTATTATCTACCAATTGTTCAATCGGTAATCTCGTGATGTTATTTTATCTACCGATTGTGGTAGTTGCTCCAAATTCGAAATTTTCAAAAACCAATGGAATTTGAATTTCTCTATTTGCACAATCGGTAGTTTCGTGATGTTTATTATCTATCGTGGTGTTATTTATCTACCGATTGTGGTAGTAGCCTCAAGTTCAAATTTTTCAAAACCAATGGAATTTTGGATTTTTCAAAGAAGAGAAGAACATAGTCACAATCGGTAGATAAAAAAAAAAAACTAAACTACCGATTATGAAGGGATATATAAGCATTTTCAACCTATTATGTCGCCTCTAATTCTTTCCGGGTCGCCCCTAATGACGCCAGGTTAATAAGACCCTTTATACTAAAACTCATCTCCAGTAGTTAAGGTTATACAATGTATTTTAGATTTAGATAAACATTAACAAAGTAATATTTAGCTTGATTCCATATTAAAAATTATTTTTTTTAAATACAATTGATGACATAGAATTAGTTAAGGGTCATCCCGAAGGTGTAGTTTAGACTTTTTTAACACCATCGTATTTAGTATTTGATCCCTCCTAGTTTGTAGGACCTAACCATTGGAGATGTTTTTATACTAAATAGGGGTCTAAAATCCTATGTGTCATTCAAAAAAAAAAAATTTCAACCTCTGTTGGAGATGCTCTAAAAAGCTCAGTTCAGAGCCCGTTACAGACTGTTCTTTTTATGGATAGGAAATGGCTGAAATTATCTACATACTTTTTAATAAAGAGGGTAAATAAGGGAAGGGTTGATGATTGAAAGCACTTTTGCTGCTGCTAATTGGTTACTTTGTGTGACTTCTTTCGTACCATTTTATCACTTTAGGTATCATTTTGTGGACAAACAAAAAAAAAACAAAAAAAAAAAACCTATTTAAACGATATGGAACAACTTTCTACTAAAAAAGTAGTATTAACATCAATGGTACTTTACCAAATCAAATCTTAACTTGAATCCCTGAGCTTAGGGGTGAATGCCCCTGATTCTCACCTCTGGACAAGGCAAAATGGCATTCAAGCTTTCTCATGTAATCCTGGAGAGTCATACTTACGGTCTAACTGAAAATATAAGGCTTGAATCTTTTGACAGGTCTTGCTTAAATGATTTTTTTTTTTCATAAACAAGAACATTTTCATTAATGAAAATTCGAGGTTACAATGAGTTGAAAGTATAATACCGAGATATCCGACGAGAGAAAGAGAAGAATTACCAGAGTAAGACAAATACAAGTATGAATAAGATCCGATTAAATTAGAGGAAGAATGGTTTTTCTCATAATTAAATTCCAATGATTTAGTTTGTTTTTCTTCTTTAGAAAGATGTGCTCTCAAATAGGAGTTGTTTGCTCAAATATCTTGTAATTAGTGATGAAGCTTTCCCTGTCAAAGAAATCACCGATGAAGATTTCGTCACCGGATAAGTTGATGATGAAAATCTCGTCACCAGAAACAATAAAAATGAAGATTAAGCGTTAGAGAGCATCAGTATTGATCTTAAAATACAACCCAATAACCAAGAACCGCCATTAAAGCGGGGATAAACCTCAAAAGAGTAGAAAAAAACCATCATAGTGGTGTAGATAAGCAGAAAACATAATAACAACTAAGCTAAAACTACTAACTAACCTAGAAAACAAGAAATAGTGAGGAAATCTGCTCAGATCCGGTCTAAAATGGACCAGATACCATCAGGGAAGGGTCATTGGTGATGGTTTTCTTGTTCACGAAAAATGAGTGAGAAAGAGGATTAAAAAACTAATAGATTTTTTTTTTTTTTTTGGTGATGGTCTTGCTTAAATGATGTTAAGACATAAAGATATTAAAAAGTTCTATATCTAAAATTCAACATTTCTACTGTAATTTCCTCACGAAAAATTGTAATTGGTGTTGTTTTTCTCGAGAAAATATTTTACTTGTATGCCGTCCAAATATTCTTTTGATTCTGGTAGCATTATAATCAATCACTAAAAAATGAAGCGTATGCCGGGGCTCCAAGAATTTGGTTTTAAGGACTGCTATGGATTCATATGTCTTAAATTAGGATGAAGGGTGACCTAATCCATAATAAATTACAAAAATATTTTTGATAACTAACCTAATTATCTAACCTAAATTTAATTAAAAGCAAAACGTAAACCTAATATCTGGATAGATAATTGGATCCCAGGTATGGCTCAAAATCTAATATCTTTTTGTGGTACTCAACAAAATTTTTTAACACTTGTATCTGAGTTGCTGGACTCAAATACAAAAAAGTGGAATGTTACGAAAGTTAGAGGTAACTTTGCTCCGGAAATTGCAGAAAAAATCTTAGGCATTAGAATATTCACTGATACCAATGGGTCCCTGAAGCATGATAAGTTAAGTTGGCTTCTTACAAATGATGGGAATTTTACTGTTAAGTCAATGTATAAAACTCTTAAACATCCGTTGATTGAAAACATTAGTTCTGAAATTACTGCCTTTTGGAAAGCTTTTTGGAAATTGAATGTTTCCCAAAGAATCAAATTTTCTTGTGGAAGTGTATCCATAATGCTCTACCTGTTAGGAAAAAGCTAGGGGAACATAGGGATAATTTTGATATGAAATGCATTTTTTGTGAGCATGAATGTGAATCTCTAAAACATCTATTTTTTGAATGCCCATATGCTAAATCAGTTGCCCTATTACCTCCAGTAGTGGGAATAAATGCTAGTAATGATATAGATTTCTCTTTTGCTCAACTCGCACACAAATTGGATAGCAGGTGTGTGATACTACGATATAGAAATCATGGCCACTAAATGTTGGTTGATTTGGAAGGAAAGATGTCTAAGAATCTTCCAATCCAAATCAACCACAAGTATCCAATTATCCTTGTCAGCGAGACATTTGGTTTTTTGGTCTCCACTAAGAAAACTAAAACAGGAGGAACTTCTAACTCTTCTTCTCACAAGTAATCAATTAAATACTCATACTATTGGATGGTCAAAACCTCAGCTAATCAACTCAAAGTTAATTTTGATGCATCATGGATTGACTCTATATCTCCTGCTGGTTATGGTATAATTTTGAGATGTGATACAGGCAATGCAAAGCAAGCTACAGCTGACTTTCGACTTGGCTTCCTCACCAAGAAGCAGAGGCTCTGAGCATGCTAGAGGCAGCAAATTGGGCAAAGACCATGAAGTTAAAGAATTTTGGATTGAAGGTGATTGCCAAAGGATAATTTTTTATGCTCAAGACAGGCAAAGCAGTATTTTTTGGAGGAACAAAGCCATAGTCTCAGAAGCAGTGAAGATTCTGAAGACCTGTGACAATTTTTTGGGCTTTATGTTTTCAAACAAAGAGGAAATGAAGCGCGGACACTTTGGCTAAGGAAGCGCGGAAACAAGAAATTCACAAACAACATTGGTTGTTAATGCCTTGTTTTCTAAACTCAAGTCTTGTCGTCGGATTTAAGTTTTTCTTTGCTCAGTTGTAATGTGTGGTTCTCAATCTAGGGATAATCTAGTGTTGGTTGACACCAATATCTCAAATCAGTTTGTAGAGATAAGGGCAACCAACATCATAGAGTATTCCGTGTAAGCTTTCTCTTTTCAATTTAAGTAACTTTCAAAAAAAAAAAAAAACCTAAAGCAAGAGAACAAGAAAAAATGTCTCCCCTTTTTTCTTCCTCTCTTCTTCTCCTCCATCGCTGCTCTCCTTTTCTTCCATTTTTTTTGCTTCAACAACGACTAATTGTCGATCCTCAGCCAGTAATGATTTCAATTAGGTAAGAATCGAAAAACCCCCATTTTTGTTATTTTTGATTGCATGAATAAGTTAGATTTGATTAAATTAGGGATTTAGAAATTAGTTTCAGAACTGTAATATCGTTGGGAAATCAATATTTCCCAGCCGTAAACTAATTCTACGGTTGGGAGAATATGAACTCCTAAATGTTTACCTTTAGGTTTTCTAATTGTATGTTAAATTTTCAACAAAAAAAAAGTCAAAAAAAATTTATACGGTTGGAAAACCTAACACCGTAAGTTATCCTAATTTTATTTACAGTTGGGAAAACCTAATCGTAAGTTACCCTGACTTTGTCTCCGGTTGGGAAAATATGAACTCCCCAATTGTATCTTGTATTTACGGTTAGGTTTCCTAACTGTAAGTTCAATTTCAAAGAAAAAAAATTCCCGATTTTTTATTTTGATTTTCAAAAACTAATTATAAATCAAATTATTAGTCTAATTTAATCACTAATTTTATTTAGTTTAGTTAATCTAATCATTAGCACTAATTAATCGAGTGCATTCTAGGCATTAACAAAATCAATAGGATAAGGGGTTTTGGAGATTACTAAGACGACATTGTCAACCAAGAAGAATATGAAGATGGAGTTTGTCCACCATCATTCTTTCGTCTCGTATCGTAAAAAGGTAATACTTTCACCTCGTTTCTAAAATGTGATATTTTCGCCATGTTTGAAAAAAGTGATACTTTCTCCCGTTTCGGAAAAACTGATATTTACACCCGTTTCGTAAAAACCGATACTTTCTCCACGTTTGGAAAAAAGTGATTCTTTTTCGCCCCGTTTTAAAAAGTGATACTTTCGCGAAACAGAACGAAAGTATCACTTTTCCCGAAACGGAGCGAAAATATCAGTTTTCCCGAAACGGGATGTGATAGTATCATTTTTTCTGAAACGGGATGTGAAAGTATTATTTTTTCTAAAACGGAAAATTAGTCGATCCATAAACCAAAATATGGTTGCATGATGTGTTATGCATCCTTTGTGGTGGTTTGCATAATGGCTATGCATTCAATTTTCGAGAATTGTGCCTAAAATGATAGTATCATTTTTCTTGAAACAGATGGATTACATCGTTTTATTAGTTGCAATGGAAAATTAGTTGATGCATACACCAATATTTTGCTACATAAAGTATTATGTATCCTTTGTGATGGTTTGCATAATGGATTTACATTTAATTTTCTAAAATTGTGTCTAAAATGATATATATTTCCGAATTTTTCGTAAAAACTCCAAATTTGATATTGTTGTTTGTACTTGTTGCGTAGAGTTTTTTATAACCTTTCTAACGAGAAAAAATTTGTAAAATTCCAAGGCACAGATTTTTAGATATGTTATATTAAAGTTTGCTTTCCAATTATACCAAGGAAAAGATAGGATACATAAGGTTATAGTAATTGGACTAAAAGGGAGGGACATTTTTGGTTTTTCAACCTAACCATTTCAATCTTTTTGTAATTGATCACTTAGATTTTACAAAAAGTGGCAATATAAAGGACCTCCCTAAATCGCTACGCTCGGTCGGCCCAATTATTTGAGGAACCAATTTTGTCATCTTGTGAGCCTTCAAAATCAAAATCTTGGAGCTCCTATAATAGGATTCTAAAAAATTCGTGAATTATCCAAATCATTTCGTGTACTTAATTACAAAAAGTGTCCAGGAACCTCTTAAAATCAACCAGTTCGAGTACTGACCAAATCGGTTCATGTACTTTAGGATTCAAAGGTATCCAGGAACATCCAGTTAATTTGAGATTAATTCATTGAGTCTTTTTATTTGTAAGTTCCAAGTTCGTGTACTGAGAAAATCACCATGAACACAAAAATTAACTTGATGACTCCTTATGAACTTAATACACAATTACGATATGTCGAACAATAAAATGCTCTCAACCTGTTATGAGATAAGTTTCATATTGCTTGATATTATGATGAGAGATTTACCAAGTACTAGCTTGAAGTCGAGATTTCTTCTTTGCAATATTATACATAATACGAAAATCATACGACATGTTTTAGTAAATAGAATGATAAATAATATAAGTAAATAGGATAGTCAGTCCTCACATATCTTTGTTTATGAAGGTCCAGTAGATGTTTCCTTTATTCTTCAGTCTTCGATCTTTAAGGTCGATTGGTGAATTGTTGTACTCATATTTGTGTTAGGATTCTTATTTTCATTTTAGTTTTGCTCGAGGACTAGCAAAATATAGGTTTGGGGTATTTGATAGACACATATTTGTGTCTTAATTAGTCCCATAATATATATTGTTGGTGCTCATTTTTGTACTAATTTGGGTAATTATTTTGTTTTTTGGGTAAATGAATAAAATGGGTCAAGTAGAAAAACAAATTAAACTGGGCTTACATATATAGAATATGAGTTATTGGATACCTTGAAGAAAATGGATCCAAACTTGAATGTCGACATCATTTGCTCTTAATAGTTCTTACTAAAAATGAAAGTGGAAGAATGGTAAATGCCATCTTCATTCACAAAGATGCTCGATTGGGACACATGCACATGCGCCAGAATTATGGAAGTTTGAAATACAAAATAGGAAAGAAGATTAATTAAACGTAAAGAGAATAAAATGAATTTTCGTGGGTCACGGAAAAATCAATTATTTCCTTTGGAGATCAATATCCATGCATGTGACATTATCAGCCATATAAACAAAATAAGTGAGAATATTTTGTGGAGTAAAATCAAATATATTATGTGTGGCATAGATGACGTGGCATATTCTTATTGGTGATTTTGTTACTACTTGCCACATGGAAAAATTCTATTGGGTTGATGATATAATAGTTGGAATACACTACAGAAGCGGTAGATATTTTTGATAGAGGATTGAGGGAGGCGGTAGAGGGTATCGTGGTTTGTGGAGGTCCTTTTTTTTGGGATCTACAGTGGAGGTTATCCACCCTACCTATTAGATATAGAGGCCTGGGCTTATACACTGCTAAAGAGGCGTCATATTATGCCTTTCGTGCATCACGTGTGCAATCCTGGGGTCTACAAGATCACATATTAAGGGATGGTGGAGTGGAGGGAATGGATGACAATTTTCATAAGTCTTTGGAGGCATTACAAGCAACTCTTCTTGATTATGACTTTAGCAACTTTATTAGTAAGGACACCGCCCCCCTTAAAGCACAAAGTAACATGGCGAGTGCTCTTTTTGGTAAAGTGGTTAAAGACATGGATCGAGATTACGAGTTATGAGACAGGCAGAAAGCGGTCTTTAGTTGTTTACGAGAAGCGCATGCCCAAGACTTCCTTCTAGCAATTCCGATTGAGGGCCTTGGACAGAAGATGTCGCATGTGGAGTACCGATCCATCCTTAAGTACAGGTTAATGATCCCTTTATACCCTTCTGATTCACGCTGCCCTGCTTGCTTCACAGGATGCTTAGACGCATATAGGGAACATGTAGTCCATTGTAAGGTAGATCCTGGTTTTAAGTATAGACATGATCATGTGAGAGATACCTTATATGACGTGTTATGGCGAGCGGGTATTTCATCAAATAAGGAAGCTCCTGTCAACTTTTTGACAAACCCACTGGTGGGAAGATCCACACTCAGGCCAACGGATGTACTTATTTTTGGATGGGCTAATGGCAAACACGCATGTGTTGACCTCACGGGGGTTTCTCCGTTAGTAAGCATTGGATATGGTTCCTTTACAGTTGGCCAAGCAGCGTTGAGGGCTGCCTCAGGTAAGATAGCAAAGCATGTATCGATAATGGACACGCTTTTATCCCCTTTTCTTTTGATACTTTTGGTTTCTTAGCTCCATAGGCGGTTGGACTCCTCAAAAGAGTCCAGAAAGTCATGCACAATAATGTCATGAACCCCGATTCGAGAGAGTTTGTTTTTAAAAGGATAGGATTTGCAATTCAAAAGGGCTTGGCGTAAACTTATTGCTCGCTTGCCTACTATGTAAGAACTCATTTATCTTGATTTTATAAAGGTTTATATAAACAAGGAACCTTTTCATTAAGAAAAAAAAAATTGGAAATTAAAATGGAAGTTAGGATTCTTCTGGCCCTATATATACCGTGTTATAAAATCAAAAAGGGGTCCGCTGTCCGTAATCCAGAATTAAAATAATAGCATTTTTATCTTCTTTTATTTATCTTTTCTTTGTAATGGAGAGCTAACCCTCTTCATTGGGGTTGAAGATGAAGTCAATTATATTATGTAAGAAACTCAGGTACTCTCTTTAATAAAGTATTCTTTTGAGTTTAATTGATTAATAATTTATCTTCTAAAATGCTTTGTTCTTTAAACCGTTTTGAATAATTTTCGATTATTGATCTTTTATAAGCGAAGGAAATTATATCTTTTTGGTCAACAACGAAAGTTGTGATATGTTTTAACGGTTATATATTACGAGACATGAGATTGAGTTCGATAATGTCTTGAGTTACATTATGAATATTTTTAGAGATTGCTTTGAATGTTTGACATAATTAATTGGTGGATTATGAAACTCCGGATTTCTTTACCTTGGATAGTTTTTTATCTTATTATTTTTATATATATTTTCTCAATTCATATTATCTTGTTAGCATAATTAATTGTAAATTGAAAGTAGCAGTTATTTAGTCACAGTGGAACGATCCGTATTTTATATACTATCTTATCGATAGCCGTATACTTGCGGTAAAATTAAAATCCCATCAGTACCCAAATACACCAAAAAAATTTATTTATCAACCTATAAGTGCTTTACCAAGTGTGATCGTCTATGGACTGAGTCGAGACAATACAACAACTTCGGTACACACTTCGTGTGATCGTCTATGGATACGCGATCGAGATAATACAACAACAAGATCACTTGTTTTATTGACTATGGATTCAAGATCGAGACGATACAACAACGAAGTGATCACTTGATAATAGGTTCAGTAATAACCGAAACTCTATAAGATCAACATAAAGTCTTACAGATTTACGTACAAGTGCAATTTACTTTAATTATAATAAAAAATTATGCGGAAAATAACGTAAATGACACATAAATATTTTGTTAATGAGAGGAAACCGCAAATGCGGAAAAACCCCGGGACCTTGTCCAATTTTGAATATTCTCAGAATTAAGCCGTTATACAAAATCTAATATCAACTTCGTATAGTTGAGACCAAGCAGACTACCCCTAGCTACTTAGTTTCCTCAATATCCCTGCGTCTTCGACTTCTAGATTCACACACCTGAATCACCAATCCTTTAGATTGTATTCCAAATAGTAAATGATAAATCTGTTTGGTAACCACTCTATTCAATCTTGGTAATAAGATATTAATGAGTCGTTGACAAAGGCTCTTCTGTTTAATCTAATAAAATCCTTTGTCCGTTAGATCAATCTATCTTTTGATTAAAAGAAATAATCAAACTATATATTCGCAATCAATCAATATAACGAGAAACTATGTGACGGACTGAAAATTTACACTTAGCGCGCCGTGAGCGCATGCCATAACTTCCCCGATGCGCCATGATGATGCTACTTACCGGCTTTAAAACTAGGCAAATGCACGTTCATTTTCCCTTGCAAGCATGCCCGTGGAGCATGATGCGAGATAAATTAGCTTCCACATTGTTCCAACTTACCCTTGTTCTGCGAAGGGTTTATTAAGAAAATAAAACTTTCCTAAAACGACAAAAACTACTTTTTGAGGCCTTAAATGATGGAATTTAGTTAAAATTCCAAGACCATGATGCGTAGATCACGTCTTGATGGTTGGGTCGTTTCCAATCAATTTAGACCCGTCTTGAGCTAAATTACGACACTCTGGTTTTTAGCTTCCAGATAGGCTATAGCTTGCTCATCTGCATCAACTTGTCTCATCAAGTTTGGACATAATCATCTCCCGTGTCGAGATACCGAGCCTGATGATATGAGAGGCCAATGTGCCGTAATCATCTCTCAAATAGATGATATGAGCGACAAAGTACTGGACCGGCAATGCTGCAACTCATTGCGGCTGCCTACGTACCCTTCCCTACTCTAAAGGGATCATGCACAGACCGTAGTTCATCCTCGAAGGGACAACAACTTAATCCAAACTTGTTTTCCAGGTCGTGGCCTAGCAATAATGGTAATGGCCTGGTCTGTATAGGCCGTTCGTCAAAATGCATAATGATTATGCATTATCGGGTCTCTGCGGCGTGGCATAATGATTCCTTCGCATCATATGCCCCATTGGCAAGGCTACGGAGCTATAAATGAGACTTAGGCATCATTTATACTCTTCCGTCTAAGCTATGAAGCTTACTTGGTGCATGGTCCGCATATGCACCTTCAACCAACTACCCTTCCCTATATATATGTTAACTTGCAATTTCTACAACTTAGAAAATGGGAGAAAATTGACATGTCTGCTTCACTATTCATGGCCGTTGCCATGTATTTCTGAATAACCTAATGATTTCCGAGTTTTGTTCTGTATTGCACAATGATTGTGTAACACTTTGGTTTTAGCTATCACACAATGATTGCAAGATTATCTATTGCACAATGATTGTGCACCACTCGTTCTGGTTGCTGCACAATGATTGTGCACCACTCGTTCTGGCTGCTGCACAATGATTGCGCAATATTTACTTTGGAATATTGCACAATGATTATGCAACATTCACTCGGCCATCCCTCTCTGGAATGATGCACAATGATTGTGCAATATTGGCTCTATGCCAATAGCATGCATAATGCGTAATGATTGCGCTACAACGCCCAATGCCGTCTACCCAACTTTCCTAATGCATCATTTGATGCTAGATTTGGCTCTTGTCCAAATGCCAAACATAATGCGCCATTTTGGCACGATATTGGCCTTAAGCCAATCTACCTCTTAGCAAGCAACAGAAGCTTTGGATGAAACTTCATCTCATGCCATGGTGCATCTTTTAGCATGCGCCATGCTAAAAAAAACACGGGGTGTTACAAACTATAAGGTGATGACGATCTCACGCAACTAATCAATCTAATCTATCAAAGATAAACATGATTCTAGTTGGATCCCAAATTTATCAAGGTTTGTGCACACAATTCACAAAACACGAAAACTAATAAGAAAAAAACTTCGTCGTCTTCAAATCTTCATTTGTCTTCAATAACCTGCACAACACCACTTGAAACCTCTTGTGATCAATCACGCACAGAACGGAATCTGTTAACAACGGATTATCACAAGATGTCTTTAGATCCGAAAATGGTTCTAAAGATCCCGTCAATACTTTGGTCTATTTTGAGTGAATCTTATATCAGAAGAGAAATTCTCAAGAATAGACAAAATAGGTGCAATCAAAGTTTCAACAACCGTTCGTCAATCAAATAAATAATCGAAAACTACAATAACAAATGCAATTATCTAGTTTCCCACCAACGAAACTCGTAGAGCTTCTTGATCCCACAGAAGTCTTTAAACGAGCGGTCGTAAGAGATTTCACCTAATTAGGATACTTTCCTCTCCTGATAGACGTATCCAACATAAACAACAAGAATAAAGTTTGCCTAGATCTTAGGATAGTTTGCAAGAAATGCAAACTCAAGTGTTTATACACCAAGGTTATTTGGACAACAAGGAAATTCCAAAACCAAAAATATTCTCAAGATATTCTCATTACAGTACTTAATTTCGGTTTTCCTATTTCCACATAAATGCCAAACCATATTTCCGAAAACTTTCATAGAAAACTTCTATTATTAGTCGAACGCATTAACCAATAATATTTTTCAGAGGATATGTGTTGATGGTGGATTTTCGTTTAAGGATAAATTTGTAAAAAACCGAAAAAATCATGCGCTGACATCTTGTAAAAGATAAAGCCATTTATAAGTGTTGGATACTCCCTCACTTAATTCACCAAGAATGGAGCATGTAGCAACAATCCCATTTGGAATACATGAAATTCCTCCAGGTTGGAGCATGTGGCAACAATCCCTTCCCCGTGAATTTCATATCGGCCTTGTATTTCGATTTCGTTATCGATTGTGGCATGACCATCGAGTGTTACTCTTGGCAGAGTAACACGAACCTCAAGCACTATAATGAAACCATGTACGAAATACCCATACAAAGCTGATTCTCGGTGTGTTATACTAGCCCGAGCCCTCTCGGTGTGTTATACTAGCCCGATTGAGCCCTCTCGGTGTGTTATACTAGCCCGATTGAGCATCCTGGACCGACCGTATCGGTCCCTGGATATGATCTGATCGCAGATCATCCAACTCCACAAGCATGATTGGATGACCTCGGGATCAATTCCATCACCCCAAGCAGTATGGAATACCCACCCGACCCCCATGGTCAGCCATTGGTCGTTGCTTGCCAAAAGACGTTCATACCAAGCATTATGGACGGAAAACCCTAAATAAGGGTTTGCGGCATATTACATGTGTCGCAAAATAATCTCAACCATCCATCTTCGCGCAGTATAGATGGAGGGTGTAGATGTAGACTCAAAGGGCCCCGAGCATGTCAACACGATCACCGTGGGCACTTCACACTTGACCAATCGGTCAAGACCAACAATGTTTGGCCGTGACAGAATCGTCACCCAAACAAGAAGTGGCGCACGGCTTTTTGAAAGCCAAAATTAGGGTTTTAAATCATCACGCGCGTCCATCTTCTCCGGCACGAATGGAGGGTCACAGATTAGATTAAGCAAGGGTCGGTCATACCAGCATGACCACCGTGCGCCCATCTACCTCCTCATGCAAACGGCCAATGCATCCCATGCCCGGCTAATCCAAAAACGCCGCCCAAACATGCGTGGTTACACTTCCCAAATTGCAAACCGATCTCGACCACTCAACTTCACCCGGATGATTTGAATGGCTTAGATCACGTTTTCATGGGATAGTCGGTATAGGCATGATCACCGCCTGCCATCTTCCCGTCAAACCCATCGACCAAGACCGACCAAGATGTATCGTCTTGAAACGCGGCCCCGAACTAGGGATCTCGCGTGCGGTTTCCAACTCCTTGCGGCAAGGATTTCGCCGCAAAACCGATCTCAGCCACTCCTCTTTGCTTGTCAAATTGAGTGGCCTAGATCGCACCTTCATGGGACGGTAAGACATGGACGTGTACACCAGCATGCCATCTACATACACGTCCGGTCGGTCCTCTCCAAAATTCTTCCATTACTTGGTTTCGACCAAGTCAAGAGTCATGCTTGCGCTCCTCTTCAAAAACCTAATATTCATTAACGGTCGCAGATGAGTGTCTCAAAGATCATCTCATCCGTCCAACTTCACCACTTGGTTATACAACCCCGGTCGAAGTTATTTGGTTAGTGAGGCGTCATTACCCATCACTTTACCACACCATAACGCAAAGACACCATAAAATACACATGATACTTCACAAGTATCGACTTTTCCGAGTAACACAATTATTCAATTCAAAGATTACATGCTATCTTTCGTGGATCCACGATCCACACATTCCCGAACATCAATCATGTCACAAACGGGGGATACATCTTGGGGTATTGGTCCGCGGTTTACGGCGTGCGGCGTGCAACGCGCCATCACAAGAACGTGTTAGGAAGTCATGGACGGTTAGAGATGAACAGGAGAAGTGGGCAAGACTGGTCGACGCCAACTCCACTACTCCATCACTCCACTTCCTCCACTTCCCACGAGAGATGTGAATGAGGCTCAATGACTTGTATAAATAGGTTCTCCGCCCTATTTCAAACACACAAGTTCGAGACGAGATGGAAAAAACCAAGTGTTAATACAAATCGTATTCAAACACCCGCAGCCTGCTTGCATCAACCGCAAGCCTTGCTCATCTTTCTATTACAAGTCATAAGCAAGCCAACACCTTCACAATCTCAACACCTTCTTCGCTTCCCTCCCTAAGATCAACCCCATCTCCTTCACTTTGTGACCGAAACAAGTCTGGAACAGCCATTTCTTGGTTTAGGCTGGACTTGCACAGATTGATCTCTCGAATCTACAAGCACTCACCGCGCAGTGCATTTGTTTAAAGGTTTAAATTCATTCCTCATCCACACCCCAAATTACCAAATTCTCACAGGAGTAGTTTTCACCCATAAACAATATGCTTTAATTGTTGGTAATTAAAACATATACGATGAAAATCATAATTAAATTAATTAAATGCTTTTCACCTTTTCGGACATGGGATCACCTTGAGTATCAAGGAATATATTTGAATAATAAATGATAAGTGTTATGTACATGTTCAAATAATGTCGACATCCAGAAGTTTCTCAGCAAACCCTAATTCCAAGCTTCACACAAAACATAAAGAGATATGTGAATCTTGGAAACTCAGTTTTTGCTCCTTGGGATCGGTTGTACCAACCTCACAATGTAAGTTGTGATCGGTGGTTATACCATGTTTCCCAAACCTGGTTGTGACCGGTTACACCTTTCTTCCCAGAGGTAGCTTGTGATCGGTTACACCTTACATCCCGAGTTAGCTTGTGATCGGTTACACCTTGGTTTCCAAAGGTAGCTTGTGATCGATTACAAATAACTTCCCAATTCATCTTGTGACCGACTATACCTTGGATACCAAAGTAACTTGTGACCGGTTACAACTTGCATTCCAATATAGCTTGTGATCGGTTACACCTTGATTTCCAATGTAGCTCGTGACTGATTACAACTAGCTATATTATATAGGCTATGATCGGTTATACCATAAATCTTAACAAGTTAAGATAGGTTCTACCTTGTCATCTTACATTGGTCATTCAAAAGATATTCAATAAAGAACCTGGACAATCATGATTTCCTTTCGATTACGAAACGAGTTCATATATGTACTTCTTTTAAACAAATATTATAAAACATTATTTCCTAGGGTGAAATAATGAACACATAATCAAACAACTATATACAATAGATTATGCCGATGTCGTATCTACGAAGTTCAAAAGATAAGCGTTATACTTCGTAATTCAATAAATTCCTTGACACTTTGATCATAATGTCATGACCAAGTCTAACCACTAGAGTATTATATATATATACATCTTCGCATGTTATGTTTTCAATATAATTTTACTTGAAAGATACTTTAGGAATGGAAACAATATCAAGTCAATATTACTAACCTCAAAAGGAAGGATGATGTCGTCGTTGTAGTCGTTACTTATTCTTCTTCAGGTCTTCGAGTAATATTTGTCGTATCAAAGATTCCTAGACTTTATAGTCTAACCTAAACGAAGTTGACTCTAGTTTTTAATCAAGCGACTCTAGATGAGTTTTGATACTAAAATATGACAACCAAACTTGACATACCAATGCTTGGTGGGTTCAACCGAGCTATGCTCTAACACTCTAGCGGAATGTGATGTAGAAGTACGAATCTATAATTCTGATGACAGATCGAGAATTTACACATATTTATAAACATATATAGAATACCGAGAGTTCAGCTAGGTGAAGCCCTAGCACATATATAATTATAGATATGTCTCTGATGCAGGTTCAAGGCGATTTTACACTTTTTGTTCTTGTCAAAAAACCACTATCAACATTAAGTCTCATGCTTAGCACGAAACAATAATATTTCATGGTAAGCACTAGATGGTGACAATGACACTAAAGAATTTTTGAAATT
Organism: Papaver armeniacum; assembly: GCA_023531295.1. NCBI lineage: Eukaryota > Viridiplantae > Streptophyta > Magnoliopsida > Ranunculales > Papaveraceae > Papaver > Papaver armeniacum. The sequence goes on along the minus strand of JAJJWW010001539.1, from coordinate 267,022 downwards.
TAAGACCCAGTTGAAGAGTAGTTACTTAGCTCTATATCCTTCAGGCAATATCCTTGGCGCAGACTTGGGATTTCGAATTAGACTCTTTTGTGAGCAAGTAATAGACTCCATGCTCAGGATTTGATTATATAGTGCCAGGCACTAGTGATAACGTCATCAAGGTAGCAATAGACATGTGATGAACATCTATGATAAAGCCTGAAGTCATAGCCTGTTGTGGCAAGACTGGGAATAGCGGAAGCCATTATAAGGAGTTGATGACAAACTGAACCTCTGGATGAGGCTGATAGTGGACTCCAATATTTTCTTTTGAGGTATATTTGAGTACGTCAAATCTTGAAGTATAGAATATTCATCGGATTTGTCTCGTATCAACCATGAATACTAAGTAGTTGGGATGCAGCAATAGCATCAGAAGTTGAGATATTAATAGTCACAGAGGTAAATCATTGATGACACATGGTTGGTGATGTCTTCGTTATCATGAGATATTTTAAGACATGGCATATAACCTAAAATGATGGTCTGTTTGAGTAGGTGAGGACCTGTAGATGGATGAGGTCTCTCTGAAGCCGATTTTATCAATTCTAGTATGGAAACTCTTATTTACACGTCATTCGCTCCAGGAGCCTTAGAATCTTCAAACGATGTCGGTTTCTGATATTGGACCCAATTTTGAAGCTAAGAGATTAGGCTATCATGTGAAAAAGAATTACCTGATTCGAAGATTCTATGGTCAATAAACCATGCATGCGTGCACATTTGGAATTTGTAATCCCGTGATTTTTTTTATTTTTAGTCTCTACTGATTTTAGTATGGCAGCCATATCTCTCATCCCGTGTATCCGTTTTATGCATCCTTTCGATATGTTGTAATAGAGACATAGACGAATATTTTTCGTAAAACATGCATTGCCCCGTTCCTCATTGACTATTGTTAATTTCCTGGTTTTTGGATTGAGGATATGATAGTAGGGGTAGCAACGATGGATAAAAGAGATTGTGATGATAGGTGCTTGCGCACTACAGATGCTGGATTTTTGATGATGCTAACTCTATGAATATATATCAGCTTCATGGGAAAATTTAGTTCCGTGGAACATCCCTCATTTTGTGACTCCTTTGATATGTAGAGGGAGCTAGCGCAAGAGATGATGAGAAGTGAAGAACTCATAAGAGACGAAGACCCGTGATAATCGGTGAAAGGACGAAGGCTTGATGGAGGTGAAGGCTTCATGGAGGTGAATAATTCAAGGCTTCATGGATCTTCAAAAGTATGTGACGCTCCGAGAAATAAGTGAGGACCCGAGTGAAGGTTAGGACTTCATGGTAAGCGATCCCTTGGATGACTTCATGTTTGGCGACCTCGTGACAGGCTTCATGTCTGACCACCTCATAACAAACGGTGAAGGCCTCATGGTTTGGAGTTTTCTTATACATCTTAGAAAACTTCTGATTCGGGCATGTTGTTGACCCATCATATCCATGATTCTGGTGAAGACTGTGAATTCTTGACAGCCGCTTATAAGCTCATATTCCAATATTGAGAAGGTAAGCATGAATCTTAAATGGTCAAGCATGTTGAATGTTTATTGTATGCTGGAGATGTTTGTGGCTAACTCTTTAACAGTTATACTGAGATGAATATCACGACCACGATACCATCTCCCAGAGCTTGCTTGAAGAATGAGAGGACTTGATGATGTCACCTCGAGAATACCAAATTCAACGTATCTTTAATAGTTGACCGATGGGGTTGAAGTTAGTAGCAGCAACAGAAGTGGAGTACCCACTATAGACATGATTAGGTAAGAAGATGAAGCTTACAAGATGTATGGGTGTTCTAATATAAAAAGGTTTTGTTTATGATGCTTTGCTTTCTTCTGCAGTGACATCGGGTTTCACTATCTTGGCTCTAAGAATCAAGTTAGTTGGAATAGTTTTGAATTGAGCTTCTTAACAAGATCAAATTTCCAAGTGTGAGACAACCAATAGGTGTTTATTCACTAGACAAGGGGATACATGTCGAACGGGTCCATGACACCCATGGATGAATAATTTTATATCTACCTTAGGAGTCTACTTCAAGAGCATTGCGACTATATTGCTTAGAAGTTTGTGATGTGGTAGCCTAAAATTTATCCTCCTGCGTGGGATAAGAAGGTGAACCCGATGAGATGCTACCTCGTTAGGATAGTGTCAGTGGGCGGTCTTGTTGCTAATACCGGTGTTGATAAGATCTTCTGATTGAAGGCGGTGACTGTGTTTAAACTTCTAAAATTAAAGGAGCCTTCAGTCCCCAAGTGTCGCTTACTATGATTGTATCACCATGAATCCATGCCTCTAGGATTTGATCTGGAAAGGAAAGTCAAGAAGGTTTAAGCCTCCCTTTGACGTTGTTGTTTTTGTCGCGTTAAGGCTGGGGCAAGAACTTAAATAAATATTGAAGCCTCTATTGGCATCCGGGTTTGTTGAGTATAACTTAGATGATTTCCGAACTCAACATTGAGTGAATGAAGTCATATCTTTTCCGATTCTTAGACACACGAGATATTATTATACTTTTGGATGTGATGATGGGATGCTTGGAATATCATATGGACGAAGTCCTCTAGAGAACGTAGAGAATGAAGAGGTATAGGTTCATATTGCTGGTATGGCTCCCGGGGTGTCTTCAAGGAAAATACACTCATTGTTTCCTTGTAATTAGTGGAGATCGTGAAGAGATGGAGATATGGAAATAGTGAAGGTAATGGTAAAGTTATGCCCATTATGATAGGGAGGTTTCCAAAAACCTGGAATCCACTACTCAATTACTTTTCCACTTCCTTCAACCATTCTTAACTGTTACCACTACTTGTTACTTCCTTATCATGGGGTGTTTCCATGCCGCATGTTGTTGTAAACCACCAAACCAATACCCATGAATAATTCCCCCATGTAACATGTTTTTGATTTCTCGTAGGATTACTAGAGTCATGGACTATCTCTTATCTTTTTCAGGGTTCCACGATGTATTTGACTGAGTAATAGCCTAAGCTATCCAGACTTTGTCAAAGTGACATATCTTGAAGAGACAACTCAGCTTCAAGGTTATGTGTGACTAATAAGAAGTTTGTTGTAGGATGACATTATTTGCAAGCTTATGATAATGATGTATGTGACACGTTAGTGGCATATTTGATTATATGCAAAGGTGTCGTAGCAATAGCCATGGCCTGGGAGGCACGCCCAAGTTGGCCAAGGCGACTTTGAAAGTTGGCTAAATTGTTTGGTGGCGCGGGGCACTAAGTTGATAGCTAGTCAAGTCGTGGCGCGGGGCACGTCCAAGTTAATAGCTATCCAAGTCGTGGCGCAAGACACTACCAATTTGGCATGGCCATAAGACGTTTGGGCCGCTGACCATGTTGGTTCGCGGTCACGGCCATGAACTTTGGTGGGACGGGACAAGCTGGTTGCCATAGCCACGAACTTTGGCTTGTGGCCACGACAATCAACCAACCTGACTATGAGACGTGACCAAGTTGTCCTGAGACACTGACCATGTTGGCCTGACCATGATGTATCGGCCATGTTAGCCTGGCCATGGTACGTCAACAATGTTGGCCTGAGACGCTGGCCATGTTAATTTGGCAACTCACCTTAGCTATTTGGCCTGGCAGCTTGGCCATGACCAAGTGTAGTTGGCGTCAGAACTTTGTTTGTATCATATAGAACGTATTCAAGGAATTCAACCATGGAAGTTCTGCGACTCGAAGTGATATTCTATGTAATTTCGTACTAAATTGTATGCTTCTAATAGTACTTTTATTCGGCATAGTAGCTCATTCTGAATATTTATAATTTGTACCATCAGTATACACTGACCAATACATGACAATTCGTATGCTCGTGCATAAAATAATGATAGTTCAGCAGAGTAAAGCTCTAAAATCTTGCAGGCATATTTAAGGCCAGTGTGGTCATTAGCTAGATACGTATTCTCAATTATCTTGCGGAATATGATGTAGAAGTACGAATCTATAATTCTGATACCGGGTCACAAATTTACACATATATAGAATACTGAGAGTTCAGCTGGGTGAATCCCTAGCACATATATAATTATAGATATGTCTTTGATGCGGGTTCAAAGGCGATTTTACAAGTTTTTCCCTTGTCAAAATACCACCATCAACATAAGTCTATCAAGAGATAAAATATATATAGTCGGATCCCAGACGATCAATTTTATGCACGAAGAAAATCACGAAGATACAAAACCAAATCTTCAATATTCTTCTTTACCTGCACAATAACAAACTTGATTCCTGACTTATGATCGATCACACACAGAACAGAGTTTGTTAACAATGGATGATCACAAGTCAATGTTAAACTCTTTATCTAGTTTGAGTGACCTTATGTTAGAAGATAAGGTTCTCAAGAATAGTCAAACTAGGTGCAAATCAAGAGATAACCATCGTTAGTCAATAAAATCAATAATCGAAAGCTAAAATAACAATGCGGTTCTAGTTTCCCACCAATGGTATTGATAGACTCTTCTTTATCCCAAAGAAGTCTTTAAAATAGCGGATGTAAGAGATTTCTCCTAACTAGGTTACTCTCCGAGATAGTATTACGAGAATACTATTAGTCGGCTACACCGGAAACAACCGAGATGAAGTTTTCCTGGCTTAGGATGAGTTTGTAATAAGAACAAACTTCACTATAGACCAATGTAGTTTGGAAACCAAGGAATTTCCATAACCGAAGTTATTCTTAAGATATGCAATAAAGCACATAAATTCGGTTTTATAAATTCCAACCAATATCCAACTGGATAATTGAAATCTTCATGGACAATTCAGTATTAGCTAGCACTTAACTAATATATATTTCCAGAGATATGTTTTGATCGCTGGTAAAACAAATCATATTTACTTCGAAAATCTCAAAAATATTTTTTACTATTTCGATTTGGGATCTCACCTTGAGTATCAAGGAATATATTTGAACAATTAATTAAGGAATAAGATTTCAGCACATGTTCAAAATTACTCACTATGTCGACATCTTGAACTTTCCTATTTTGCGAACCCAATTTCCAAATAACACAAACCCGTTACTAGTAGAAAATGGTTTTGCCTATTGGGACGGGTTCTACCATGATACCTAAAGCAAATTAGGATAGGTTCTACCTTGACTCCCAATATAGGTAGGGATCGGTTCTATCTTGACTCCCAACATAAGCTAGGATCGGTTCTACCTTGATTCCTAATATAGGTTAGGATCGGTCCATACTTAAGATCTTCAATGAAACCCCATCAATCCTTTCGATTTCCTTTCGACTACAAAACAAGTTTATACGTCTACTTCCTTAAACTCGTGTAATTAAACATAGTTTTCTAGGTATTAAATCAAACCTATGTTCACTACACAATTTGGTAACGAGTTACAAAGATTATGTCGATGTCGCAATTACGAAGTTCAAAAGATAAGCATTATACTTTGTAATTCAATATACCAATATAAAGCACTTATCACTATTAATATATATACATTGTTCCTTGATACTTTGATCACAATATGATGATCAAGTCTATTATACTAGAGTTTCATACATATTACTTCATTGATGGCTGTCGTAAGTGCAATCAAATTAATAATCTTATTTCCACACAATTAACTGGTAATATAATGGAAGTAAGGGTCGTTCCCACGAAGAGAAGTGAGTTTTAGTTGTCAAAGTGTCACAAATGGGGGTGGGGGGTTGTTTTAGATTTTGAACAGAATAAATAATCAAAGCAAGTAGAGTTGAATTATAATCAATAGAGATAGATATGATTGATGAATCCTTCTTCGTTAATAAACCGTCAATTACGGAAATCGGCTGAGTCACGCTCTGCGAATCGGCGATCGACTCGGAGATTTTTTTTCTTCACGGATCTCGTTTTCAGAGCTCTTTTTCTTCATTAATTCAGGTGATTCTTCTTAAATTCGTTCAAACAATTAATTCTCAAATTATTACTGATGATTAGGTGGTTGGATTGATGGATAATAGTCCTAAATCTAACTCCAATATGTCTGTAGTTGGTAATAACGATGCTGTGAAAAAAGTTCCATCGATTAACTTTCCTGATGATTTATTTGAAGAGGGTTTAAATACTTGGAAATTTTCATTAATATATAGATTAAAGTTACAGAAAATAAAGTTTGTTGATGCTGTTATTATACTGAGGAATCAATGGAAGTTGGTAGGAAACTGTAAGCTTATTCCATTGGGAAAAGGTTTTTTTACTATTAAACTAGATAATGAAGTTGATCGTCGCTATATCAAAGCTGGTTTGTGGGAAGTTCAAAATCAAGTATTAAGAGTTAGAAATTGGGTATCCAATTTCGTCCTGTTTATCAAAGAACCTCAAAAGCTGCAGTTTGGGTTAGATTGCCTGGATTAGGTTTGGAATTCTAGAAGGAAAAGATTCTATTTACTATTTGCAATGAAATTGGTACTCCACCTAAAATTGATCTTTTTTGAAAGATGTGAAGTGGGTTATTATGAAAATGTTCTTGTTGAGGTTGATTTTGCTCAATCCATTCCTAGTAAAATCTGATTAACACAAAATATGGAGGTTTTTTTCAGGTCATTTTAATCCCAGATTGTCCAAAATTTTGCAATTCTTGTAAGATTGTAGGTCACCTGAATTCTGATTGTAGAGTGGAAAAAAGTATACAACAATCAAATGGAATAAGTTCTTAGCAAAACAATTTCATACAAACTCATGCTCCTTCAAGTACTCATATTCCTTTTGATATCTGTGATAGATCAAAAGTAGAGACTAAAAAAGAAGTTGTACAAGTTTTTCAACCTTGTGAAAAACCAGCTGAAGTTGATTCAATTATTAGTAGTTTCTTGTTCCACAACAATTAATGAGTACTCCGAACCCATTCCTCTCGTAGGTGGAATATTTAGTTCTTTAGCACAAGAACAAAAAGATGAGGATGTTGCTACTGTAGAGGAAGAAATTGATGAGTGCCAAATAGTGCATATTTATACACCTTTTTATTGGCATTTTACTCATCTTTTGCGCTTAGAAATCAGATATTATCCCAGTTACATGTTTTCTTTGTTTTCAAGAATAAATATTTGTATTAATTAATTTTTGTGTTTTTAGGTAATAAATAAAGTCCGGAGAAGCCGAGAGCTAAGAGCGAAGTGGAGTCAAACATCTATGGAAGCGGATAGCCAAAGCCGCGCGCGAATCGGTTGCAACCAGACAAGGAAGACATGGGATAGAGCTACCCACGACCCGGATCGAGAACCCGCTCATCCCAGAGCCGTCGAGATCTCGCTGGCTACATCCTACGGTCGCTCCATCGTTCGCATCATGTCTTGATACTCCGCTCCACGACAAATCACCTCGGTTCTCCCTCGACCGTTGGATCTTCTCCCGGCTAGATTCTACGCTCGCCCGATGCCTTCCCATCGACACTTTGATGTAACCGCTTCACACCACAACACCTATATATTCCCATAACCTAGCTAACCCTAAACTCATTTCTCTCCCTCACCCAGAAACAGAGCGAGCTCTGCTCTTCCTCTTCTTTCCCCCTCTGACCAACCCTCTGCAACCATACCTTCTCCATCTCCTACCACGGCTCATGGCCACCAACCTCACGGTAGCCACCTACTCCATCACTCTTTCTCGAGTTATCTATTTCATAGCTTCTCAAGACCCTAGAAGCTAGGTTAAAGATAACTAGAGTTAGGAGTTTCTCATCTATCAATCAAGGGAGTTGTTGAAGCCGAATTGTGAGGGGAGAAAGCAATTGAGCATGGGTTTGATTTATTTACTCTTTAATTTGTTTTTTGAAATTAGGGTTTGGTATTTGGGGATTTTCTTGCATGTATAAATAGGAGTGATGGGTGTTCATGGAAAGCATGCACAGGCTAGCGATGCTTCAACTAGATTTAATTTTGTGTTCTTTGTTATTTTATGATGTTTTAATTTAGTTGCAAGGGTTTCATTGAAACCTAATTCTACATTTTGAGTTAAATTATGTTGAATGTTCTTGAGTGCTTTATTTATCGGATAATTTCAATTCCCGTATTGCAATACTCTTCTCTCACAATGGATGCCTTGTATCCATTGTAGTTAAACAAACAATTGTGTTGTTGGTACCTCAGCTCAAACATTAGACATAATACTAATTCCCGACTAGTTGTGCTTAATTAGACAACTAGTACTTAGGGTTAGTAACTTAGGCGATATTTGGAATATCATTAGGTGAGGTGGTAAAATTGACACATTGCCCTTAGCTACCACGGGAACAAGAACTTCCAGTGAGTTGAAGTCATGATAGGAATTAGTGGTGGAATTGATAACTTAAGCACCCCATTGTCTTGTTTATCATTCCTTAGTTTAGTATCACCTTTACAACTCAGTCGCTTCGACACAACCCTCATTTATGTTACACACTTCTTAGAAATTCAGTGAGTAAGCCTTGATCAACCTTAGAGCACCACAAGTCCTTGTGGGATCGACCCGTACTTGCCGCGTCTCCGATAGACGCCGTGCACTTGCGGTTATCACCGTAGGCCATAAAATATACCAAAAACTTGGTAGGCCTCGGAATGTGTATATTTTATGGCCTACGGTGATAACCGCAAGTGCACGGCGTCTATCGGAGACGCGGCAGAGTACGGGTCGATCTACAAGGACTTGTGGTGCTCTAAGGTTGATCAAGGCTTACTCACTGAATTTCTAAGAAGTGTGTAACATAAATGAGGGTTGTGTCAGCGACGAGTTGTAAAGGTGATACTAAACTAAGGAATGATAAACAAAGGACAATGGGTGCTTGGGTTATCAATTCCACCACTAATTCCTATCATGACTTCAACTTCGATTGAAGTTCTTGTTCTGTGGTAGCTAAGGGCAATGTGTCAATTTTACCACCTCACCTAATGATATTCCAAATATCGCCAAGTTACTAACCCTAAGTACTAGTTGTCTAATTAAGCACAACTAGTCGGAAATTAGTATTATGTCTAATGTTTGAGCCGAGGTACCAACAACACAATTGTTTGCCTAACTACAATGGATACAAGGCATCCATTGTGAGAGAAGAGTATTGCAATCATTGGAATTGAAATTATCCGATAAATAAAGCACTCAAGAACATTCAACATAATTTAACTCAAAAATGAAGAATTAGGTTTCAATGAAACCCTTGCAACTAAATTAAAACATCATAAAATAACAAAGAACACAAAATTAAATCTAGTTGAAGCAGCTTTAGCCCATGAGGCATTCCATGAACACCCATCACCTCTATTTATACATGCAAGAAAATCCCCAAATACCAAACCCTAATTTCAAAATCGAAATTAAATATAAATAAATCAAACCCATGCTCTCAATTGTCGTTCTCCCCGTCAACGGGCCTTCAACAACTCCCTTGATTGATAGGGATTTAGAAACCCTAACCCCTAGTTATTTTTAACCTAGCTTCTAGGGTCTCGGTGGTTATGAAATAGATAACCTTCGAGAAAGAGTGATGGAGTAGGTGGCTACTGGTGAGGTTGGTGGTCAAAGTAAGAGGTTGTGGTAGGGAGACGGGAGAAGGTATGGTTGCAGCAGGGTTGGTCAGAGGGGGAAAGAAGAGGAAGAGCAGAGCTCCTCGTCTCACGGGTGAGGGAGAGAAATGAGTTTAGGGTTAGCTAGGTTATGGGAATATATAGGTGTTGTGGTGTGAAGCGGTTACATCAAAGTGTCGATGGGAAGGCACGCCGAGCCGTAGAATCTAGCGGAGAAGATCCGAACGGTCGAGGGAGAACCGAGGTGATTTGCCGTGGAAGCGGGAGTATCAAGGCATGATGTGAACGATGGAGGCGACCGTAGGATGTAGCGGCGAGATCTCGACGGCTCGAGATGGCGGGTTCGGATCCGGGTCGGTGGGTAGATCTAGCCCATGTCTTCCTTGTTGAGTTGCAACCGATTCAGCCTTGCTGGTTTTTGCCATTCTGCTCCATAGATGTTTGACTCCAATTCTTCGCTCTTTAGCTCCTGGATTCTCCTACTTTATTTATTACCTAAAACACAAAATTAATTAATACAAATATTTATTCTTGAAAACAAAGAAAACACAAATGCTGGGATAATATCGATTTCTAAGCGCAAAAGATGAGTAAAATGCCAATAAAAAGGTGTATAAATATGCACTATTTGGCACTCATCAAATACCCCAAACCTGAATTTTACTTGTCCTCAAGTGAAACGAAATGAAGAAATCCTAACTATACCACTTTGTCGTAGGTCTCTCGAATGCATTTAGCGTATGCACTAAGCCTTTAAACCCCTAGGTGTCCCTAGTGGACGAGTTGTAGTCTCGTGAGGGTTTGCAAAGGTGTACCCACAAAACCTTCTCCAACTTCGGAGTGTAAAAGAGTCTCAAGCCTCCAAGAAGCTATGAGGACATAGAGTTTCTGCATGCTAGTAACAGAAGTTAGAACTACCAAAGAACGCATTCTCATCCTTAAGTCTTTGAGCGAGAAGTAACCATACCATATGAAAGAATTCGGATTCGATTGTGATCATAAGTCTCAACTTCGCCTCACCATTAGGGTTTTATGATAATTGCACTCAAAAAGATCGCTTTTAGTCTCTCATGTGTGCGGGCGGGAATAAAGAGAGAAATCCCGCACACGTTGTAGGTAAGAAGGATAACCTTCCGAAATAAAATCTGGAGACTCCACGAGAAATGTGGACAAAAAGAATCTTTTTCGATGATCTCTAAGAAAGGAAATCAACCATTAGCAAGGGGTGGGAGTACTCACTCACTTCTCACCCGATCGGCAATTAACATCAATCTCTCATAGGAACCATAGAAACGTCTTCACTCTTCGGTCTTCGGTCTTCAAATGTTGATGACGAACTTCTAAACTTCACAAAACTTGACAATTTTTAACTTTTCTACTCAAATTCCTTGTTGTTTGGATTTTTCTTTTTAAATTCTTCTTTACCATGGTGGTAGCAAAAATAAACTACAATATTTTTTTGGTTTTTTTTTTGGTTTTTGTTGATTTTTTTTTTGTTGATTTTTTTTTTTTTTTTTACATTACAATAAGTGAAAATAAAAACACAAATAATGAAACAACTAACTCCATGGACAAAGGACTTTATCACTCAATTTTTCACAACTTGTATTGTCTTGATTTTATAAATTTTATTAATTCTCATCCTATTTTCTTTTCTTTTTTTCTTTGTTGTACATAAACCTTGGACTATATCAATTTTTCTTTCAATATTACGATGATGCTCCGCTTGGTTGACGATGATGTGTTTCTATGGGTCTTGCTGATTGAGAGAGAGAGTGATGCTAACGGCAAATCGGTATTTAGAAGGAATTTTCATATTTAGACGTCACCCTCATGATTGACAAAAACTAGCACTCAAGAGATCAAAAGTAGTCTTGAAATTGGTGCGAAGTTGGGTAGCTCACCATTCCTACCCGAATTTACGTACGGTGACACACACTCTAACGACTTTTCTAGAAAGTTGCAAAAAATTGAAGGTTGGTGCCTCACTTGATGTAAATTGGGTAGTCTCCACTATGGGTGATCACAATTCTACTACCGAATATCTAACGGCACCTAATTAAGCCCTCCCAGGTATGGTTAAATCCAACTTTAACGCTCTAATCAACTAAGGAACTCGATTGCGTTTTCCGGTACTTCCAAATTCTGTTATTTCGGTCGATTCTCTATGTAAACTAGCTAGAAGCATGCTAGTGACTCTAAAATCTCTAAAAGTTGGAGGTTTTTACAAAAAGAGTTTTGATTTTTTTTTATTTTTTTTTTTTGATTTTTTTTTTTTTTGATTTTTTTTGAAAATAAAAGACTAAAAACTCTAAATGCAAATGCACCCCCAAACCTAAATCAAACATTGTCCTCAATGTGTCAACAGATAGGAAAAATTAAACAGTCACATACCATGAGAACTATGTTGATAAGAGAAAAGGGAAGAGATTACCGGTATGTCGGCAGGAGCAAGGTTGAGCTTCTTTAGTCAAGGCTAGAATCCAACATTCTCAACGGAGAGCATTGGATTAGCATAATATATGCGCAAGAAGACTCAACCGATGTAAGAAAAGAAAAATTCAACAAGTCCTACTGGATATATACAATGAAAATTTACCATAAACCAACAGTCTAAAGAGTTGAGGATCAACCCAATAGAAAATATATACACACATTAACAGCCTTACACAGAAATAAAATGAGAGTGCAAGTAAGACTGCAAATGAGAATGAGTTTCTCCCAAACCTAAACTTGTGAACGGGTGTGTTTTTGAGTACAAAATCTTGCAATTTTAAAGGTACATCATGCAAAAGGTCTAACTCAAAATGAGTTTTGTTAAGAACAGTAGACATACACATTCCAACGTGGCTCCTTAAGAGTGTTATACTTTGATGCAAAATAGTCCAAGAGGACTTGGGAAGCACAAAGTTCTAGGCCTAAGTTAGGCATTTTGAAAAGTTGGTTTTGCAATTTTGTGACAAACTACACCTAGGTTTGGTGGAGGAGTTTCAATTTGTGACTCGGGAGAGAGGTTAGGTACATCTAGGTTGTTTTCATTTTTAAAATCATTTGTACCATCACACACTTTCCTAAAGTCAAAAGAGGGTAAATCATGTTCATTTTCACGGGATAATTGCACGGGTTCCACATCATCATCACATATATGAATATTAGAAGAAGCATCATTCATAGGGTTCACGAAGAGACGTCTAACGTCTCGAACCTAAAGATTCTACTACATTTTCAAAATACACATGCTCTTCATATTCATCATCATCATAGCAAGAATTCATTTCTCCATTCAAAATTGTAGTATTTTTAGTGTACTCATCTACCTCCGGGATTAGGTTCATATTCAATGTTAGTTGCATGAGTAAGACTAGAAACACTATTTTCAATCCTATCATTTTGTAACTCAATCGAGGTTCCTTTGAAGAATCATCTTGAGTTGTTCCATTGAAGGAGAGTCTTCACTAGTGGGTATGCATTCCTCATATGGATATTCATTGTATAGTTGAGCATGAGGTTCACTAGAGAGGGAAATTCGGACATGTTGCTATATGGATGGTCATGCATTGCATTCATTTCAAGCCTAGCATTTTGCTCTATGAGTGTCTCCATTATTGATTGCAAACTAGGAGTTGGGGAGTATAAAATTGTTCATCTCCCCACTGTGGTGAATGATGCATGTGTGTAGGTTGATTATGGTCCCAATAGTTGCCGGCATGGTCACTTCTAGACACTTCGTACATTGGATAATCATGGTTTTCCCTAGACCGCCTAAAATCATGCAAAATATAACGGTACTCGGCGGGGTGGTCTAAGCCACCACATAAGGTGCAAGCATGCATTTCATATTGCCTAGGGGATTAGATTTGACAGACCTCATGTAATTGCCTTTCTAAAGCGTAGACACTTGAGCTTCTAATTGATCTAGAAGTGATGACTAGGTATGAGGAAAGTGTTCATTTTCAACCTGTGGTGGATGATGCATGTGCTCATAGTGATTAGGGTATGTGAGGTCGGGGCCACGAGAAGGCTCATAAAATTCCTAAAATCACTATGGTATGTGGGAGTTCATCCTGTGAAGCGTGCCCGTAAGCAAGTTCTCTAAGGGATTTGTTTCCATCCCCAGATGCAGACCAAAATCCTGACATGATTTATCAACTCAAATTGAACTCAAAATCTAGTTTGGTTTATGTGGGCTTTGGTTTATTGGGATTTGGTTTCAATGGGATTCATTTGGTTTTGTTGGGAGCTTTGGTTTATGTGGGAAGCCCAGGTTGCTGTGGGCTCAATTTGGTTTGTGTGAGTTTTGGTTTGTTTGGGATTTGTTGTTTGAAGCCCAGGTTATGGGTTTAGTTAGCCCAGTGGAACTGTGTTTCAGTTATAAACAACCCAGTGCACAGTTTGGTTGATTGTGGGTTAGCCCAGTTGTGCGGAGCTTGATTGTGTGCGAGGCACCCCAACGAGATGTGGGCTTAGTTTTTGTGTAGATGACCCAACAAACTCGGTGATATGGGCTTGGCTGTTTAAGGGTTCAGCCCAGGTGAAAAGGCTCAGCCCAGATTGATGGCCCAGTATGTGGGCTCAGATGTGTGTACAGCCCAGGTAGGTGTGAAAGTGCACGGCCCAGCAGAAGGGCACATCCCAGTGGTTTGATTGTGAGCAGCCCAGTAGCAGAGCCCGGCAGGCGACGGCCCGGCCAAATGGCCGCACGGCCCGAGTATTTGGGCTTCGTTTTTTTTTAAATGGGCTGGTTTGCTGGAACTGGTTATATGCAGCCCAGTTTACAGTTTGGGGTGTTGGGCTCAGAATGTGCACTGGCTAGCCACATTGCGAGATGCACAAAGACCGGCCGAGCAAAGATTGTGCACGGTGTGTGCAAAAATGTTTATGCACGCTTGGTTTCTCGGCAATCACAAATGGAAAGCAAGACAAAGCCTGACAGTGTCGCAAATTCACACGAATTGACACGGCACGACTTGGATTCAAGTGCAGTTCTTGGTTGGTTTATGCTCAGGTAAGTCACAACACAGCACAGTATGTGCACAGCTTGGTAAGATCACACAGCACAGGGTGGTGGTAGCTCAGGGTTGTGCAGCTAGTCTGGCTATCCAAGCTGCAGCTCAACTCACGGACTTCGAAGTGGGAGTAAGCTCAGGGCAGATGGCAGCTAAGGGGTTATAGCACACAACACACAAGGCACAGGGATGGAGCCATTTTAGCAAGATAGCTTGTTTTCATGCATTCATGCCAATAAATTCAGGGTCATGCACAGATTATGAGTGCATGGATCAGCATACACATACAAGTCAGCACAAAGACATAGCACTTCCAACTAGTTCAGATATCACATGATAATGCTCAAAAAGGTACTCTGTTGCAGGGTTTGGGCAATACTTCGCTAAGCAACTATGTTATCAGGATATCACAGTTTATCATTCATACAAATATGAAGTACAGTGAGTTATAGAATGACCAACCAATTTTAGCCCAAAAAGCGACTGTGTTCTCGCTCCTTATCGCTTTTCCTTGCTTCGCCGCAATGAAGCATGCACTGTAGCTCAGCTGAACCGAGTCGATGCTCGAAATATGCAATCCTCAAACCAACAATGGAGCGGGGTGATGATGCAAACCAAGAGACGATTCTGATTTTAATCTAAACCCGACCTATGCTTGCACAGTACAAAAAGTTTAAACTACTTGTAAATCAGTCAACCCAAGTGCGGAAAGATCAAGAAGCAAGCACAGACATCTGTGATGTGACAAATAAGGCTTGCAGCTTCAAATTTTAAGTACCCCAAGTGCTGAGGTTTTTACTTTTGGTAAAGCATAAGACTGAGCTGCAGGTTGTAGTCTGTCATATACCTGAGTACGATGACAAGATTGGATCGAGACTTAAGGGGTAACCTCCTGATTCTCACGAATCAAGCCTTCAGGTTCAATGAAGAACACTACCTAAAATCGACTACACGATTCAATTTCATTAATTTTGGATAAGAGATTCATTACAGACTCTTGGCTTATATATCTAGGTTTACCATACATAATATCCAACGACCACTGGCAACCCAGATGGTTACATCCTAAGCCTCCTTACAATTGATAAAGACAACCAAAAATAAGCTAAGTACTATTATATATTATCCCTAATGCTATATATACTGACATTGAATGGAATACGGGCACCTCTTCTCCTAGGCAGGTACATGACAATACCTTCCCCTCCAAAACATCCTTGTCCTCAAGGATGAGAACAAGCAAATTAGCTCGATTATTTGAAGAGTTATATGTGGCTGTACCTTCAAGTGTCGCAATAGCCGGAAAGAAAATACGGATAAATGTAATTCGGGAACTCCCTGCTATATTGTTGAAGACACAACAATAGTTCCCTCTAACTCGCAGAAGAAGCCCATTAGCCACAAATCTAATTAGTTTCCATGTAAGGCCCTGAAATATTGTAATACCAAGCCCAGTAATGCACTGACCATCTACTTGAGAAGTTCCAGTGCGTATTTCTCCAAGGTAAGCAGGTGCTTTATCTGCAGTACTCCCAGCTTGGTAAACTCGTAGCCGTACCACTAGGACGATAACTCTAGCGAGTATTGGTTTAGATAAACCACGTAACTCTGAAATCTGTCCGTGACTCTCCACACATAACTGACCGAGCTGGGAAGTCGGTTCAAAGAGTGAGACGATCGCGACAACAATGTGGACTGCTTGAAAGTTTCCATTAGTTTCCACTACGCCTTCTCTGTCTTTAGCTCCCATAAGCAGTTTGCAATCAATGAGCATGACATCACAAATTTCCATGACCGAGTGTAGGCATACCATGGCACCAAAAATCATAGTTGCATGTAATAAAGAATGCAAAAATAACCCAATTCTAGAAAGCCTGAAACCACTTCTATAAGGCGAAAGAAGTATCATAAGTGAATGGAAATGGGACAACATAAAATTACCTTGCCATTTAGGAAATCGCTTGAGCTTGCATTCCCACCACTCTAGAGCCCACCAATTGAGTACAATCTGAAGGTTAGCACGAGTTACTCTTCCTATACAGAAAACTCTAATAGCAGTACCCAAGTTCCAACCGCGTTTCCTCATGAGAATTGCTGCAAATTGCTGATGAACAACAACTGTGAGTAACGGAGTGGTCTCATAATACCAGTTGGTGTCCAAGCACATAAATGAGGTGAAATGCATATAAATCCATCTGACAAATGTGAGAATAAGCAAAAGAAGCATGAATAAATGTTGAAATTCCGGTGACAAGGTTTGTGATACATATATATTTTCATGAAAACCACCAATAACCTTCAACAATTCATCATAGAGGACCCTTGGAGCAACGGATAAGGCAAGTTGGAGCTGCAAGAGAGTATATGCTTCAACACCATACGAACTCCATACTACAATCCCGGGTATTCCACCTAACAGAGGAGTTAAAGTACTCTGGTATAAATTGTTTCTCTGTACCTTTTCCACAGACAGATAACTTATATCACCACAGTCATCAGGTTTAACAAATACCCGCAGATAAGGATTCATAAACAGCAGTTCAAACCGTAACACACATATAAGAGTTGGTTGTTGAATAAGCACTTGACTATCCCATCCTCTTAAACACTCATAAAAATCATACTCAAAATTTGAAACACAGTTAGCAAAACAGAAACTCCAATTCATAAGTTTGACCTCCTTTCCTCGATCAAAAATTCGACGAGCAAATATGACGATAATTAATAGGTATTCATCAACCCTGACTTTGTAACTTGTTTTACCCATGCTAGAATTATCTGTTTGTGACAATTTCACAAATAGCTTACCCCCATAACCACTGTCAGTAGTTTGAACAAATATCATCCCACTTGAATTCGAGACTTGTTGCAAGCGGTTAGACAACATATTAGTTGAGGTAAAAGCTACCCGAATAAGTCCATCTAAAAAAACACCAGCATTCAAACCCTTTGTAACACTATCAGACCAGTTACTTAATAGTTCCTGTAAGAAATAATATCTTCTCAACTTTCCAAAACAGCTGCGAACAAGTATGAGAGTCATCTCAAGAGGAGAATCACAAAACTCAACGAAAGCATCAGCTGCACTTAAAATATTAATGAGTTGTGAAGATATCTCTCCCGCTGGAGTATAAGTGGTGCTCAAATTTTGATGACAAGGGATCCAACATTGAAATGCAAGGAACTCATGGTAAACTATAGGGAAGGTGTTGAATGAACGAAACTTGATGTTGCCCGTAAATCTCTCAGGCATTTGAACCAGCAACTGACCAGTCTGATCAATATCAACTACTCCAGCAAACAAGAGTAAACAAAATCCATCTTTTGCAGGCATGTTCACAAACAACTTACTATCCACTGGAATGTTAGTACGATTAACAACACACACAAGACCCAATGAATGTATAACCCAATTATTTGATTCGTACCCAAAGCTAAGAAGCAATCGAATACACAATTTCCAGTAAGAAAACAAGGAGATAACCACACATTTTCCTCGATCAAATAATGAGCAAGTATTATAAAAATAAAGATAGAAGTAAACCGCTATATTCAAGCTCCTAGTGGTATCTAATAGAAGCATTGTACCAGTTTTAGCTAACACCCATCGAACTGAATCATAAAACAATGAATCTGATTCTAAACCATGCTTATTAATAAGCTCATGAGTAAATCTTCCATTATAGTAAACCATTGAAACTGAACCCACATGAAGAACGAACGAAAAAGAACTAAATACCCAATCAAAACAGAATCTATAATCACTATCAAATAAAGAGTACCTTCCAATGGGTTCAATTCCTCTCCCACGATCAAATATGCCACCAGTAAGGTTGACACTAATGTAAAAAGATTGTTCACCAGCTACTTGGTGACTGATAACCCTTTGAATAAGCTGAAATTCTTTTCCACGATCAAATACTTTATCCGCAGATTTGAAAGAATGGTAAGAAAATAACACAGTAGGCAGTGTGTGGTGATAAAAAAGTTTGTGCTCACAACACACAGTATCCATTAAAAGCATTTTAACAAACAGCTTCCAGGTGGTACTAGAAACACTATCATTAGATATAATAGCAGCAATTTGATCTCGAAACCATGAATCTGACCAGCACCCATTCTTGGAATTCAGCTTATATACAGGATTTCTATCAAATTCATCCATTAAAATTGAACTAACATAGAGTGTAAAAGAACATGAAGTAATTGTATCAAAACCGAATTCAGAAACACCAACCAGATAACAAAGCCTCTTAATGAGTTTGAGACACTTTCCTGGATCAAATATGTTACGAGATGAACTGAGAATAGTTGAAAAACACTCACCAATTAGTGGTTTGTGAAAACTCAAAATCTGATTCTTCCCCTCGAACTCATTCACAACAGCGTCCTTGGGTGGAATTGATTTGACTATTGAATCTTCTTTATCTTCGTCGAAGAAAAATGAAGGAATCAAATATTTTTCTAAATCAGTGATTGGATCCTCTTTTTCATCAAACAAAGACGATGGATCATCAAGCGAATCGAGAGAATCAACAACCAATTCTTCAGAGGCAATTTCTTCCTGAATCTGTTGAGCTTCAATAACCCCACGGATTGATTCTAACTGCTTCTCTGCCCTGTTGATGAGTTTCAGAAATTCCCTAAGATTATACTCTCGAGTTGGAGAGTTATCTTCTCGGAAGTGAGTATCATACAACCACTGTAGATTTAGTATATCATCCCTGATTTTATTCTCCTTCTGCACCGCAGCATCAAGCTCCATGGATCGAACGAATCTGATACCAATTGTCATATACCTGAGTACGATGACAAGATTGGATCGAGACTTAAGGGGTAACCTCCTGATTCTCACGAATCAAGCCTTCAAGTTCAATGAAGAACACTACCTAAAATCGACTAAACGATTCAATTTCATTAATTTTGGATAAGAGATTCATTACAGACTCTTGGCTTATATATCTAGGTTTACCATACATAATATCCAACGACCACTGGCAACCCAGATGGTTACATCCTAAGCCTCCCTTACAATTGATAAAGACAACCAAAAATAAGCTAAGTACTATTATATATTATCCCTAATGCTATATATACTGACATTGAATGGAATACGGGCACCTCTTCTCCTAGGCAGGTACATGACATAGTCACAATGACAAAGAAACTACAGAGTCATAGTGACTTAAAAAGAACCGAAAACCACAGCAAGCTATGACAGTGTTGACTAGAACAGATACACAAATGTAAGAAAAATTGCAGATAAGGGAAACTATACTAGCATCTAAGTTATACTAATAACAGGACTAAAAGCAAAAATTTAAAGTTAATGCAATGAACTTAATGCAATGAACTGGAACTAAGTTACACTAATTAAAGAGCTAAAAGAAATAACACAAAGTGAATATGTACAAGGTGGAAGGAAACTCAGTAAAGACAGCCAATGAGCACAGGGCAAACGCCAAGTCCCCGGAAGCGGCGCCAAAAACTTGGCAGGCCTCAAAATGTGTATATTTTATGGCCTACGGTGATAACCGCAAGTGCACGGCGTCTATCGGAGACGCGGCAAGTACGGGTCGATCCCACAAGGACTTGTGGTGCTCTAAGGTTGATCAAGGCTTACTCACTGAATTTCTAAGAAGTGTGTAACATAAATGAGGGTTGTGTCGAAGCGACTGAGTTGTAAAGGTGATACTAAACTAAGGAATGATAAACAGTGACAATGGGGTGCTTGGGTTATCAATTCCACCACTAATTCCTATCATGACTTCAACTCAGTTGAAGTTCTTGTTCCTGTGGTAGCTAAGGGCAATGTGTCAATTTTACCACCTCACCTAATGATATTCCAAATATCAGCTAAGTTACTAACCCTAAGTACTAGTTGTCTAATTAAGCACAACTAGTCAGGGGAATTAGTATTATGTCTAATGTTTGAGCTGAGGTACCAACAACACAATTGTTTGCCTAACTACAATGGATACAAGGCATCCATTGTGAGAGAAGAGTATTGCAATACTGGAATTGAAATTATCTGATAAATAAAGCACTCAAGAACATTCAACATAATTTAACTCAAAACAGAGAATTAGGGTTTCAATGAAACCCTTGCAACTAAATTAAAACATCATAAAATAACAAAGAACACAAAATTAAATCTAGTTGAAGCACTGGCTAGCCCAGGCATGCTTTCCATGAACACCCATCACTCCTATTTATACATGCAAGAAAATCCCCAAATACCAAACCCTAATTTCAAAAACAGAAATTAAAGAGTAAATAAATCAAACCCATGCTCTGAATTGCTGTTCTCCCCTGTCAATTCGGCTTCAACAACTCCCTTGATTGATAGATGAGAAACCCTAACTCTAGTTATCTTTAACCTAGCTTCTAGGGTCTTGAGAAGCTATGAAATAGATAACTCGAGAAAGAGTGATGGAGTAGGTGGCTGCGGTGAGGTTGGTGGGTGCGGTAGCTGTGGTAGGAGATGGAGAAGGTATGGTTGCGAGAGGGTTGGTCGGGAGGGGGAAAGAAGAGGAAGAGCGAGCTCTGCTCTGTCGGGTGAGGAGAGAAATGAGTTTAGGGTTAGCTAGGTTATGGGAATATATAGGTGTTGTGGTGTGAAGCGGTTACATCAAAGTGTCGATGGGAAGGCATCGGCGGCGTAGGATCTAGGCGGAGAAGATCGAGACGGTCGAGGGAGAACGAGGTGATTTCTTTGTGGAGCGGGAGTATCAAGACATGATGTGAACGATGGAGCGACCGTAGGATGTAGCCGGGCGAGATCTCGACGGCTCGGGATGAGCGGGTTCGGATCCGGGTCGTGGGTAGCTCTAGCCCATGTCTTCCTTGTTGGGTTACAACCGATTCGCGCGCGAACTTTGGCTATCTCGCTCCATAGATGTTTGACTCCAATTCTTCGCTCTTTAGCTCCTCGGTTTCTCGGACTTTATTTATTACCTAAAAACACAAAATTAATTAATACAAATATTTATTCTTGAAAACAAATAAAACACGAAATGCAGGATAATATCGATTTCTAAGCGCAAAAGATGAGTAAAATGCCAATAAAAAGGTGTATAAATATGCACTATTTGGCACTCATCAAATACCCCCAAACTCCGAATTTTACTTGTCCTCAAGTGAAACAAATGAAGAAATCCTAACTATACCACTGTCGTAGGTCTCTCGAATGCATTTAGCGTATGCACTAAGCCTTTAAACCCCAAGGTGTCCCTAGTGGACGAGTTGTAGTCTCGTGAGGGTTTACCAGAGGTGTACCCACAAAACCTTCTCCAACTTCAGAGTGTAAAAGAGTCTCAAGCCTCCAAGAAGCTATGAGGACATAGAGTTTCTGCAGAAATTATGGCTGATTTAGAACCACTGAAATTGATTCAAATAGCAGAAGCTACTGAATTAGAGAACAATGTGGTTAAATTTGTTTATCCTGGTTCAGGAAAAGTAACTTCAGAGCATGTTGCTTTTACTTCTTGATCTTCAATTGCTTCTACTTCTGCTGCAAAGAATAAAGCTAAGGAAACTGCTCCACCTGATAAGCAGGCTACTGGTCTGAAAAATGTTGCAGCTCCTTCAGATAAGCAAATTACTGGTAATACTTTTAAAGTTCAAAACAAATATAATTTCAGAAAGAATGTTGGTAAGAGGGGTCCAAAAAACCCCAATACTCCAACATGAAGATTCTTTTTTGGAACATAAGGGGCCTTAGAAGAGCTGGGGCCCAACAAACTTTGATCTTGAGTTGCGAGAACCACATGTACATTGTACTCCTTATTTTTGTAACAAATTGAATTTGCACAGGATGCAATCCATGGCAATTCATAATTCTTCTTCTAATCACAAGGGCAACATTTGGTTATTTTGGAGTAACTCAATTTCTGTTCCTTCAGTAGTATCTATTACAAGTCAGATGATAACAGTGGAAGTTGGTGATGTTATGGTATCTGGAGTACATCCTAGTGTTAATATGGTGCAAAGAAGATTTATTTGGTCTGAAATGCAGATGATTAGTGAGTTTAAAAGGCCTTGGATTGTGTTGGGTGACTTTAATGCAGTTCTTTCAATTGAAGAAAAAGTGGGTGGCAGAACTCCTTCTAGAAGATCAATGTTAGATTTCAATGATTTCTTGGATCAATGTCAGTTAATTCAAGCTCCAAAAAATGGATTAGAATTCTCTTGGTCAAATTGTCAATACGGAGATAGAAGAATCTTATGTCATCTTGATAGAGCTTTTTTTAATATGGAATGGTTGGATAAATTTCAAGACTGGGGATATAAATTTGGTTTAAGAGTAGTGTCAGATCATTCCCCTTTGCTTGGTGGATGTGCTAATATACCTAAACCAAAGAATGTTCCTTTGAGAATTCAAAAGATGTGGCTTGAGCATCCAGTATTTCTACAATTAGTTGAAGATAGTTGGGCATTACCTGTATCAGGAGATCCAGCTTTTGTATTTATGCATAAGCTTAAAAGACTGAAACAATTATTAAAGGAATGGAACTGGAATGTGTTTGGCAATGTCCAAATAAAAATCAAGGAAGCTGAGGAAAAAGTAAAGAAAAAAAATGCTTATCTCATATAGTGATCCACACAATACTAATGCATTAAATGAATTGGTGCGAGCACAAAATGAGTATAACTCAAGAGAGGTTCAATATAGTACCACGATGAGGCAAAAGTCAAGAATAAAGTGGGTTAAAGAAGGTTAACTGCAAATACTCAATTCTTTCATACTAACATCAAAGTCGAGCATTCTCGCAATCTTATTCTTGAAATGGAAGATGAAAATGGAAATATAATATCGATCAAGAGCAAATTGAAAATCTTTTAGTCGGTTTCTTTGAGAAGAAATTTCAAGCATCAAGAAGCCGGTGTTGATGATTCTCTTTAGTGATTCCCAAACTTATTACAGAGGATGATCAGCAAATGTTAGATGCCTTAGCAACTGCAGATGAAATCAAACAAGCAATTTTTGATATTGATACAGAAAGTGCACCTGGACCTGATGGATTCTCAGGTATGTTTTATAGAGAGTGTTGGAGTATTATTCAACAAGATTTTGTTAGTGCTGTTCAATTCTGTTGGAGAAGAAAGTTTATTCCTAAGGGTCTAAACTCTAACTTTTAGTCCTTCTGCCTAAAACTCAAGGAGCCAAAAAGCCTAGCTAATTCAGACCCATAGGATTAAGTAATGTGAGCTTTAAAGTTTTCACTAAAATCATTACATCTAGAATGGGAAGGTTAATTACAAAACTAATATCTCCTCAGCAAGTTGCATATGTCAAAGGAAGAAGTATCCATGAGCAGATTCTTATTGCTTCAGAACTTGTTAATGAAATGAAATCTAAAAGAAGGGGTGGTAATGTTGGGTTAAAATTAGACATTTCCCGGGCATATGACTCTGTAAACTGGAATTTGTATTTAAAGTGCTTCAGCAATTTGGTTTTTCATCTGTTTGGTGCCAATGGTTACAAACATTATTTGCATCTGCAAGAGTTTCTGTAATGGTTAATGGTGGTCCCAGAGGCTTCTTCTCTGTGGGTAGAGGATTAAAACAAGGAGATCCATTGTCTCCAATACTGTTTATCCTAATGGAAGATGTGTTGAGCAGGGGGATAACACAGTTGGTTCACTCAGGAAAGATGCAGAAAATGATAAAAAAAAAAGGAATACATCCTACTCACTTGATGTTTGTTGATGATGTTTTCATCTTCCCTAATGGTTCCAAAATAATTTTAGAGAGTCTACTCAATCTATTAAAGCAATATCAAGATTGTTCTGGTCAGGTCATAAATAAAAGTAAAAGCTTCAGCTGCTTTTCCGGCCATTCTCATCATTCAAAACGAACCCCAAATGGCCACACACTCGAGCTTCCTTCCGTGTAAGCAAATGGGTTATACCCAATCTCCACAATTCCATCTCCATTCAAGAACAACCGAGAGCATAAACCAACAGTCCCTTTGAGAGCTGATGCTTTCTGCCGAGAAATGAAAAGATATGTATGCTTTTTTAAACTCCCAGTAACTAACACGTGGTGATAATGAAGCCAGGCCACGTTGAGTCATCTTCTTTGCCTAAACCACTAGTGGGAGTTTCACAGTGAAATAAATTTCATTTGTTTCCCTTTGATGTTTCTGAACATGAAATGATGACGTGGTGCAGCAACATAGGCAACCCAAGTAAACCACGGTTAAATGATCCATGTCTCTTTGGTGCCTTTCAGTCGCGAACGCCAGTTTAGCTCCCAACTAAGCCATTTATTATCTGGATGATCCAATTCACTTGTACTTTCTACAAAAGCACTAAAATCGTGTTATTAGCCAAAATATCGAGTCCTAGCTAGTATAAATACAGGTATAAAATGTAGCACTTTCGTGCTTATCAGTAATTCATTAACACTATGTCCAGTCCGACCACCTATATAAGCAACACAAGTGGGCTTGAGGCCACACAAAGAAATGGGCCACAAAGCGAAAATATTCCTTAATATAATAAGGATTTTAGGTAAAAAACGATCACATGTGAGAGCATAACAAACTAAAAAAAAAATAGATTTGTAAGGGGCCACTAATAGAAAACACAAATTTATGGGGGCCAAAAAGGAAATAGCATTTTCAATTTATAACGTCTTTGCTTAACAGGGGCTACAAAAACTTATTTTGGATTTAGGCCAATAGAATGGCGGGGACCAGGTGTCGACAATGTCTACTAGTGTATAATCATTCACAGGCTTCATGATTATGTTTTCAATATAGCACAACTTGAAAGATACGTTGGGAATGAAACAGATTCAAGTCAAAATATTACTAACCTCAAGAGGAAGGATGATGTTGTCGATGTAGCTTGTTACTTCTTCACATTCTTCAAGTCTTCGAGTAATACTTGTATGTCTCATTATCCTAATCTTTCTATCCTAACCTATACGAAGTTGTCTCTAGTACATAATCAAGCGACTCTATAATTGAGTTTTGATTCACTAAAATATGACAACCAAACTTGACATGCCAACGCTTGGTGGGTTCAACCGAGCTATGCTCTAACAAACCGTCAATGCACCACACATTTCCTCCAATTATTTAGCTAAACCAACATCCAGGTTCGGTTGTCTGTGAACGTCCAAAGCAATGTTGTTGCGTAACATAACTCCAAGTTCGTCTTCACCGTTCAATTCAAACATTTGTTGTGCTAACGAACCAATAACATCGATGGAAAAAGCCGAGTGAACATCACTAGGATATTGCATGGTTTCAAAAATATTGAACCGTAGGATCTCCTTATCAAATTCCATAGTGAGTGCACCACTGTCAACATCAATCTTCGTCTTTGCAGTTTTCATAAACGGTCTGCCAAGAAGTAACGAAGTAGATGAACTACTTTCTCCATCCAGCATATCCACAATGTAGAAATCAACCGAAAATATTAATTGATTCACTTGAACTAACACGTCCTCCACGAATCTCTTAGGATATATATTGGACTTGTTTGCCAATTGAATAGTAATCCTCGTATCTTTTAATGGTCCAAGATTCAAAGAATCATAAACATCGGCTGACATAACACTTATGGATGCTCCCAAATCAAGCAAGGCACGCTCAAATCATCGGTTACTAATGGTAACGGGTACCGTGAAACCGCTAGGATCTTCACACTTTGTAGGCATATTTTTTAGTAACATAGCTGTAGCACTTTCACTCACTTGAGTAATTTTGTTAGCAATCAACTTATCCTTCCTTGTACAAAAATCCTTCAAAACCTTGGCATACCTGGGTACGGTTATGATGGCCTCAATAAATGGAATGTTGATTTGTATCTTGCTGAAAATATCCAGGATTTCCTTGTCTTGAGCTTCTTTCTTGGATTTGGCAAAACGACTAAGAAAAGGAGGTGGTATATTAAAACTGGGAACCGTGTCCTTAGGTTGGACGGTTGAGGTTGGATTTTACTTTGGTACGGTTTTTGACTCCACTTCCTTCTCAATATCGTCACTAGGTACGCGTCTTGTCCTGTGTCCATATTGGAATCTGCTACTTGCCTTCCACTTCTTAAGGTTACTGCCTTGACGTGATCTCTTGGATTCACAAAAGTTTGTGATGGGAGTGTGTTTATGGGTGAAAACTACTCCTGCAGAATTTGGTAATTTGGGGTGTGGATGAGGAATGAATTTAAACCTTAAACAAATGCACTTTGCGCGGTGAGTGCTTGTATATTCGAGAGATCAATCAATGCATTGCAAGTCCGGCCTAAAACCAAGAAATGGTCGTTCCAGGACTTGTTTCGGTCACAAAGTGAAGGAGATGGGGTTGATCTTAGGGAGGGAAGAGAAGAAGGTGTTGAGATTGTGAAGGTGTAGACTTGCTTATGACTTGCAACAGGAAAGTGAACAAGCTTACGATTGGTGTAAGCAGGCTCTGATGTTTTCTTGTTGTTTTTCTCTGTTTTCCTCTCGTTGTTTGGAAATAGGGCGGAGAACCTATTTATACAAGTCATTGAGTCTTATTCACGTCTCTCGTGGGAAGTGGAGGAAGTGGAGTGATGGAGTAGTGGAGTTGTGCGTTGGTGATACACGACCAGCCTTGCCCACATCTCCTGTTCATCTCTAACCGTCCATAACTTCCTAACACGTTCTTGTGATGGCGTGTTGCACGCCGCACGCCGTAAAACCGCTGGACCAATACCCCAGTATGTATCCCCCAATTTGTGACATGATTGATGTCTGGAATGTGTGGATCGTGGATCCTCGAAAGATAGCATGTAATCTTCAATTGAATAATCTGCGTTATTCAGAAGTCGATACTTTGTGTGAAGTATCGTGTGTATTTTATGCAGGTATTGCATCATGGTGTGGTAAAGTGATGGGTAATGACACCTTACTAACCAATTAACTCCTGACCAGGGCTGTATAACCAAGCTTGTGAAGTTGGACGGATGAGATGATCTTTGAGACACTCATCTGCGACCGTTGATGAAGTTAGGGTTTTGAAGAGGTGCGCATGCATCACTCTTCAGCTTGGTCGAAACCAAGCATGGGATACAACTTTGGCCTAACCGACCATACATGCGTGTAGATGGCATGATGGTGTAGGCGCCTATACCCCATTACCTCATGAAAGTATGATCTGGGTCACTCAATTCATCCAATGAAATCGAGTGGTCGAGATCGATTTGCGACAAAAAACTAGTGCCGCAAGGGCCACACGTCACGCCCTCTTCAGGCGCACGTTCCAAGACGACCAATCTTGGTCGGTCTTGGCCGATTGGCCTGGTGTGAAGGTGGTAGGCTGATGTTCACGCCTATACCTGAATATCCCATGAAAACGTGATCTGAGCCATCCAAATCGTCCGACGTAGTTGAGTGGTCGAGATCAGTTTGCGGTTTGGGAGGTGTGACCACGTTAGTTTGAGCGTGCGTTTTGGATTAGCCAGGCATGATATGCCTTGGCCGATCGGGTTAGGGAATAGATGGGTCCACGGTGGTCATGCTTTGGTATGACCGGACTCCGCTAATCTAATCCCTGGACCCTCCATTCATGTCGGAGAAGATGGACGCTCGTGATGCTCAAAACCCTAATTTTGGGTTTCAAAGCCGTGCGTCTTCTCTTGTTTGGGCGACGATTTTGTCACGACCAAACATGGTTTGTCTTGACCGATTGGTCAAGTGTGTAAGCGGCCCGCGGTGATCGTGTTGACATGCTTTGGGCCCTTTGAATCTACATCTACACTCTCCATCTATACCTGCGAAGATGGATGGTTGAGACTGTTTTGCGACACATGTAATATGCCGCAAACCCTAATTTAGGGTTTTCCGTCCATAATGCTTAGTATGAACGTTTTTTGGCAAGCTAGGCCATGGCCGACCGTGCGGGTTCCGCATTGGTTCGGCAGTGGATATTCCATACACCGCTTGGGGGTGATGGAATTGATCTGGGTCATCCAATCATGCTTGTGGAGTTGGATGACTGCGATCATATCCGGACTGATACGGTCAATCCGGATGCTCAATCGGGCTAGTATAACACACCGAGAGGGGCTCAATCGGGCTAGTATAACACACCGAGAGTCAGCTGTACGGGTATTTCGTACATGGTTTCATTATAGTGCTTGGAGGTTCGTGTTACTCTGTAAGAGTAACACTCGGTCGTCATGCCACACCGATAATGAGTACTTGGAAATACAAGGGCGATTAGAAATTCACGGATGGGATTGTTGCCACATGCTCCAACCTCGGAGGAATTTCATGTATTCACGGAATGGGATTGTTGCCACATGCTCCATTCTTGGTGAATTAAGTGAGGGAGTATCCAACACTTATTAATGGCTTTATCTTTTACAAGATGTCGACACATAATTTTTTTCCGTTTTTTTACAAATTTAACCTTAAATGAAAATCCACCATCAACATTAAGTCCCCCGCCTAGCACATAATGGTTACACTATTGTTGGGTAGGCATGAGATGGTGACATATTTATATACTGAAATGACCAAGCTAAAGTGAATACATATTTACCGGATATTTTCACATTGTCAGGCGTTGCCCTGGAACTGGTTGGTTCTGATTAAGGATGCGAAGGAAACAGGACTTGATCTGGTGAGTCGCTTTGGTTCCTCTTGTATATATCTGAGCTCGGCCCCTTCTTCATGTGTACTTCTTTCATCATACACGGCTTCCCTCAGGTATATCTGATAAGCCTCGTTGAATGTTATCCCGAATTAGCAGCCTTCATAGGTGGCAAGTAAAGACTTCTTTTCCTCCTGGGATTCTGTCGACTTGCGGTATTATAAAGAATCATCTCTCGCGGTCGTTTATTCTACATCTCAGGTATTGCTATGATCTTCTGATTAACTGATCGATTGATTTGATTTTTTTTTCTTTTTATGTGTGTGTGCACTCATAACCTCCTCTCCTTTGCAGTTTATCATGGAAGTAGCGGACGATCATTCTGTTGCTTCCCCAGAAAGAAGTTTCGAAGTCGATAAGCCCGAAAACCATGCACACGAAGAAGTAATGGCTAAGATCGATCTTCCACTTCGCGAAGTCGGCCGTGCTATACAGGGGATGTCTATCTCACACCTTCGTATTACCAGAGGACGTATCTGTGCACTTTCAGTTGCGATTGACATGGAGGAGCGGTGGAGGCGCGAGGAAACGCTGCAGACACTAGTAAGCGCAAGGGCAGAGAGATTTGCAGCGCGGTTGAAGAGGCGGAGAGTTGAGCATAAACGACCTCTAAATGAAGGCAGGTGTGATTACCCGATCCAGGACGGCGTGATAATTCTTGATTCCGATACAGACGAACCTGAACACTTGAAAGCAATCTGCGTGGCCCCTAATATTGATGTGCCTTTTGATACTCCCGCTGATGATGTTGGGATGGAGCGCGATCTTTGAGATGCCCGATGCGAAGGCCGAGGGAGATCCGGAGAGGGGAGCATCAACAGGTGATGGAGAATAACCCAACGGTGGTGCATGAGAGGCCGACCCTCTTGGCGACTAAAACCTCTTTTCTTTTTTCTTCTTTCCAAGTATATTTTGTACACTCGAACATCTTCCTTGTACTCAGTGGCGGCCGGGTTCAAGGTTTTTCTTCTATTTGATTGTTTGAATAAAGTTTTTTTTTTATAACCCTTTGCCAAGACTCGCAATCGAATCTTCTCGGCGCAAGGGTGTGCCTTCACACGTAATTTTTTGTGATAAAAGAAGTAATGCCATAATGGAATACTTACGTACCTGTGTTCCTGATGCAAGATCTTCCTGGCCTTGCTGGGGCAGATGGCTCAAATCATTTTCCTTTTGTGCACATGTTATATTTCCTTCTTCCCGTGAGATGTTTGGTTAGGGTTTCCTTTCTTGCTCCAGTGGGTTGATTTAGGCTGACTCAGGACTTTGTGTTTTTAGGGGTAGAGAGGTTCTCAGATGGAAATAGTGCTTCAACTAAAATTGAAAATTGAAACCCTAACTATGAATGCAAGTATTGCAATCATTTTCTGGGGGAATTACAAATATGACATGAAATTGTAAAAGGAAACACGCTGGAAAAAAATAGCACAGCGTTTTAAAGGGTGGAGGACGCTGGAAAGTGGTAGCACAGCATCTTAAGTTCGGTAGGGTTTGAGCCATTTTGAGTGAATTGTTATGCCTTCTAGTTTATTAGCGTTGATGAGCTTGCAGTAGCCGCCTAGGACCACATCAGCTACCAGGTACGGTTCCTCTTCTCTTTCGATGGGTGAGTCAGGTGGAGTGATCATTTTCACCGTCATGCTCCCAACCTTGAATGTAGTCGCCTTCGTCACCAGGTCTCCAATTCCAAATGGGTTTGGGCGTGCAGATACTTGGACCTTGGCCTTATCGTCTTTGACCAAGACAGCCTCTACGCTCTTGATAAAACGTTTGATAGGGCCGGCTTCCCATTCACATCTCCTAGCCGGGGTTGGTTTGTTGGTTGGAGCCAGTCCCCAGGACTTGTCAGAATGAGGGGCGGTAGGTTGCAAAGAGAGTTGCGCGATGAGACTTACTTGAGATCGGGACATTTCGATGTATGCTGACAGGCTCTCTCCGGGAAGTCGTGTCATGTTGGCAAGTTGCTGGTGCGGTACCATACAGCCATCAGGTCCAGAAGGCGTGTTGGAGATTCTTTCAGGTATCGAAACCGGTAGAGGACAACTTTCTAGTATTGCTTTGTTTTCGTGCATCCAAGGGCGTCCCAGGATCATGTCGTAGTTGGGATGATCTTTGACTATGTAGAACTTTGCTTGCGTCGAGGCATCACCCAATTTGACTTCAAGATCGATGTATCCATATGCATCTCTGAGCTCTCCTGCTGAATCTTTAACCACAGTCGGGTGACGAGTAGCTTCCTGCTTCGGAATCTCTGCCGCTCTCAAGGCCTTGACAGTAATGATGTTAAATTCGGAAGCCGTATCAATCAACGCGCTATCGAACTCAACGTCTCTCAAACGAGTGACAGTTAGGAGTCCCCAGTTTCCGTTGCTCACGTCCTTCAGGAAAGACTGGGGTTCCTTGATCGCATCGGATACAAACGCCTGCCTGACACAACGTGGTTGAGGGCCGTAAATATGTCTTGACGCTGTCCTTTGGAGAAGTACAAGATTTCACATATGTGCTCCATCATAGATTGTACGGTCTTGCGAACAGAATCCCCAGAAATCATGCAGTTCCTGATAGGTAGAGGGTCTCTATGAACACCTTCGTTTCCAAGATGGAGTTCCCCTGTCTCTACCTTTTCCCTGAATATTTGTTTCAAACCTCATTACAATCTTTGGTTGGATGATGGACGAACCTGTGGTAGCAACAATATCTGGGATCTGCCATTTCTTCCTCGGTTGGAGGACGTCTGATAGGGGGGCAGCTTTACGGCGTCGTCTTGGATCCACGCTTCCAAGAGCTCTATCACTTCATTCATGGGAAAAGGAAAACCCGTGTCTTTAGTGTTTTGTGCAGGAGTTTTGTCTGTTCCTTTTCGAGACACAGTCTTGTGTGCCGGAGATGCTCGCTTAGTTTGTTGTTCCGTTATCGAAGCTTTCCCTTTTTCTCCTCCGCCTACTACACTCACAGAAGGACCAGTGTTGTATTTTTTGTTCGTGAGACGCCTGCTTCCTCGACTTTCACGCAAATATTCACTTCGAACAACTCTGGTTCTTTCTAGTAGTGTCGGTGCATTTGTTGCTGAACGTTTTGCAGCTTCGTAGAGTTCAGAGAATGTTTGAAAGCCCAGATTCTCTAACAGAGCGCGGTATATGGGTATCATCCCATTGATGCACAATTCCACCAATTGTCGTTCGGTGACGTTCGGGTCGTGACAATCTAGCGCTTGGGTTCTGAACCTTTTAACGAAATCGTTGGGATGTTCGTTGTTCCGCTGAAGAATTCTCCCAGTGCCGAAAAGGTGATCTGTTCAGACACGAAGAAATACTTTCTGTAGAAAGCACCGACCATTTCGTTCCAATTGGATATGCTGTTAGGCGCGATGTTGTTGTACCAGGTGTATGCCCTCCCCGTAAGTGACTTCGAGAATTCTTTGAGGCGTAGAATATGATTGTATTCATGTTCCCCCAAGGATTCCAAGAATCGAGAAACATGTTCACGAGCATTACCAATGCACTGGCCGTAGAGGGAGAACTGGGGAGAGGTGTATCCTCTTGGAAGAGGGATTCGTTGCATATCTTGAGGGTATGGAGGTTGGTGTTGGTGTGCATCCGTCAGATTTCCTTTGCCTCGGCCTTGAAGGAGTCGTTCTAGATCCTCACGTGTGATGAAGTTAGGTGGCTGGTCCCTTTCTCTTAAACATTCAGGAGCAACACGAGCTTCTTCACTCATGTGGGTCCGAGTGGAAACGCCTGCTCCGGGAGAATTGAAGGCATTTCTTGTTGGCTCCAAAGATTGACGTGAATCTTGCGGCAATCGTTCAGTCAAGGTCTTGAGGAAAGTGAGTGCCTCCTTCTGAGTTGCGGCCATATCTGTTTGAGTCTTAGCAAGAACTTCCTGTTTCTTCTTCAAGTCTGCAATGGTAATAGACGGTGGTCCTCCTCTTGTACCTCCGGCTCCTCGTCCTGATGAGGGAGTGAAAGTTGTTGCTCGGTGACCACCGGAGGCGTTACACTTGAGGAGATGCCGGGATTTGCGGCCGCTGCTGCTCTGTGATGGGAGGCGTTACGCCTCTGGGATGTCTCCGCTCCGCTAGTGTTGGTGATAGAGGTAACGGCTCCTCGAGAAGTGTTGTCTACGGTAGCTCCACTGACAGGTACATCAACACCGGGAGTGTTATCCACACTAGCTCCATCCGAATTGATTGCTGATCCAGACCTGAGTTCCACCATCTTGAAATGAATTGTTGATCGAATTGGTTCTATGATCTACCCTTTTGAAACTGATGAAATTGAATCGGATTTCGGAGAAATTGACTTTACAACCGAGAGATTAACCTCCCACTGTGGTCGCCAATTGTTTATGGGTGAAAACTACTCCTGCAGAATTTGGTAATTTGGGGTGTGGATGAGGAATGAATTTAAACCTTAAACAAATGCATTGCGCGGTGAGTGCTTGTAGATTCGAGAGATCAATCTGTGCAAGTCCGGCCTAAACCAAGAAATGGCCGTTCCAGACTTGTTTCGGTCACAAAGTGAAGGAGATGGGGTTGATCTTAGGGAGGGAAGCGAAGAATGTGTTGAGATTGTGAAGGTGTAGACTTGCTTATGACTTGCAACAGGAAAGTGAACAAGCTTACGATTGGTGTAAGCAGTCTCTGGGTGTTTTCTTGTTGTTTTTCTCTGTTTTTCCTCTGTTGTTTGGAAATAGGGCGGAGAACCTATTTATACAAGTCATTGAGTCTTATTCACGTCTCTCGTGGGAAGTGGAGGAAGTGGAGTGATGGAGTAGTGGAGTTTTGCGTTGGTGATACACGACCAGCCTTGCCCACTTCTCATGTTCATCTCTAACCGTCCATAACTTCCTAACACGTTCTTGTGATGGCGTGTTGCACGCTGCACGCCAGTAAACCGCCGCATCAACCAATACCCCAGTATGTATCCCCCAGTTGTGACATGATTGATGTCCTGAATGTGTGGATCGTGGATCCTCGAAAGATAGCATGTAATCTTGAATTGAATAACTGCGTTATTCAGAAGTCGATACTTTGTGAAGTATCGTGTGTATTTTATGCAGGTACTATATCATGGTGTGGTAAAGTGATAGATAATGACACCTTACTAACCAATTAACTCCTGAACAGGGCTGTATAACCAAGTCGGTGAAGTTGGACGGATGAGATGATCTTTGAGACACTCATCTCGCGACCGTTGATGAAGTTAGGGTTTTGAAGAGGTGCGCAGGCATCACTCTTCAGCTTGGTCGAAACCAAGCATGGGATACAACTTTGGCCTAAACGACCATACATGCGTGTAGATGGCATGATGGTAGGCGCCTATACCCCATTACCTCATGAAAGTATGATCTGGGTTACTCAATTCATCCGGTGAAATCGAGTGGTCGAGATCGATTTGCGACAAAAAACTAGTGCCACAAGGGCCCCACGTCACGCCCTCTTCGGCGCACGTTCCAAGACGACCAATCTTGGTCGGTCTTGGCCGATTGGCCTGTGTGAAGGTGGTAGGCTGATGTTCACGCCTATACCCGAATATCCCATGAAAACGTGATCCGAGCCATCCAAATCGTCCGGCGAAGTTGAGTGGTCGAGATCGGTTGCGGTTTGGGAGGTGTGACCACGCTAGTTTGAGCGTGCGTTTTGGATTATCCGGGCATGATATGCCTTGGCCGATCGGGTTAGGAATAGATGGGTCCACGGTGGTCATCTTTGGTATGACCGAGGACTGCTAATCTAATCCTGGACCCACCATTCATGCCGGGAGAAGATGGACGCTCGTGATGCTCAAAACCCTAATTTTGGGTTTCAAAGCCGTGCGTCTTCTCTTGTTTGGGCGACGATTTTGTCACGACCAAACATGGTTGGTCTTGACCGATTGGTCAAGTGTGTAGGCGGCCGCCCGCGGTGATCGTGTTGACATGCTCGGGACCTTTGAATCTACATCTACACCCTCCATCTATACTGCGAAGATGGATGGTTGAGACTGTTTTGCGACACATGTAATATGCCGCAAACCATAATTTAGGGTTTTCCGTCCATAATGCTTGGTATGAATATTTTTTGGCAAGCTAGGCCAATGGCCGACCATGCGGGTTCCGCATTGGTTCTAAAGTGGATATTCCATACCTGCTTGGGGGTGATGGAATTGATCTGGGTCATCCAATCATGCTTATGGAGTTGGATGACTGCGATCATATCCGGACTGATACGGTCAATCCGGATGCTCAATCGGGCTAGTATAACACACCGAGAGGGGCTCAATCGGGCTAGTATAACACACCGAGAGTCAGCATGTACGGGTATTTTGTACATGGTTTCATTATAGTGCTTGGAGGTTCGTGTTACTCTGTAAGATTAACACTCAGTCTTCATGCCACACTGATAATGAGTACTGGAAATACAAGGCTGATTAGAAATTCACAGGATGGGATTGTTGCCACATGCTCCAACCTGTAGGAATTTCATGTATTCACGGAATGGGATTATTGCTACATGCTCCATTCTTGGTGAATTAAGTGAGGGAGTATCCAACACTTATTAATGGCTTTATCTTTTACAAGATGTCAGCGCATAATTTTTTCCGATTTTTTACAAATTTAACCTTAAATGAAAATCCACCATCAACAGAGTGTTGTCGACGCATGATCCTTTATAAGATTCATATCAGTTGCCAGTTGTCCCATCTGAGTCTGCAAGTCTTTAGTAGCGTTATCATTCTTTTGTTGATATTGCAGATTTTGTTGGTATATCGACTTTTGTTCTTGGGAAGCTTGATCTTGATTTTGCATCATAGCCTTCATCATCTCTTCTAGACCAGAGCTCTGGTTTTATTGCTGAGTTTGAATAGCATTTTGTCGTCCATAAGCTGGCACATGAGCCGCGACTGTTGGGAAAATTGCATTTACCTTTGCCTCTTCTTCGTGTTACGATATAGTTTTCTATCTCCTATATTGAGACATAAGTCGTGTTACGATATAGTTTTCTATTTTACACATTTGAGATTTCGAGCTGAGTTTAACTCTCTTACATATTTCTCGGAATATGTATTGGAAAAATTTCGCTTCGACCAAGTTCATCTTATATTCTTGATGCAAGTCAAAAGATGATCATGTGAAAATTGCCGAGTAACATCTTACATGGTTTGTGTGATACAATCATTTGGTGTAGACTTGGAATGTTTCGTTATGATTATTTCAATAACTTGAAAATTGCTTTGATGTTAATAATGTGTGAAAACGGCTATAGTCATCCTCTAAGAAAGTTTGAATGATTGAAATAAGAGTTTACAACACTTAACCATTATTGGATATGTCATGTTGTGTATTCTTGCACATATGTAATCCATGTCCGGGAACCATAGTATGCGCACTCGTTCGCGTGCACATTGGCTTGAGAAATCCGGGAACCTAAGTATGCGTACCCGTTTGCGTACTGGCGTACAAGTTCATGTCCGAATATTTCTGCTGGGATTGAAAGTTCGCGTACCCGTTTGCGTACCGTCGAAACCCAATCTTGGTCCGGGTATTTCAAGTATGCGTACACGTTTGCATACTTGAAGGTTAAAGTTTTAAAATCGGTTGTGTACATGAACATAAACATTTATATAATAGGAATGCAAACCGATTTTGCTTCAATTGTGTTCTTGTATACTTCTATGAGAATATGGCAATTGAACAACTCTTTAACTAGTTTCATTTGAACTAGTTATGGTTAAGATGAACAAGGTTGATATGAGAGTGTTCATATGGCTAACTTCGGTTAACTATTGTTGAGCCAACATGGTGTACACGTTTAGGTACGGTTACATAAACCTAAATGAGGGTACATTTCATTTTGTGAAACAAGCTAAGTTCGATCTAACGGTTGAAAGATATTAGCTTGGTTGAATCAGTTTTTTCATCTAACGGTGAATATTGAATGATTTGTTACCAAGGTAACTTAGATTGCAAACCTTGATTTGAAAACTATATAAAGGAGAACTCTAGCAACTGGGAAACCTAATCCCCACTTTTCTGTGTGTTACTAGTTGCATAGCTAGAGTCGATTCTCCTTTAACCTTAGGTTTCTCTCGAGACCCTGTAGGTTAACGACTTGAAAGACTTCATTGGTATTGTGAAGCCAGACCCAACTATTTTCTTTGTAGTTGCGTGTTCTGGTCTTTCCCGATTCTAGCGTTTGAGTATTATCTTCTCTAAGATTTTCTCGAGATTTCCGATATGCAACATAAAAAGTAATCACAAACAACTTCGTCTCATCATTTGTGATTCTACAATATCTAGTTTCGCTTCCATACGATTTAGATTATTGTGAGGTGATTGATAATACTAGGTCATTTCTTTGGGAATATAAGACCGGTTTATCAATTGGTTCCTGTTTACCTTGATTTATCAAAAGACGGAACAAAACTATAGGTATTTCTGTGGGAGACAGATTTAATTTATCTATACCAATAGACTTTTCTCATGTGAGACATTTTTTATCAAGACTTCGACTTTGGGTCGTAGCAACTCTTGGTTGTGGGTGAGATCAGCTAAGGGAATCAAGTGCATAGTATCCTCATTGGGATCGAGAGACGTAAGGAACGCAATTGTACCTTGAATCATTGTGAGATTGATTACGGTTCAACTACAGATCCAGTCCGAAGTTCATTGGTAGTAGGCTAGTGTCTGTATCGACTTAATATAGTGTGGTGTTCAAAGATGGACTAGGTCCCGGGTTTTTCTCGCATTTGCGGTTTTCCTCGTTAACAAAATTCTGTGTCTGTGTTATTTCTTTTCCGCATTATATTTTGTTATATAATTGAAATATCACAGGTTGTGCGTTGTATCGATCAATTAGGAAATCCAACCTTTGGTTGTTGATTGAAATTGATTGATCCTTGAACATTGGTCTTTGGTACCGTTCAAGTTACTACTCTTATATTCAATCGGGCTCGCAATTTTCTATTTGATGATTGTTGATTGCAGATTGAATTGAGAGATAGAGATATAAACTATTTGATATACTTTTCTTAAGATTGAGTCTGACTGTCTAGTTGATTCTCTTTAAAGAATATTGTAGTAAGTCCTCTCAGATTGCCAAACGAATTGTTGGGTGTGGTTGTTGTACCCCTGCATTTCAATTGGTATCAGAGCAGGAGAACACGCTAAGACCTCATAAGTCTGTGTTTGAAGCAATTTGATCTTTATGGACGAGTCTATCTCTAATAACGTACATGTTCATAAATTACCAGATGATTTTTAAAGCTTGGATTCA
This sequence comes from Papaver armeniacum, assembly GCA_023531295.1. NCBI lineage: Eukaryota > Viridiplantae > Streptophyta > Magnoliopsida > Ranunculales > Papaveraceae > Papaver > Papaver armeniacum. The sequence goes on along the minus strand of JAJJWW010001539.1, from coordinate 228,554 downwards.
CTCGAGAGAATCACACATCTAGGTCAGTATCTAAACATTATCTTTATGAAGAACCTGTTGAAGTCTGGGAAACACGCCTAGAAGAACAGTTGGATGAACTTTTTGATGAAGGTGATTCAGATACTGATAGAGATGTTGATGAGGAAGTTTTAGAGTATGTTAAGCTTTTGGATTCAGTGGAAAAGAAGAAGATGAGAACTTCTCATGTCACACCTCTTCTGATTCCTCTCTATCGAGAAAACAAGAAATTGAGAAGATGTTACACAGGTGTTTATGTTTCGAATCGTTCTAACGAATCGATCCTCAAGGATTCTGAGGAAAACCTACGTATGAAGTCACTTGAATGTGATAATCTTTATCAAAAGTACTTTTCGTTGAAAGAGAAACTTGCAGAATCTGAAGTAAGGATTAAATCTCAACAAATTAGTTTTAATGATAGAGAAAGCTATTATCTCGCTCGAGAAAAACGCCTTGAGGCTGATTTAGCTGTCGCTCTTGATAAAATCAAGATGTTAGAAGATGACTTGAAAAACTTCAAAACTAGTTCAAGCAAATTAACCACTATGCTAGGAGCAAGTAAAAATCATCGTGATACACGAGGATTGGGCTATAATGGAATAGATGCTCCAAGTATTAACAAAGAGGTAAAATTTGTCAAGGCTAGTGATTATTCTCAACAAAAGGTTTCCATTGATGGCAAAAGTGAAATACCTTCAGGTTCAAAAGAGCAAAGTATATCAACCTCCAAAGATATCACACATGGATCGAGGTAAGAATCTTCCTTATGTTTGCCACTATAGCAGAAATAAAGGTCACCTAGAAAGGAGATGTCGTTTCCGTATAAGGAATGAGAAACTTCATGATGTTCTTGTTTGGGAATCACAAGAAGTTGTGAATACAAAATCATATGTTAAGACTAATCCCCTTAACGTTACAGGTTGTAACTGTCCAACCTTTAGGCAAAGGAATCAGTGATGTGATAAACCTAGATTTGCATATAAACGTCATACAAATCATTTTCACAATCGTAATGGTTATGAAAAGGATAAATTCGTAAAGACGAAGACAAGATCCTATGCTCCCAATTGGAGAAAGACTAACTTGCAAAATAATACTCAATCCAATTCTCTTCCGATAAATCTTAAAGAGAACAATGGGAAGAAGGTTCTGGTTGTTCCTAAACGCACTCAAAAGTGGGTACCAAAGAAAGCCAATGATGCTTTGAGTGTGAAAAGGAATGATCTTCCAGAAAATTCCATGACTATGGAGAAGGCATTATCCATAATGTTGGAACTTAACAAGTTCTTTGGAAAATTGGATTTAGATGTGGAAGGTTCTAAAAGCGATCTCTTTCATGATAATCCAAAAGTGAAACAGAATAAGCCAAAAACTATAGATGGTGAAAATTCCATAGTTACGGAAAATTCTGCTTCAGTCACTTGTTGTAAGCAAGACATTGTTCACCTCAACACAACTTGATTGTGTTGTAAGTGCATCCTCACCAAGGAACGCCATGTAATGCATACGGTGAGGGAAGCACGAGAATTAGGGTGCACAGATTATGTTTGGTAAGGCTGTAGAATTCGATTGGATTCCTCTAAAAAGGCATGTCTATAAACTTGAGCAAGATTTGTGTTTTTATTTGCTTAGAGCACTTATAATGATCCATGTACCTTGCTTATCGTTCATTTCTACCTAACTTGATTTGTGTTTAAGGTTCTTAAGTGTTTAGGTTTGAAAATAGTAGTTCAGGATGATTGAACTTCATGGTACACATACCATGTATGCATACCATCATTTAAAATAAAAAGCCATGGATTTTAGTACGCATACCCGTTTGCATACTGCTCCAGGTCACGAAAATTCGTTTGCAAACCGGTATGCATACTGGCATGTAGACGTCGACGTTCGGTAAACTTGTTTTGGCCGTAACTTCTTCGTCCGAACTCGGAATGACCTCATTCTTTTTGCATTCTCTTCCTCTTTGAATTATATTCAAATTAGAAATGAGAATTATTGAATTTGGATGAGTTAAGATTGGTCATTGTCCTGTCTCTTGTTTTTGAGTGCTTTGCTCCGTTTCGTCGCACTTGTTCTACTTCTCTTGGACTTGGGCACTTGGATTATTGGAGTAATCCTATTCTAAGCTCATTTTTAGCTTTTACAAGAATGATATTGGTGGATCACAAAGAAGGAAGTTCAAGAATGGGCAGTAGTACACATTGTTATGAAATTCTTGAATGTTCACAATCATTTTATGTGAACTATGGTGCATGGTCGTTACTGACTTTGTATATTCTTATTTGTTAAGAAAATCTTTTTATACGCCTTTGGTAGCTATTCTTGGTGTAAATCCGGGCGAAAAAAGATTGATTCTACCCTCTAAGAACAAATCATCTTATATGTGCATTACGAGTTTGTCTTGATGTCTAGGAAACTTTTTATGAGAATTTATTCTTGTTTTTGAGAAAGATTACTAGAGTTTGGAATAACAATTATTTTGCATCGCTATCTCCAACGATTTTTCATCTTGCAATGTTTTTAGATTTATTTATTTAAATTCTAAAGTTGATTTGGAAGATGATTTTTGCAGTATTAATCTTTATGGTTTATATATTACAAATTTTTATGGGATATGTTGTTTACGTCTGTGAACCTTGATTGTCCCATACTTGTTCAAAAGTTATCTCTATTATATGTCGGTATGAAAGTATTGATAAAAGGGTTAACTTTGACTATAAAAGTGTTGATGGTGGATTTTCGTTTAAAGTTAAATTTGTAAAATCCGGAAAAATTATGCGCTGACATCTTGTAAAAGATAAAGCCATTAATAAGTGTTGGATACTCCCTCACTTAATTCACCAAGAATGGAGCATGTGGCAACAATCCCATTCTGTGAATGCATGAAATTCCTCCAGGTTGGAGCATGTGGCAACAATCCCATCCTGTGAATTTCTAATCGACCTTGTATTTCCAAAGACTCATTATCGATGGCATGACGATCGAGTGTTACTCTGTAAGAGTAACACGAACCTCCAAGCACTATAATGAAACCATGTACGAAATACCCGTACAGGCTGACTCTCGGTGTGTTATACTAGCCCGATTGAGCCCCTCTCGGTGTGTTATACTAGCCCGATTGAGCATCCGGATTGACCGTATCAGTCCGGATATGATCGTAGTCATCCAACTCCATAAGCATGATTGGATGACCCAGATCAATTCCATCACCCCCAAGCAGGTCTGGAATATCCACTGCCGAACCAATGCGGAACCCGCACGGTCGGCCATTGGCCTAGCTTACCAAAAAACGTTCATACCAAGCATTATAGACGGAAAACCCTAAATTAGGGTTTGCGGCATATTACATGTGTCGCAAAACAGTCTCAACCATCCATCTTCGCAGGTATAGATGGAGGGTGTAGATGTAGATTCAAAGGGCCCATAACATGTCAACACGATCACCGCGGGCCCTCCTACACACTTGACCAATCGTTCAAGACCAACCATGTTTGGTCGTGACAAAATCGTCGCCCAAACAAGAGATGACGCACGGCTTTGAAACCCAAAATTAGGGTTTTGAGCATCACGAGCGTCCATCTTGTCCGGCATGAATGGAGGGTCCAAGATTAGATTAAGCGTGTCCGGTCATACCAAAGCATGACCACCGTGGACCCATCTATTCCCTAACCCGATCGGCCAAGGCATATCATGCCTGGCTAATCCAAAATGCACGCTCAAACTAGCGTGGTCACACCTCCCAAACAAGAACTGATCTCGACCACTCAACTTCGCCGGACGATTTGGATGGCTCATATCACGTTTTCATGGGATATTCAGTATAGGCGTAAACACCAGCCTATCACCTTCACACCAGGCCAATCGGCCAAGACCGACCAAGATTGGTCGTCTTGGAATGTGTGCCTAAAGTGGGCGTGACGTGCGGCTCTTGCGGCACTGGTTTTCTGTCACAAATCGATCTCGACCACTCAACTTCACCGGATGAATTGAGTGACCCAGATCATACTTTCGAGAGGTAATGGGGTATATGCGCCTACACCATCATGACGTCTACACGCATGTAATACTTTTGAGACTGTTTTGCGACACATGTAATATGCCGCAAACCCTAATTTAGGGTTTTCCGTCCATAATGCTTGGTATGAACGTTTTTGGCAAGCTAGGCCAATGGCCGACCGTGCGAGTTCCGCATTGGTTCGAAATATTCCATGCCTGCTTGGGGTGATGGAATTTATCCGGGTCATCCAATCATTCTTATGGAGTTGGATGTCTCTGCGATCATATCCGGATTGATACGGTCAATCCGGATGCTCAATCGGGCTAGTATAACACACCGAGAGGGGCTCAATCGGGCTAGTATAACACACCGAGAGTCAGCCCGTACGGGTATTTCGTACATGGTTTCATTATAGTGCTTGGAGGTTCGTGTTACTCTGTAAGAGTAACACTCAGTCGTCATGCCACACTGATAATGAGTACTGGAAATACAAGGCTGATTAGAAATTCACAGGATGGGATTGTTGCCACATGCTCCAACCTCAGGAATTTCATGTATTCACGAATGGGATTGTTGCCACATGCTCCATTCTTGGTGAATTAAGTGAGGGAGTATCCAACACTTATTAATGGCTTTATCTTTTACAAGATGTCGCCGCATAGTTTTCCGCTTTTACAATTTTAACCTTAAATGAAAATCCACCATCAACAAGCATTACATGCTACCTATCGTGGATCCACGATCCACACGTTCAGGACATCAATCATGTCACAAACGGGGGATACATACTGGGGGTATTGGTCTGGCGGTTTACAGCGTGCAGCGTGCAACGCGCCATCACAAGAACGTGTTAGGAAGTCATGGACGGTTAGAGATGAACAGGAGAAGTGGGCAAGACTGGTCGTGTGGCACCGACGCACAACTCCACTACTCCATCACTCCACTTCCTCCACTTCCCACGAGAGACGTGAATAAGACTCAATGACTTGTATAAATAGGTTCTCCACCCTATTTCCAAACAACAGAGAAAAACAATAAGAAAACACCCAGAGCATGCTTACACCAATCGTAAGCTTGTTCACTTTCCTTTTGCAAGTCATAATCAAGTCTACACCTTCACAATCTCAACACCTTCTTCGCTTCCCTCCCTAAGATCAACCCCATTTCCTTCACTTTGTGACCGAAACAAGTCTAGAACGGCCATTTCTTGGTTTAGGCCGGACTTGCACAGATTAACTTCCGAATCTACAAGCACTCACCACGCAGTGCATTTGTTTAGGGTTTAGATTCATTCCTCATCCACACACCCAAAATTTCCAAATTCAACAGGAGTAGTTTTCACCCATAAACAATTGGCGACCACAATGGGAGGTTAATCTCTCGGTTGTAAAGTCAATTTCTCCGAAATCCGATTCAATTTCATCAGTTTCAAAAAGGGTAGATCTTAGGACCAATTCGATCAACAATTCATTTCAAGATGGTGGAACTCAGGTCTGGATCAACAATCAATTCGGATGGAGCTAGTGTGGATAACACTCCCGGTGTTGATGTACCTGTCAGTGGAGCTACCGTAGCCAACACATCTCGAGGATCCGTTACCTCTATCACCAACACTAGCGGAGCAGGAGACATCCCATGATGGGTGTAACGCCTCCCATCACCGAGCCGAGCAGCCGCAAATCCCGGCATCTCCTCAAGTGTAACGCCTCCGGGTCACCCGTAGCAACAACTTTCACTCCCTCATCAGGACGAGGAGCCGGAGGCACAAGAGGAGGACCACCGTCTATTACCATTGCAGACTTGATGGAGAAACATGGAAGTTCTTGCTAAGACTCAAACGAGATATGGTCGCAACTCGGAAGGAGGTACTCACTTTCCTCAAGACCTTGATCGAACGATTGCCGCAAGATTCACGTCAATCTTTGGAGCCAACAAGAAATGCCTTCAATTCACCCTAGAAAGGCGTTTCCACTCGGACCCACATGAGTGAAGAAGCTCGTGTTGCTCCCGAATGTTCAAGAGAAAGGGACCACCACCCAACTTCATCACACGTGAGGATCTAGAATGACTCCTTCAAAGCCGAGGCAAAGGAAATCGACGGATGCACACCAACACCAACCTCCATAACCTCAAGATATGCAACGAATCCCTCTTCCAAGAGGATACACCTCTCCCCGCCCTCCCTCTACGACGGTCTTGGTAATGCTCGTGAACATGTTTCTCGATTCTTGGAATCCTTGGGGAACATGAATGCAATCATATTCTACGCCTCAAAGAATTCTCGAAGTCACTTACGGGAGGGCGTACACACAGTAAAACAACATCGCGCCTAACAAAGATATCCAATTGGAGCGAAATGGTCGGTGCTTTCTACAGAAAGTATTTCTTCGTGTCTGAACAGATCACCTTTTCAGACCTGGGGAGAATTCTTCAGCGGAACAACGAACATCCCAACGATTTCGTTAAAAGGTTCAGAACCCAAGTGCTAGATTGTCACGACCCGAACATCACCGAACGACAATTGGTGGAATTGTGCATCAATAGGATGATACCCATATATCGCGCTCTGTTAGAGAATCTGGGCTTTCAAACGTTCTCTGAACTCCACGAAGCTGCAAAACGTTCAGCAACAACTGCACCGGCACTACTAGAAAGAACCATAGTTGTTCGAAGTGAAGATTTGCGTGAAAGTCGAGGAAGCAGGCATCTCACGAACAAACAATACAACACTGGTCCTTCTGTGAGTGTAGTAGGCGGAGGAGAAAAAAAGGAAAGCTTCGATAATGGAACAACAAACCAAGCGAGCATCCCCGGCACACAAGACTTTGTCTCGAAAAGGAACAGACAAAACTCCTGCACAAAACACTAAAGACACGGGTTTTCCTTTTCCCATGAATGAAGTGATAGAGCTCTTGGAAGCGTGGATCCAAGACGACGCCGTAAAGCTACCCCTATCGATGTCCTCCAACCGAGGAAGAAATGGCAGATCCAGATATTGTTGCTACCACGGGTTCGTCCATCATCCAACCAAAGATTGTAACAATTTGAAACAAATATTCGGGGAAAAGGTAGAGACAGGGAACTCCATCTTGGAAACGAAGGTGTTCATAGAGACCCTCTACCTATCAGGAACTGCATGATTTCTGGGGATTTTGTTCGCAAGACCGTATAATCTACGATGGAGCACATATGTGAAATCTTGTACTTCTCCAAAAGACAGCGTCAAGACATATTTACGGCCCTCAACCACATTGTGTCAGGTAGGCGTTTGTATCCAGATAGCGATCCAGGAACCCCGCCTTTCCCGAAGGACGTGAGCAATGGAAACCGGGGCTCCTAACCGTCACTCGTTTGAGAGACGTTGAGTTCGATAGCGCGTTGATTGATACGCCTTCCGAATTTAACATCATTATCACAATACCTTGAGAGCGGCAAAGATTTCGAAGTAGGAAGCTACTCGTCACCCAACTGTGGTTAAAGATTCAGCAGGAGAGCTCAGAGATGCATATGGATACATCGATCTTGAAGTCAAATTGGGTGATGCCTCGACGCAAGCAAAGTTCTACATAGTCAAAGATCATCCCAACTACGACATGATCCTAGGACGCTCTTGGATGCATGACAACAAAGCAATACTAGGAGTCTGTCCTCTACCGGTTTCGATACCTGAAAGAATCTCCAACACGCCTTCTGGACCTCCTGATGGTTGTCTGTTGCCGCACCAGCAACTTACCAATGTGACACAACTTCCCGGAGAGAGCCTGTCAGCATACATTGAAAAGTTCCGATCTCAAGTAAGTCTCGTCACGCAACCTTCTTTATAACCTACCGCCCCTCATTCTGACAAGTCCTGGGGACTGACTCCAACCAACGAACCAACCCCGACTAAGAGATGTGAATGGGAAGCCGGCCCTTTCAAACGTTTTATCAAGAGTGTAGAGGCTGTCTTGGTCAAAGACGATAAGACGAAGGTCCAAGTATTTGCACGCTCAAACCCGTTTGGAATTGGAGATCTGGTGACGAAGACGGCTACATTCAAAGTCGGGAGCATGACGGTGAAAATGACCACTCCACCTGACTTACCCACCGAAAGAGAAGATGAACCATACCTGGTAGCAGATGTTATCCTAGGCGGCTACTGCAAGCTCATCAACGCTGATGAACTAGAAGGCATAACGATTCACTCACAATGGCTCAAACCCTACCGAACTTAAGACGCTATGCTACCACTTTCCAGCATCCTCCACCCTTTAAAACGATGTGCTATTTCTTTTTCCAGCGTGTTTCCTTTTATAATTTCATGTCATATTTGTAATTCCCCCAGAAAATGATTGCAATACTTGCATTCATAGTTAGGGTTTCAATTTTCAATTTTCAATTTAGTTGAAGCACTATTTCCATCTGAGAACCTCTCTACCCCTAAAAACACAAAGTCCTGAGTCAGCCTAAATCAACCCACTGGAGCAAGAAAGGAAACCCTAAGCAAACATCTCATGGGAAGAAGAAAATAGAACGCGTGCACAAAAGGAAAGTGATTTGAGCCATCTGCCTTGTGAAGGCCGGGAAGATCTTGCATCAGGAACACAGGTCCGTAAGTATTCCATTATGGCATTACTTCTTTTATCACAAAGAATTACGTGTGAAGGCACACCCTTGCGCCTAAGAAGATTCAGTTGCAGTCTTGGCAAAGGGTTATAAAAAAAAAAAAAAATTTATTCAAACAATCAAATGGAAGAAAAACCTTGAACCCGGCCGCCACCGAGTACAAGGAAGATGTTCGAGTGTACAAAATATACTTGGAAAGAAGAAAAAAGAAAAGAGGTTTTAGTCTCCAAGAGGGTCGGCCTCGCCTGCACCACCGTTGGGTTCTTCTCCATCACCTGTTGATGCTCCCCTCTCCGGATCTCCCTCAGCTTCTGCATCAGGCATCTCCGCAGCATCGCGCTCCATCCCAACATCATCAACGGGAGTATCAAAAGGCACATCAATATTAGGGGCCATGCAGATTGCTTTCAAATGTTCGAGTTCGTCTGTATCGGAATCAAGAATTATCACGCCGTCTGGATCGGGTAATCACACTTGCCTTCATTCGGAGGTCGTTTATGCTCAACTCTCCGCCTCTTCAACCGCGCCGCAAATCTCTCTGCCTTTGCGCTTACTAGTGTCTGCAGCGTTTCCTCGTGCCTCCACCGCTCCTCCATGTCAATCGCAGCTGAAAGTGCACAGATACGTCCTCTGGTAATACGAAGGTGTGAGATAGACATCCCCTGTATAGCACGGCCGACTTCGCGAAGTGGAAGATCGATCTTAGCCATTACTTCTTCGTGTGCATGGTTTTCGGGCTTATCGACTTCGAAACTTCTTTCTGGGGAAGCAACAGAATGATCGTCCGCTACTTCCATGATAAACTGCAAAGGAGAGGAGGTTATGAGTGCACAAAAAAAAAAAAAAAAAAAATCAAATCAATCAATCAGTTAATCAGAAGATCAGAGCAATACCTGAGATGTAGAATAAACGATCGCGAGAGATGATTCTTTATAATCTCGCAAGTCGACAGAATCCCAGGAGGAAAAGAAGTCTTTACTTGCCACCTATGAAGGCTGCTAATTCGGGATAACAATCAACGAGGCTTATCAGATATACCTGAGGGAAGCCGTGTATGATGAAAGAAGTACACATGAAGAAGGGGCCGAGCTCAGATATATACAAGAGGAACCAAAGCGACTCACCGAGATCAAGTCCCGTTTCCTTCGCATCCTTAATCGAGAACCAACCGAGTTCGTGGCAACGCTGACGATGTGAAACTATCCGGTAAATATGTATTCACTTTAGCTTGGTCATTTCAGTATATAAATATGTCACCATCTCATGCCTACCCCACAATAGTGTAACCATTATATGCTAGGCAGGGGACTTAATGTTGATGGTGGATTTTCGTTTAAAGTTAAATTTGTAAAATCCGGAAAAATTATGCGCGACATCTTGTAAAAGATAAAGCCATTAATAAGTGTTGGATACTCCTCACTTAATTCACCAAGAATGGAGCATGTGGCAACAATCCCATTCTCGTGAATACATGAAATTCCTCCAAGGTTGGAGCATGTGGCAACAATCCCATCCTGTGAATTTCTAATCAGCCTTGTATTTCCAGTACTCATTATCAGTGTGGCATGACGAGTCGAGTGTTACTCTTACAGAGTAACACGAACCTCCAAGCACTATAATGAAACCATGTACGAAATACCCGTACAGTGTGACTCTCGGTGTGTTATATTAGCCCGATTGAGCCCCTCTCGGTGTGTTATACTAGCCCGATTGAGCATCCGGACTGACCGTATCGATCCGGATATGATCGCAGATCATCCAACTCCATAAGCATGATTGGATGACCCGGATCAATTCCATCACCCCCAAGCGGTATGGAATATCCATCTGCCAAACCAATGCGGAACCCGCACGGTCGGCCATTGGCCTAGCTTGCCAAAAACGTTCATACCAAGCATTATGGACGGAAAACCCTAAATTAGGGTTTGCGGCATATTACATGTGTCGCAAAACAGTCTCAACCATCCATCTTCGCAGGTATAGATGGAGGGTGTAGATGTATATTCAAAGGGCCCAGAGCATGTCAACGCGATCACCGCGGGCCCGCCTACACACTTGACCAATCGGTCAAGACCAACCATGTTTGGTCGTGACAAAATCGTCGCCCAAACAAGAGATGACGCACGGCTTTGAAACCCAAAATTAGGGTTTTGAGCATCACGAGCGTCCATCTTCTCCGGCATGAATGGAGGGTCCAAGATTAGATTAAGCAGGTCCGGTCATACCAGCATGACCACCGTGGACCCATCTATTCCCTAACCCGATCGTCCAAGGCATATCATGCCTGGCTAATCCAAAACGCACGCTCAAACTAGCGTGGTCACACCTCCCAAACCGCAACCGATCTCGACCACTCAACTTCGCGGACGATTTGGATGGCTCGGATCACGTTTTCATGGGATATTCGGTATAGGCGTAAACACCAGCCTATCACCTTCACACCAGGCCAATCGGCCAAGACCAACCAAGATTGGTCGTCTTGGAACGTGTGCCTGAAGTGGGCGTGACGTGCGGCTCTTGCGGACCGGGTTTTCTATCACAAATCGATCTCGACCACTCAACTTCACCGGATGAATTGAGTGACCCAGATCATACTTTCGAGAGGTAATGGGGTATATGCGCCTACACCATCATGACGTCTACACGCATGTATGGTCGGCCTGTCCAAAGTTGTATCCCATGCTTGGTTTCGACCACAAGTCAAAGAGTGATGCTGCGCACCTCTTCAAAACCCTAACTTCATTAACGGTCGCAGATGAGTGTCTCAAAGATCATCTCATCCGTCCAACTTCACCAGCTTGGTTATACAACCCTGGTCAGGAGTTAGTTGGTCAGTGAGGCGTCATTACCCATCACTTTACCACACCATGATGTAGTACACATAAAATACACACGATACTTCACAAGTATCAACATCCCGAATAACGCAGTTTATTCAAATTAACATTACATGCTACCTATCGTGGATCCATGATCCACACGTTCCAGACACCAATCATGTCACAAATGGGGGAATACATACTGGGGTATTGGTCTGGCGGTTTACAGCGTGCAGCGTGCAACACGCCATCACAAGAACGTGTTAGGAAGTCATGGACGGTTAGAGATGAACTAGAGAAGTGGGCAAGACTGGTCGTGTGGCACCGACGCACAACTCCACTACTCCATCACTCCACTTCCTCCACTTCCCACGAGAGACGTGAATAAGACTCAATGACTTGTATAAATAGGTTCTCCGCCCTATTTCCAAACAACAGAGAAAAACAATAAGAAAACACCCAGAGCCTGCTTACACCAATCGTAAGCTTGTTAACTTTCCTGTTGCAAGTCATAAGCAAGTCTACACCTTCACAATCTCAACACCTTCTTCGCTTCCCTCCCTAAGATCAACCCCATTTCCTTAACTTTGTGACCGAAACAAGTCTGGAACGGCCATTTCTTGGTTTAGGCCGGACTTGCACAGATTAACTTCCGAATCTACAAGCACTCACCGCGCAGTGAATTTGTTTAGGGTTTAGATTCATTCCTCATCCACACACCCCAAATTACCAAATTCAACAGGAGTAGTTTTCACCCATAAACAAAAAGTTAAGCCTTTTATGTCATTGTTTGATGGAAGAAAGGATGAACTTTTGTTTACAAAGATTAAGTCTATTATATGTCATTGTGCAAATAGTGATGAAAAATAGAATGAATCTTTGTTTATTCCGTAGTATTGGTCCTTCCCTGATCCACATCTTTGTGCATATACTGTGTTGCTCCGTAAGTTGTCTTATGTTGAGCATGGCCAATTGAATTGATCATTTTCGTGGCTAATTCAATTGTGATTTTTGGATACAAATTCATGATTCTCATGTGATTTGATTATATCCAAAGAAATCCTTCTTTTCTCGTAAAAGTAAGGTCGCTCTTGTTGTTCTTTAGGGAATGACATTTTATGGGGGAGAGTTCTTTTTGAACTTGTGCTTAATTGCCAAATCTTTGTGTGGAGTGCGGCTATGGAATATTGTAGGGGTTATCTTGTATCTTTATAAACTCCTTGATGAATGCATTTAGCTTCGACTATATGATTGCATCTAAATAAGTTGGTATGTTATTCTCTTTTGGTCATGAAGTATGTTAGAGCATAGCTCGGTTGAACCCACCAAGCGTTTATATTTCAAGTTTGGTTGTCATATTTTAGTGAATCAAAACTCAATTAAAGAGTCGCTTGATTATGTACTAGAGAACTTCATATAGGTTAGGATAGAAATATTAGGATAATGAGACTTACAAGTATTACTTGAAGACTTGAAGAATGTGAAGAAGTAACAAGCTACATCGACGGCATCATCCTTCCTCTTGAGGTTAGTAATATTTTGACTTGAACTATTTCATTCCCAACGTATCTTTCAAGTCGTGCTATATTGAAAACATAACTGCGAAGCTTTGAATGATTATAATCTAGTAGACATAGTGTTAAGGAATTACAATACGAAGTATAACGCCTATCTTTTGAACTTCGTATATAAGACATCAACATAATCGTATGAATGCTATTATGATTATGTGTATGGGTATGGGTGAAGATTCCGTCCTAGGAAACAATGTTTACATTCATTTAAAGGAAGTACATTCATGAACTTGTTTTATGAATCGAAAGGGAAATCGCTAAGTCTATTGGTATTTTTATTCATTGCATATCTTTGGGTTACCAATATGTGTGAGTCAGTAGAATCGATCATAACTTGTTATGTATCTTGGTAAAACTAGTCACAATGCCTGACTTATGTATTGGTATGAATTTTATTAGTGTAACCGATCCTAAGTAATCACCTAAGATGGTATGATCGATATTTGTAATTGGTGTGACCGATCCTAGTAATTGGTGTAACCGATCCTAGTAATTGGTGTGACCGATCACAAAAGAATGTGTAATCGATCCTTGTAATTGGTGTAACCGGTCCTGGTAATTGGTGTAACCGATCCTGGTAACTGGTGTGATCGATCATAAGTAATACCATGAGAATATGGTAACCGGTCCTGGTAATTGATGTAACCAATTTGGTAACTGATGTAACCGGTCCCAGTAACCATATTAAGGTAGAACCGATCCTTGTGTTTGGTATAACCGTAAACCCATGATTAGTGTGTTGATTTGATCAATCACATAGTTCTTGGAAATCAGATGAACCAGTTCTAAACTTGTTTGGAAGTGTGGTATAATCGGTTCCAAGATTGTAAATATGAAAGAAGATTTACAAAGAAATAAGATGTCGACATACTTTGAACATGTTCAGTAACTCTTATCTTTTATTCCTTAATAACTCAAGGAGATCCCGGACCGAAATAAGTTGAGAATCTTTTAATTAAAGTTGTTAATTTTATATGCTTTTAATTACCAGCAATTAAAATGCATATCTCTGGAAAATAAAAATTGGTAATGTGCATTTACTAATTGGAGATTTTCTAGTAGGATTTTGGTCAATATTTGACAGAGCATTTCTAGGAATTATGAAAACCGGATTTGGAAATATATTGCATATCTTGAGAATATTTCGGTTTTGGAAATTCCTTGGTGTCCAAACTTCCTTGGTCTATAAATACCCAAGTTTGCATTTCAAGCAAACTATCCTAAGACCCATCAAAACTACCTTGTTGTGTTGTTACTGGTGGAGCCGTCTATTCGGGGAGGGAAGTACTCTAATTAGGCGAAATCTCTTACGACCGCTCGTTTAAAGACTTCTGTGGGATCAAGAAGCTCTACGAGTACCGTTGGTGGGAAACTAGATAATTGCGGTATTATTAATTTTCAATTTGATTTGATTGACTAATGGTTGTTGAACTTTGATTGCACCTAGTTTGTTTATTCTTGAGAATCTTCTATTCTGATAGAAGATTCACTCAAACTAGATCGAAATATCGACGGGATCTTTAGAACTGTTTGTAGATCTAAAGACATCTTGTGATAATTCATTGTTAACAGATTCCGTTCTATGCGTGATTGATCACAAGAGATTAAAGTTGTGGTGTGCAGGTGTTTATTGAAGATTTAAGAAGATTTGAAGACGAAGAAGATTTCTGATTTGGGTTCATAATCTTTGGTGTGCACAAAACTTGATCGGATGGGATCCAACTATAATCGTTTTATCTTTGATAGATTTGATTGATTAGTTGCGTAGATCGGCATCGGTACTTAGTATCATGGTAGATCACTAGATCCTATTATTGATTGCATAATCTAAACTCTGCTACTTTTGGTAGTTGTTGGATAGATTGATCTAAACCCGACAAAGGAGTTTATTAGATTAAGAAGAAGAGCCTTTGTCTAACTCATATCACTGAGTTTGAAAAGAGTTGTTACCGAACAGATTTGTTGTTCCTTTACTGTTTAGAATACGAACCAAAGGAATTTTTCCAGTGCGTGCACTTATTGAATGTCGGAAGCGCAGGGATACTGAAGAAACTAGGTGAACTATAGTTTTAGTTGCTTGGTTTTAACTATACGAAGTTTGTTTGATTTTGTATAACGGCTTAATTCTGAGAGTATTGAATTCTGGACTAGGTCCCGGGGGTTTTCTGCATTTGTTGTTTCCTCGTTAACAAAATCTTGATGTGTCATTTACTTTTTTTTCCCGCAATTATAATTTAAAGTAAATTACATAACCGTTAACTCTGTATTACTTGATAGTGATCCTATAGAGTTTGGTTATGTCCGAACCTATTATCAAGTAATCACACTTTGATTGTTGTATTGTCTCGATCTTGTATCCATAGACGATTGATAGATACATTTATGTGTCTGATATGATCTCAATTGTATATATTGTTAGTGCTCGATTTTGTTCTTATTTGGTTATTTTATGTCTTTGTAGGTGTTTTTGGAGAAATAAGCTTTAGTGGAAAAAGTTGCTCGAAAAGTTGAATTTGCACCTCTATGAGAAATTACTAAAGGCACCCAGAGAAGTGTTATTAGCACCCAAGAAGATTTGAGAAAAACACCCCCAAGTTAATATTTACACCCACATTTTACTATGTGCACCCAAAGGGGATTGCTAAAGGGACTCCAATTTCAGATAGGGGCATCCCTTCTTCATTTCAAAAGTGAAAAGTGGCGGAAAATTCTCTTTTTGCCTGCGTAGTTCTCTGTTCGAATTTTGAAGAGATTTTGAGAGAGGTATTAAGGGATTTGGACTCGGGCTGAACCTATTTGATTGAAACAGGGTTGAATGGGCTCGTATTCGATCAAAGAAGAAGATATCCATGGATTTCTACAAATCAGGGTTGAGAAAGTCTCGGTGTTTCTTAGTTTAAACTGGGAAGTTACGGGCAAAGATATTCGGCAAGATTTGGTTTACCAACGATACAGGGTTTTGCGCGCAGTAGGTTCAGATCAGAAAAAAAGAGGAGTTTTCATCGAGTTGGATTCAATCAGGCCAGCGAGAGATATTAACGGGATTCCGTGGTTCATAAAAGGAAGTTACGTGAAGGTTTAAGGCAAGATACCTTCTATTTGTGTCATCGAGTCTTGAGATACAGTTGCACAAGAGAGGAGGTTGGATAAAACAGAGAACGTGTATGAAGATTAAAAAAAAAAGGAAATTAAAATCAACTAAGTCCGTAACTTTTGGGGCAAGAGAAGAGGAGATTTTATCTAGATTTTCGAGCATGTGTGTATAAAAGAGGTTGCTGGGACTCATAGAAAGGGGGTCGAGAATGAGGGGTCCGCTGCAGAGCTAGGAATCAAGCTGCAGGAGAAGTTGCAGTAGCAGCAGCAGGAAGAAGACGAAGCTGAAGAACATAAGGCTGTACAGGACTGTCGTTTGTAGGGTCTTAAATTTTAGAATCTTGTAACAGTCCCATTAGTAACTATTATCTTCAGTTTGCAACAATTTCTGAAACAATCTATTCTGTAAAAATTATATCTGTTACAGATTCGGCTGTAATACTATTTTTCTCCAATAAAACACCTATTCAACCATGAGTTATTATTTTGAGCGTGTTTTTACCATGAGGAGCTAAACCCCATCACTGGGACGACGGAGGACGCCTAACATCATACGTGGGTAATTATATTTAATTCTTATATGACTTTTACACTAATTAAAATTGAATTATGATTTTGATTAATTAGTTGTCATCTCGTTTGATGGGTCATGCTTGCTTAGATGTATTGATGTCCCATGCTTAGGATTTACAACTAATATTTTGAGAATCTTCCTTGGCAAAAATAAGAGTCCATGTCTTTATTTATTGAGCTATAATTGTTAAAAGAATTAATATTTGAACCTTATGTTATGAGTTTGGTGGAATCCTGAGTCTCAGTACCTCTCGATATTGTGACAACCATTTGTATATATTTTTTAGTATTAAATCTGAAATCGTGTCTTTACAAGCCCGAGTTGAACGAACTTTTTCTTACCACTTTCAAAGTGACTCCGTATTACTCGATAGTGATCCTATAGAGTTTGGTTATGTCCGAACCTATTATCAAGTAATCACACTTTGATTGTTGTATTGTCTCGATCTTGTATCCATAGACGATCACACAAAGTGTGAATACCGATTCGTTGTATTGGATTCAGTCCATAGACAATCACTTTCGGTAAGAGGACTTATAAGTGGAAAAGTTTAAGATTGTGGTATATTTGGGTACCCTCGTCTTTTCAAAGTATCTCTATGAAAATTTCATGAGGATCCCACTAGTTTTCTTAAATTTTCCAATTTATATTAACAAAAAGGGGGAGAATTAATGTGTAGTTTCATACTACAAATACATATGGTTTACGGATCATTATGTAAGGGTGAGTGTTTTTCATGTCGAGATGAAGTATTGACTAAGGGGGAGTGATACATATCACCATAGTATTGTTGTCAAAGTTGTGATACAATTGAACTTTGATGCTGTGTAATAATACTATGACACTATATAACAATGATTGAGAGCATTTGTTTTTTCATTGTTATCGCTACGTATCTTCAACAACTATGATGCTGAGTTGAACACATTTAGAATCATGGAGTACTTGGAAGTGACGAAGATTTCGAGTCGTGTTGAAGATGCCAAGGAGATCAAGCATTTGGATGAGAAGCTACAAAGTTTTATTTATTTTTTAATCCATATATATTGATAGTTTTGTCACTAAAATTGACAAAGGGGGAGATTGTTAGAGCACTGCTCGGTCGAACTCGCATGCGTTGCTATCTCAAGCATGTTTGTCAATGTTAGTGACCAAAACTATAAGTCTTGATTTCTAGTCTACTTATAGATGTCTCGGACTAGGACATAGATTGTGTAGTTGAACCTTAGACTTCACGACGTTCATCATTTGAAGACGGAGAACTACTAAGGAGAGCTTGTGGAACTTCATCGACAAAAGGTATGTGGAGACTGAAACTCATCTATCACTTGGAAAGTCTATTTCTACTTTATCTCCTATATTGAGACATAAGTCGTGTTACGATATAGTTTTCTATATTTTAAACATTTGAGATTTCGAGCTGAGTTTAACTCGCTTACATATTTCGGAATATGTGTTGGCAAGCTTTTGCTTCGACCAAGTTCATCTTATATTCTTGACGCAAGTCAAAAGATGATCATTTGAAAATTGCCGAGTAACATCTTACATGGTTTGTGTGATACAATCATTTGGTGTAAACTTGGAATGTTTCGTTATGACTATTTCAATAACTTGAAAATTGTTTTGATGCTAATAGTGTGTGAAAACGGCTATTGTCATCCTCTATGAAAGTTTCAATGATTGAAATAAGAGTTTAGAACACTTAACAATTATTGGATATGTGATGTTGTGTATCCTTGCACATATGTAATCCATGTCTGGAAACCATAGTACGCGCACCCGTTCGCGTACCTGTTGGCTTGAGAAATCCGGGAACCTAAGTATGCGTACTCGTTTGCGTACTGGCGTACAAGTTCATGTCCGAATATTTCTGCTGGGTTGAAAGTTTGCGTATCCGTTTGCGTACCGGCGAAACCCAATCTTGGTCCGGGTATTTCAAGTATGCTTACCCGTTTGCATACTTGAAGGTTAAAGTTCTAAAATCGGTTGTGTACATGAACATAAAAATTTATATATTAAGGAATACAATCTTTGCAAACCGTGGCTATAATGTTCATGAATTGATTCGAGTGAATCAAGTCGATTTTGCTTCAATTGTGTTCTTGTATACTTCTATGAGAATATAGCAATTGAACAACTCTTTAACTAGTTTCATTTGAGTCATTTGAACTAGTTATGGTTAAGATGGACAAGGTTGATATGAGAGTGTTCATATGGATAACTTCGGTTAACTATTGAGCCAACATGGTGTACATGTTTAGGTACGGTTACATAAACCTAAATTAGGGTACATTTCATTTGTGTGAAACAAGCTAAGTTCGATCTAACAGTTGAAAGATATTAGCTTGGTTGAATCAGGTTTTTCATCTAACGGTGAATATTGAATGATTTGTTACCAAGGTAACTTAGATTGCAAACCCTGATTTGAAAATTATATAAAGGAGAACTCTAGCAACTGGGAAACCTAATCCCCACATTTATGTGTGTTACTAGTTGCATACTAGAGTCGATTCTCCTATAACCTTAGGTTTCTATCGAGACCCAGTAGGTTAACGACTTGAAAGACTTCATTGGGATTGTGAAGCCAAACCCAACTATTTTCTTTGTAGTTGCGTGTTCTGACCTTGTCTGATTCTATCGTTTGAGTACTATCTTCTCTAAGATTTGCTCGAGATGTAATCTCCGATAGGCAAGATAAAAAGTAATCACAAACACCTTCGTCTCATCGTTTGTGATTCCACAATATCTATTTTTGCTTCCATATTTAGATTATTGTGAGTTGATTGATAATACTAGGTTATTCTTCGGGAATATAAGACCGGTTTATCAATTGGTTCCTGTTCACCTTGATTTATCAAAAGACGGAACAAAACTCATAGGTATTTCCGTGGGAGACATATTTAATTTATCTATACTAATAGACTTTTCTGTGTGAGACAGATTTGTTTATCAAGTCTTCGACTTTGGGTCGTAGCAACTCTTGGTTGTGGGTGAGATCAGCTAAGGGAATCAAGTGTGTAGTATCCTGCTGGGATCAGAGACGTAAGGAACGCAAATGTTCCTTGAATCAGTGTGAGATTGATTAGGGTTAAACTACAGTCCAGTCTGAAGTTCATTGGTAGTAGGCTAGTGTCTGTAGCGGCTTAATACAGTATGGTGTTCAAAGATGGACTAGGTCCCGAGGTTTTTCTGCATTTGCGGTTTTCCTCGTTAACAACATTCTGGTGTCTGTGTTATTTATTTTCCGCATTATATTTTGTTATATAATTGAAATATCACAGGTTGTGCGTTGTATCGATCAATTAGGAAATCCAACCTTTGGTTGTTGATTGAAATTGATTGATCCTTTGTCTTTGGCACCGTTCAAGTTACTACTCTTATATTTAATCGGGCTCGCAATTTTCTATTTGCTGATTGCAGATTGAATTGAGAGATAGAGATATAAACTCTTTGATATACTTTTCTAAAGATTGAGTCTGACTGTCTAGTTGAATCTCTTTAAAGTATATTGGAGTAAGTCCTCTCAGATTGCCAAACAAATTGTTGGGTGTGGTTGTTGTACCCCCGTATTTTCAGTAATCCCAATCTTTCGGTGCCAGAGATTAAGTACCTGAAATCACAAATCTAGAAAAAAAAAATTAAAAACTAACAAGAAAAAATCCAAAAACTAGAATAAAATTAATAAATATAACAACTAAAGCTAACGACTGCTCCCCGGCAGCGGCAATAAATTTGATAGTTGTCGTAAGTGCAATCAAATTAATAATCTTATTTCCACACAATTAACTGGTAATATAATGGAAGTAAGGATCGTTCCCACGAAGAGCAATGAGTTTTAGTTGTCAAAGTGTCACAAAGGGGGGGTTTGTTTTAGATTTTAAACAGAATAAATAATCAAAGCAAGTAAAGTTAAATTGTAATCAATACATAGAGAAATGATCGAGGAATCCTTCTTCATTAATAAACCGTCAATGAGTTATTATAGTTGCCTACTGTTTGTTAATCATAGATTATCACCAACCGTGGAATTACGGCTAGATCAGTGTTATCCCCTAAATTCATTATATCACTGGATACAGAAGTTCTCGCCTACCAGATTCTATTCGTCTAAACCACCTAGTAGTAGATCACTCAAGGTGTAATTTAGTCAATTGATTTATCTTTTTTGAATTTATAGTTTTATCCTACTAGTTAGACTCTTAGATCAAGGTCCACATTTTAGTGTTGTTTATACACACAATCGCTCCACATAATCCCTCTGCAAGGTCTCGTATTCTCTACTTGTGTACAAGTTATTCGACGATTACTTATCTCCTAACTCAATACTATCAATTGATTAAATCAATAAATCAATTTAGTTAGCCACCTAAACAATCTATCAATCAATCATAAATATAAATATTCGTTATAGTATAAACAAACGATAATCATATGAAGAACTTCAAAGTAAATTAATATAATAAATCAAATCATGTTTACAACTTAGAATTCATCCTCAATCAATAGGTGTTTAGATACTCATGGATGTAGAAGCACCCATGATATACATATAAGAAAAGTGTAGAGATATCGTTACGATTGAAGAATCGTTCCGAAACCCTAGCTTTTGCTCTGTGTGTTGTTTCTCCTCTCCAAGACTTACAATTTCGTGACCTCTTGATGATGATTTTCATTCATGACCTAATACCTCTTTATATAGGTTTACATTGCTTGGCCTTCAGGTATCTAGTTCGGTTCAAGAACCCGGCCCTAAAAATATGAAATAAAGACCCTAACCGTGAGTTTTGGCCTTCTGAAAAGACGAGGGTACCCAAATATACCACAATCTTAAAGTTTTCCACCTATAAGTCCTCTTACCTAAAGTGATTATCTATGGACCGAGTCGAGACAATACAACGAATCGGTATTCACACTTTGTGTGATCGTCTATGGATACGTGATCGAGACAATACAACAATCAAAGTGTGATTACTTGATAATAGGTTCAGACTTAACCAAACTCTATAGGATCACTATCAAGTAATACGGAGTTAACGTTTGTGTAATTTACTTTAAATTATAATAACAACAATTATAATTGCGAAAAACAAAAGTAAATGACACGGCAAGATTTTGTTAATGAGGAAACAACAAATGCAGAAAAACCCCGGGACCTAGTCCAGAATTGAATACTCTCATAATTAAGTTGTTATACAAAATCAAACCAACTTCGTATAGTTGAGACCAAGCAACTAAACCTATAGTTCACCTAGTTTCTTCAGTATCCCTGCGCTTCCGACATTCAATAAGTGCACGCACTGGAACAATTCCTTTGGTTCGTATTCCAAGCAGTAAAGGAACAACAAATATGTACAGTAACAGCTCTATTCAATCTCAGTGATATGAGTTAGACAAAGGCTCCTCTGTCTAATCCAATAAACTCCTTTGTCGGGTTTAGATCTATCTATCCAACAACTACCAAAGTAGCAGAGTTTAGATTTTGCAATCAAAAATAGGATCTATTAAGATACTATATAATGATGTCGATCTACGCAACTAATCAATCAAATCTATCAAAGATAAACCGATTATAGTTGGATCCCAGCCGATCAAGTTTTGTGCACACCAAAGATTATGAACCCAATAAGTAATCTTCTTTGTCTTCAAATCTTCTTTAATCTTCATTAAACACCTGCACACCACAACTTGATCTCTTGTGATCAATCACGCACAAAACGGAGTCTTTTAACAATGGATTATCACAAGACGTCTTTAGATCTACAAACAGTTCTAAAGATCCCATCGACACTTCGATCTAGTTTGAGTGAATCTTATATCAGAAGAGAAGATTCTCAAGAATAAACAAACTAGGTGCAATAAAAGTTCAACAACCGTTAGTCAATCAAATCAAATCAAAAACTAATAATACTGCAATTATCTAGTTTCCCACCAACGGTACTCGTAGAGCTTCTTGATCCCACAGTAGTCTTTAAACGAGCGGTCGTAAGAGATTTCGCCTAATTAGAGTACTTTCCTCTCCGAATAGACGGCTCCACCAGTAACAACACAACACGGTAGTTTTGTTGGCTCTTAGGATAGTTTGCACGAAATGCAAACTTGGGTATTTATAGACCAAGGATGTTTGGACACCAAGGAATTTCGAAAACTGAAATATTCTTAATATATGTAATATATTTACAAATCGGTTTTCATAATTACTAGAAATGCTCTGTCCAGGATTAACCGAAATCTCACTAGAAATTTCCAATTAGTAAATGCACATTACCAATTTTTATTTTTCGGAGATATGCATTTTAATTGATGGTAATTAAAAGCATATAAAATTAACAACCTTAATTAAAAGATTCTCAACTTATTTCGGTCCGGGATCTCCTTTAGTTATTAAGAAATATCTTTGAATAATAAAAGATAAGAGTTACTGAACATGTTCAAAGTATGTCGACATCTTCTTTCTTTGTAAATCCTTTTTCATATTTACAATCTTGGAACCGATTATACCACACTTCCAAACAAGTTAGAACTGGTTCATCTGATTTCCAAGAACTATGTGATTGATCAAATATCAATACACTAATCATGGGTTTACGGTTCTACCAAACACAAGGATCGATTCTACCTTAATATGGTTACTGGGACCGGTTACATCAGTTACCAGGATCGGTTACGTCAATTACCAGAACCGGTTACCATATTCTCATGGTATTACTTGTGATTGGTTACACTAGCCACTGGGATCGGTTACACAAATTACCATGACTGGTTACGCCAATTACAAGGATCGATTACAACTCTTTTATGATCGGTCATACCAATTACCAGGATCGGTTACACCAATTACAAATATCGATCATACCATCTAAGGTGATTACTTAGGATCAGTTACACTAATAAAAGTCATAAAAATACATAAGTCAGGCATTATGACTAGTTTTACCAAGATACATAACAAGTTAAGATCGGTTCTACTAACTCACACATATTGGTAATCCAAAGATATGCAATGAATAACAATACCAATAAGCCTATCGATTTCCCTTTCGATTCATAAAACAAGTTCATGAATGTACTTCCTTTAAACAAATGTAAACATTATTTCCTATGATAAAATCTTCACCTTTACCCATACATAGAATCACAATAGCATTCATACGATTATGTCGATGTATTATATACGAAGTTCAAAAGATAAGCGTTATACTTCGTATTCTAATTCCTTAACACTCTGTCTACTAGAGTATAATCATTCACAGCTTCGCAGTTATGTTTTCAATATAGCACGATACGTTAGGAATGAAACAGTTCAAGTCACAATATTACTAACCTCAAGAGGAAGGATGATGTCGTCGATGTAACTTGTTACTTCTTCACATTCTTCAAGTCTTCGAGTAATACTTGTATGTCTCATAATCCTAATCTTTCTAGCCTAACCTATACGAAGTTGTCTCTAGTATATAATCAAGCGACTCTTTAATTGAGTTTTGATTCACTAAAATATGACATACCAACGCTTGGTGGGTTCAACCGATCTATGCTCTAACAATCTCCCCCTTTTTCAATTTTAGTTATAAAACTCTTAATACATGTGGATAAACAAATTACAAAAAATTCATTATACATACGCTTGATTCCAAGTTTCAACAACACAATACCCTGCATATATTCAATCCATAAATATCGTTGTTGACATTTAAATAACAAAGCTAATACTCCCCCTAAAGGTAAGATAGGTAGATTTTCAATATGCACATCTTTGTTATTTCCCATTTGTAGTCCAAATAACTACAATCATCATATGATATGTTTCTCCCCCTTAGTCAATGCTTTACTCTTTCGTTAGATATAACGTTTAAGCACAATTGTCCTTTCCTAAGTGATTACAAATCACTTTGTTTACTCCATATATTTCTCCCCTTTTTGTCACAAAATGACAAAGGTCCAAGCAAATACCAAAACCGAAAGGATCTTACAAATCTAAAAAAATTGTACAACCTATAAGAGTTAAAGACGAAGGTTTCACATACCATTTTAGATAACCAATATCAAAACCGAAACTACAAGTAATTTGGTTTTAATATGTTATCAAGGAAACAATTGCCCGAAGCAATTTCTCTAATAGTTTAACAAATTGACTAAGAAACTTAGTTCCCTTACTAAACCGATTGCGCAAATACAATCGCTTATTTCGATAAGACCAAAATAAAGATCAGAATTAACTTTATTTTTCTCATCAAGCTCTAATTATTCATATAATAACTTAGACCTTTCACTTTAGACAAGACAAATACTAGGTTAGTTAACTGATATTTCTTGTCAAGACATTCGATTAGACTTGAATAACTGAATCCTTTACTTTTGATAAGTCTAAATAAGATCAGAATTAACTTAGTTTCTCTTATCCGGAATCAAATTTGACTAAACAAATGATCCCGTATTTTGTTAAGCCATATACAATACATACAAACCAAATAAATTGACTTGCAAAATTATTTCTCTTAACCGGAAGCAATTGAAACAAACATAGACATTAAACCACCGCAATTGCACCGAAATTTTGTTAAGCCTAAAACAATTGATACCAAACAATAAAGAAAGATATCAAACCAATTTTTATTAACCGGAAACAATTGAATCACACACACACACATCCATACATACACAATGAAATAAACATCAATTGTACTGAATTTTGTTAAGCAAAAGCAAAATATATGCAATAAACTCATGCTTTTCTTAAACAGGAAAACGATTAACTAACAAATTTGTTGCCTCAAATTCCGCATCCTCTTCTCCCTAGAAAGATATATCATTAAGCGCAAGTTCAAGTTAGAACTCCCCCCCATTATGTTGTCATCCTCTCACAAGAAAAGAACAACAACAACAATAACCTTTACCAGAGAAAGGTTGAAATGGTTTTAACTAATGCGTGCCAATGCAAAAATTGAAAACCACGAAACACATATGCTTTTATGTTAAACACAAATCGATTCAACATATTGTGACTTTTTCACATATGAGTTTCAATCGGAACACCTTATGATCCTTTGATAAAGCCTACCAACTTGGGCTAGAACTTAATCCCGCTAAATAAAAAAGCCACACAAAGCATATTCACACATCATATGAGATCGGATATTAAGGTTAATACAATCGAAATCAAACATCACATAAAGACATAGCAATAATATAAGCATTCAAGCACAGTATATGTAATCGAAAAACTATCACAAGAAAAATTATAAAATGATAATTTTTCATAAATAGATAGTTTTATTCAGCAATAGACCTTACACAATAATTGAAATAATCAAAAATTGATGTCTATTTTCTTGCAACTTAGTCCTTCATATCAGTGGTAGATGAAGGCAGATTATTACTTTCAGTCTCCAGCTTGTGAATTTCTTCAAGTAGATAAACTTGTTGCTTGACCAGTATTTCTTGCAGTTGAGAAGTTTTTGTGAAGGATTCTGCAAGAACATGTAATTATGTCTTTGATTGAACACAGAAGTGTGTCAATGCTTCAATACACTGATCTTTCTTCAGCATATTCTCTCTTTCCTTATTACTAAGCCAATCTCTCTTTTTGATTTTTCTCTTTGAATTCTCAATATCAAGAGAAGAGCTTAACTTATTCTTAGAGTGATCTTTCAGATCCAGTACTCTATCAAGAGAATATATCGGATCCTGACTCATAGTTCGGACAAGGAATGACCAAAGAAGGGGAATGATCTTTTTATATTTTTCATACTTCCGAAAATATAATATTCCTATAAATACGAATATCTTAAATATATTTTCATAATTTTTAGATTTTTATTCCCATAATCTACACATAAGTGCCTTGAATTTTTACTTCCTCACACACAGATTCGGCACACAAGCTGAGGATGTAATTCTAATACCGATTAGGTGGTATTAGTGTGAGATTTTCTCTCATTATGGGAAATAGAACAAACAGTGTGTTCTTGATCTAGTATTGTATGAAAAACCATTTCCTTGTTACCTCGAAATAACGAAGTATCTTGAGATTAACTGTTGTTGCATATGCAACTTTTAGCTATTTTGCTCTTCAAGGCAGTTCTACAATTAGTCTTATTTTTACTTTTGCCATTAGATGATTTATTGATATCGGAAGACATGTCCATTCTTAAAATGGTTAAATCACTAATGGAGGAGGAAGGAATATTGACAACTAATGCAATATTAGCTGTTTCCTCTTCTTCAGAATCATATGAATCAGAGGTCTCGTCTAGAGTTACAGCCAATGCCTTGATGCCAGTGTATTTCCTAAGATTAGGACAGTCTTTATCCATATGACCAAAACCTTTACACTTAAAGCACTGAGGTTGATATTCATCATCTTCTTCTTGATCTTTCTTGTTCTTGACAGGAACTCGATCATGGGGTCGAGAAGATCGATGAGTATACTTTATGAATC
This sequence comes from Papaver armeniacum, assembly GCA_023531295.1. NCBI lineage: Eukaryota > Viridiplantae > Streptophyta > Magnoliopsida > Ranunculales > Papaveraceae > Papaver > Papaver armeniacum. The sequence continues at coordinate 201,436 of JAJJWW010001539.1, read as the reverse complement.
TCAATTTTTTTCTTCAAGATCTCGAAATTTTCTGGTGATCAATGATAATGATTGTTCAACTTCATCATCAGAATTTTCTGCAATCCGATCATCAGAATCATCCATTAATCTATCATTTTCCAACGGTGCTTTTGGAAATTTTGCAGCTTTAAAAGCGATTCCTTTAGCTTGAATAGACTGTGATTCATGATCAAATATCTTCAATTTTCCAACGAGAGTGCTTCGTGAGAGAGTTGAAATATCATTTGCCTTTATGATTGCATGCTTCTTAGAATCGTATCTAGATGGCAACGATCTGAGAATTTTGCATACTATATCTTTTTCAGAAATAGTCTTTCCAAGTGAGAAAGAAGCATTAACTATCGCAGAGAGTTTAATATGAAACCCTTCAAAAGTGTCGTTGTCATCCATTCAAAGGTTCTCCCAATCAGACGTAAGAGTTTGAAGTCTAGCTTTTTCTCTCGATGTATTTCCTTGGAATACGATTTGAAGATTATCCCAAGCTTCCTTTAAAGTTTGGCATGTTGATACATGATGTTGTAGGTCACAACTTACATCATGTATAATAGCATTCAAACCATCTGAACTCATGCTTTGCAAAAGCCTTTTCTTCGTTAGAATAATCTACTAAGCATTTAAACTCGCCTTCCGAATTTTCTATTTTCTGACGATTATAACCATCGACGACTAATAACCAAGTGTTAGAGCATTGCTCGGTCGAACTCGAATGCGTTGCTATATCAAGCATGTTTGTCAATATTAGTGATCAAAACTATATGTCTTGATTTCTAATTTACTTATGACTAAGTCTCGGTCTAGGATAGTTAAGTGAAGTTGAGCTCCAGACTCCATGGCGATCATATTACAAAGACGAAGAACTACTCGAGGAACAAGTGGAACTTCATCCGACAAAAAGGTATGTGGAGACTTGAACTCATCTGTCACTCAAAAGTCTACTCTATCTTCTACTCTTGAAACAATAGTCGTATAAGTATGATAGTTTTCATACATACACATTTGCTATTTCGAGCCGAGTTTACTTGCCTATCTTTTTCTCAAAATATGTGTTGGTGAGATTTCACTTTAACCACTTTCATCTTTACCCGTGACGAAAGTCATGATGACGTTTCAATCTTGAAAATAGTTTTGATGACGATAGTCGTGAATAACGATTGTTATAACATTATAGAAGAATGTTTCAATGATTGAAATGTAGAGTTGAGATTACCAACTATGGATATAAGCATATATAGTGTGTTCGCACATTAGTGTATAAATCCATGTGCCGGAAACCAAGTGCGTGCATATGTGCGCATACGGTATTGGTGAAGGAGACAGGTTGAGTATGCGTACACACAGAAGTTTTCATATCGAAAATTTCTGCTGGAGTTTGTAAGTTTTCAAACTAGTAAACCAATCACCTTAGGTATGCATACCCGTACGCGTACCCATGGAAGTTTTCTAACCAAAAATTACTGCTGAGTTTGTAAACTCAAATCCGGTAGCTAACGTACGCATACCCGTACGCGTACCCAAGCTGGTTATTTCTCAAATTGGTAGTTCATGAACTTAGAACAATAAATTATAAGGAATGCAATCTTTGCAAACCGTGGCTATATTGTTCATGAATTGATTCAAGTGGATCAAACCGATTTTGCTTTAATTGTGTCTATGAATAAAAACCTAAGCAATTGAGCAACTCTTGAACTAGTTCTTATGAGTCATTTGAACTAGTTATGAGAAAGATGAATACGGTTAATATGAAAGTGCCCATATGGCTAACCATTGGTTAACTATTTGTGAACCAACTAAGTGTACACGTTTAGGTACGGTTACTCAAACCTAAATGAATACATTTCATTTGTGTGTGACAAGCTAAGTTTCGATCTAACGGTTGAAAGATATTAGCTTGGTTGAATCGGAGTTTTTCATCTAACGGTGAATATTGAATGCTTTGTTACCAAGGTAACTTAGATTGCAAACCCTGATTTGAAAACTATATAAGGGGAACTCTAGCAACTGGAAAAACTAATCCCCACACCTCTTATGTGATACTAGTTGGTTTTTCTAGAGTCGATTCTCCTTTAACCTTAGGTTTCTTCTCGAGACCCTGTAGGTTAACGACTGAAAGACTTCATTGGGATTGTGAAGCCAGGCGAAACTACTTCTCTTGTAGTTGAGTGATCTGATCTTGCCATTTTCTATCGTACGAGTTCAATTGAATAATTGACTTGAGATTATATCTCCGATAGGGCAAGATAAAAAGAAATCACAAACATCTTCGTATTATCGTTTGTGATTCCACAATATCTAGTTTCGCTACCATACGATTTAGATTATTGTGAGGTGATTGATAATACTAGGTTGTTCTTCGGGAATATAAGTCCGGGTTATCAATTAGTTCTTGTTCACCTTGATTTATCAAAAGACAGAAGAAAAACTCATAGGTTTATATGTGGGAGACAGATTTATCTATTATCGTAAACTTTTTTGTGTGATACAAATTTGTTTATTGAAGTCTTCGACTTTGGATCGTAGCAACTCTTAGTTGTGGGTGAGATCAGCTAAGGGAATCAAGTGCGTAGTATCCTGCTGGGATCAGAGACGTAAGGAGCGCAACTATACCTTGAATCAGTGTGAGATTGATTAGGGTTCAACTACGGTCCCAGCACCGGGTTAGTTTGTAGTGGGCTAGTGTCTGTAGCGGCTTAATACAGTATGGTGTTCAATCTGGACTAGGTCCCGGGGTTTTCCTGCATTTGCGGTTTCCTCGTTAACAAAACTTTTGGTGTATGATGAGTGCCAAATAATGCATATTTCTACACCTTTTTATTTGCAATTAACTCATCTTTTGAGCTTTAAAGTCATATATTATCCCAAATTCTGTATTTTCATTTTTTTCAAGAATAAATTCTTGTACTAATTAATTTTGTGTTTTTAGGTAGCAAAATAAATCTTGGATGAATTAAGGATCCAAAAGAGCAGAAAAGTAGAGACGATGAGAGAGAGACGACAAAGCTTCCGCTAGAAAGCAGTGAAGAATATTGTTTGCACCTCATCTGCAAGTGAAGAATGCCATTTGCACAACTCAAAACTAGAAGTGGGCTTGAGATTTTAGCTTTGAAGAAGCCATGGGCCTAGAAGAGATAAAATCCAAGATCCAATCCTGTACCCATCCCGAGCCGTCATATTCAATATAGCTGATGAGCATCCAATGGCATCTACATTGCGGTACATCGACATTTGTTGCTTCTGCCCAACATTGGAGCACATGTTATTCATCTCCAAATCGAATAGGAGACAAACACACCTTCACTTTGTTTCTTCTCTCCAAGCTCTGCAAAACTCCCAGTACAACTCCATCCCCGACAACCTCTGAGCTCAGCCACCCTCTCAGCATCCATCAATCACACTCAAGCTCCTAATTTTATCTCTCTCCATCTTATCTTCTTCCCTATCAAAAATGAGGATGTGAACGTCACCAGCATTAGTTGGTGACTGAGTGAGCCATATGCTCACACTTCTTATTTTTTTCGTGGCTTATCATTGTTGGTTGTGTAAATAGATTTCTTACCTCGTCTAGATCTGGATTTTTTCAAAAGAGCTTGGTTATCCGGACCCAGATTCATTTTCTGCATGTTCTCTTGAAGTTTGGTGATTCTCTTATTGCTCCTTCTAAATCTCCAACAAGTGTTCTGATCATGCTTCGAATGTCCACAAAAATAACAAATTAATGAGGATTTTTCGTCATTATGTGACTCTTCCTGTTTAACACAACAATCAACAATCGTTGTTCCTTGATTACTTGGAATGGACAACTTTGAGCTTTGAGTTTTGCTTTTGAACCCTAAACCATTAGTGTTTCCAAAGGATCTCTGACCAAATAACATTGCCGCAATTTTGTCCGAGCTTCCAGATAACCTTTGCAGGTCATACTTGAGAGTGTTAATCTCTTCTTCCTTTAGAGACATGGTTCTGACGAACTTATCATTAAGACGCTCTATCTCAATATTTTTCGCCTGGAGTGATAATTTCACAAAGATTATTTTAAGAATCTATGATTGAGATGATACTAGTAGAGAGTAGTTGTTTCACTGTCTTGTGTCTTCTTTGTAGATGTATAGACTTTCCGTTGTATACATTATTCCTTGCGCAACCAATAGCAACTTTTGATCACACAAAGGATTGCGATCGAAGACACGAGCTTGGGCCAGAGTGTAATTCCTCCCAGGAAGCCTCGTATCCATTCAGCTTCCTCTCCAGCTTTCTCCAAGGATATAAACTCAGAATCCATAGTGGATCGAGCTATACATGTCTATTTGGAAGACTTCCATGACACAGATGAACCTCCAAGTGTGAAGATGTACCCATTAGTGGATTTGCACTCATCTGAGTCTGATATCCGGTTAGCATCACAATACCCTTCCAAGCACAACAGATACTTCCCAAAACTTAAGTAATAGTTTGAAGTGCCTCTCGGGTTGCGTAGAACTCAGAGAGAGCATTCCAGTGATCCCGCCTGTGGTTGCAAGTGTACCTGCTTAATCTACTCACAGTGTAGGCAATATCAGATCTTGTACAGTTCATCAAATACATAAGACTGCCAATAATGCGAGAATACTCAAGTTGAGAAATTCCCCCACCCTTGTTCTTTTTCAAGTTACAATTGGGATCATAAGGAGTAGATACAGCTTTAGCATTTTCATGATTAAATCTCATAAGTACAGTTTCAGCATAATGAGATTGACTAAGACTATATCCATCAGACGTCTTTCTGATTTTCATCCCTAAGATTACATTAGCAGGGCCTAAGTCTTTCATGTCAAAGTTTTCGTTAAGCATGCTTTTAGTGGTATTAATAATATCAAGGTTACTGCTTAATATGAGCATATCATCAACGATACGTGCACACAATAACATGAGAATCATCCACATTTAATGTAAACACATTTATCGATTCATTAACCTTGAAGCCATTAGATATCATTACATGATTAAATTTTTCATGCCACTGTTTAGGTGCTTGTTTTAAACCATACATAGATTTTTTCAATTTGCATACTTTGTCTTCACAACCTTTCACAACAAAACCTTCAAAGTTGGTCCATATAAATTTCTTCATTCAATTCACCATATAAAAATGCAGTTTTAACATCCATCTGATGTATATGCAAATCATAAATAGAAGCAATATCAATCAACATCCTAATAGAGGTGATTCTTGTGACCGGTGAATAAGTATCAAAGAAATCTAATCCTTCATGTTGTCTATAGCCTTTAGCTACCAACCTAGCTTTGTATTTTTCTATAGTTCCATCTATTCTAAGCTTCCTTTTGAAAACCCATTTGCAACCTATGGCTTTACTACCAGGAGGTAAGTCTACAAGGTCCCAAGTTTCGTTTTGTTGAATGGAATCCCACTCATTAATCGAAGCTTCTTCCTATAAGGGAGCTTCCGGAGAAGTCATAGCTTCCTTATAGGTTTGGGGTTCAGACTCTACCGTAAGAGTCAAAAAATATGGTCCGAAACTAACCCTCTTACTTCTTCTAGGTTCAGTCTCAACATCTAGATACGGGAGTTGACTAGTTGAAGGAACATTTGTGAGGTCATAGTGGACCCTTTTGCGAGGTCCATACCCTAAAGGAAAAATGTTTTCAAAGAACACTACATCTCTTGATTCCATTATGGTGTTCAGACCAATGACCATGAACCTATAAGCACTAGTGTGCTCAGGATAGCCTAGGAAAAAACAATCCACTGTTTTAGGTCCTATTTTGTTTTCTTGGAACGAGGAATGGCCACCTTGGCCAAAAACCCCCACACTTTAAAGTATGCATAAGAAGGTTGTCTACCTTTCAATAACTCATATGCAGTTTTGTCAGATTTCTTAAATGGAACTCGGTTCAAGATATAGCAAGCAGAGAGAATTTCTCCCCCCCCCCACACACACCCCCACAGGTTCGAAGGTAACCCTGAACTAGCTAACATAGCGTTCACCATATCTATACGTGTTCGGTTTTTCCTTTCCGCTACTCCATTCGACTCAGGTGAAGAAGGTGCAGTGGTTTCATGAATGATGCCATTAAGTTTACAAAATTCTCCTATAGGTATCACATACTCACCCCTCGGTATGACCTAAGAGTTTTAATTGTAACACCTCTTTGGTTTTCTACTTCAAGTTTATATAATTTGAAAGCGTCTAAGGCTTCATCTTTACTTCTAAGAAGATAAACCTGACAGTATCGTGAGTAATCATCGATAAAAGTGATGTTCCATTTTTTACCACCTCTAGTTGGTGTTGATTTCGAATCTCCTAAATCTGAGTGGATTAGTTCTAAGGGAACTCATACTACGTTCAACCCTTTTGTTAAATGGTTTTCTTGCATATTTAGATTCAACACAAATTTCACATTTATGACTTCTGTCAATGTTTATTTTAGGAATGCAACCTAAAGTAGCAAGTCTTTCGATGGATTTGAAATTAACATGTCCTAGTCTATTATCCAAACATGTGAGGAGTCACAAACATAAGCAGAAGAAGATGCATTATCATTCTTGTTCAAAACAAGCACACTAAGCTTAATCATGTTTTCAGTGACATAACCTTTTCCTACGAAGTCACCACTTTTAGAGATTACAACCTTGTTAGACTCAGCTACAAATTTAAAACCTTTCCCAAGTAAGATGGTTTCTGAGATAAGATTCTTTCATATGTCCGGGACGTGATACACGTCATTCAATGCGATAGTTTTTCCTAAAGTGAGCTTCAATTCAACCTTGCCTTTTCCAACCACTTTAGCGGTGAAAGAGTTTCCCATAAACAATTTCTCATCATCTCCTACTTTGTTATAGGAGGAGAAAGCATTTCTGAACTTGCAGACATGCCTGGTGGCTCCAGAATCTAACCACCAGTCTCTCACATTGGTCATATTAGAGACAAGGTTGACTTCAAACACCATGCCAATAAAATATCCAGAATCATCTACTATGTTCGCCTTATTTTTCTGTTTAGGATCATGTTTGGTCTTTTTAGGCGCTCTACAGTCTTTGGCCATATGACCGGGTTTACCACAGTTATAGCATTCACATTTGACGGTGTTTTTAGAGACACCACCCTTTTGTTTAAGATGGTTACCTTTGGAGTTACGACATTTGTTACGTTTGTTCACATTTTTGCTGGATTCAGATTTTCCTTCATGTCCTTTCTTTGATGCAGCATTATCTTCTAGGATATGAGCTTTGTTGGACATGTCTTTGCTCAGCATCAGGCTCTTGTCCTTGCTGCACAGTAGTTCCTCAACTTGAATCCTTTTCCCCAGCTCTATCATGGTGATTTCACGACTCTTGTGTCGCAGCTTCCTTTTGTATTCGTTCCACGAAGGTGGAAGTTTTTCAATAACTGCGGATAATTGGAAAGGTTCATCAATAACATTGCCTTCAACAAGAATTTCGTTGATGATTAACTGAAGTTCCAAGAATTGATCGACTACAGGTTTTTCATCAGTCATTTTGTAATCAAGGAACCTAGCCACCAAGAACTTCTTGCTTCAAAGAATTCAATGAGATATTTTTCTTCCAAGGCTTCCCATAAATCAAAAGCGGAAAATTCTCTTTTGCGTTGTAAAAATCATAAAGGGAATCATCCAAGCAGTTAAGTATATAATTTTTACACATATAATTCTTCCTAGTCCACCTATCCAGTCTATCTTCATAACCACGGTCATGAAGTCTTCTTGAAGGTTTTTGCAAGGCAATTTCATCTAGTCTTTGGTCTTTTAAGAAAAATAACATTTTGGACTGCCATCGTTTAAAGTCTTTTCCACTAAACTTTGGAGGTTTGTCTACAGTACTTTTTCCCATGTTGTTACAGAAAAAAATATAGTAATGAACAATTATTGTTTTTAGATTGTTGGAGATATTGACAACAATTGAAAAAATACTGTGAAAAATACTTAGCTCGAACCAATGGTTGATTTCGGATGCATCAGCAAATTGTCGCAGAATAATAGAGGCACGTATGATATAAGTTGTCCCCCAGAAAATTGCAATAAACTCATGCTTTTCTTAAACAGGAAAACGATTAACTAACAAATTTGTTACCTCAGATTCCGCATCCTCTTCTCCCCAGAAAGATATATCATTAAGCGCAAGTTCAAGTTAGAACTCCCCCCCATTATGTTGTCATCCTCTCACAAGAAAAGAACAACAACAACAATAACCTTTACCAGAGAAAGGTTGAAATGGTTTTAACTAATGCGTGCCAATGCAAAAGTTGAAAACCACGAAACACATATGCTTTTATGTTAAACACAAATCGATTCAACATATTGTGACTTTTTCACATATGAGTTTCAATCGGAACACCTTATGATCCTTTGATAAAGCCTACCAACTTGGGCTAGAACTTAATCCCGCTAAATCAAAAAGCCACACAAAGCATAAGGGTTCACACATCATATGAGATCGGATATTAAGGTTAAGACAATCGAAATCAAACATCACATAAAGACATAGCAATAATATAAGCATTCAAGCACAGTATATGTAATCGAAAAACTATCACAAGAAAAATTATAAAATGATAATTTTTCATAAATAGATAGTTTTATTCAGCAATAGACCTTACACAATAATTGAAATAATCAAAAACTGATGTCTATTTTCTTGCAACTTAGTCCTTCATATCAGTGGTAGATGAAGGCGGATTATTACTTTCAGTCTCCAGCTTGTGAATTTCTTCAAGTAGATAAACTTGTTGTTTGACCAGTATTTCTTGCAGTTGAGAAGTTTTTGTGAAGGATTCTGCAAGAACATGTAATTCTGTCTTTGATTAAACACAGAAGTGTGTCAATGCTTCAATACACTGATCTTTCTTCAGCATATTCTCTCTTTCCTTCTTACTAAGCCAATCTCTCTTTTTGATTTTTCTCTTTGAATTATCAATATCAAGAGAAGAGCTTAACTTATTCTTAGAGTGATCTTTCAGATCCAGTACTCTATCAAGAGAAGATATCGGATCCTGACTCATAGTTCGGACAAGGAATGACCAAAGAAGGGGAATGATCTTTTTATATTTTTCATACTTCCGAAAATATAATATTCCTATAAATAAGAATATCTTAAATATATTTTCATAATTTTTAGATTTTTATTCCCATAATATACACATAAGTGCCTTGAATTTTTACTTCCTCACGCACAGATTCGGCACACAAGCTGAGGATGTAATTCTAATACCGATTAGGTGGTATTAGTGTGAGATTTTCTCTCATTATGGGAAATAGAACAAACAGTGTGTTCTTGATCTAGTATTGTATGAAAAACCATTTCCTTGTTACCTCGAAATAACGAAGTATCTTGAGATTAACTGTTGTTGCATATGCAACTTTTAGCTATTTTGCTCTTCAAGGCAGTTCTACAATTAGTCTTATTTTTCCTTTTGCCATTAGATGATTTATTGATATCGGAAGACATGTCCATTCTTAAAATGGTTAAATCACTAATGGAAGAGGAAGGAATATTGACAACTAATGCAATATTAGTTGTTTCCTCTTCTTCAGAATCATATGAATCAGAGGTCTCGTCTAGAGTTACAGCCAATGCCTTGATGCCAGTGTATTTCCTAAGATTAGGACAGTCTTTATCCATATGACCAAAACCTTTACACTTAAAGCATTGAGGTTGATATTCATCATCATCTTCTTGATCTTTCTTGTTCTTGACAGGAACTCGATCATGGGGTCGAGAAGATCGATGAGTATACTTTATGAATCTCAATTTTTTTTTCTTCAAGATCTCGAAATTTTCTGGTGATCAATGATAATGATTGTTCAACTTCATCATCAGAATTTTCTGCAATCCGTTCATCAGAATCATCCATTAATCTATCATTTTCCAACGGTGCTTTTGGAAATTTTGTAGCTTTAAAAGCGATTCCTTTAGCTTGAATAGACTGTGATTCATGATCAAATATCTTCAATTTTCCAACGAGTGCTTCGTGAGAGAGTTGAAATATCATTTGCCTTTATGATTGCATGCTTCTTAGAATCGTATCTAGATGGCAACGATCTGAGAATTTTGCATACTATATCTTTTTCAGAAATAGTCTTTCCAAGTGAGAAAGAAGCATTAACTATCGCAGAGAGTTTAATATGAAACCCTTCAAAAGTGTCGTTGTCATCCATTCAAAGGTTCTCCCAATCAGACGTAAGAGTTTGAAGTCTAGCTTCTTTCTCTGATGTATTTCCTTCGAATACGATTTGAAGATTATCCCAAGCTTCCTTTGAAGTTTGGCATGTTGATACATGATGTTGTAGGTCACAACTTACATCATGTATAATAGCATTCAAACCATCTGAACTCTGCTTTGCAAAAGCCTTTTCTTCGTTAGAATAATCTACTAAGCATTTAAACTCAGTTTCCGAATTTTCTATTTTCGGACGATTATAACCATCGACGACTAATAACCAAGTGTTAGAGCATTGCTCGGTCGAACTCGAATGCGTTGCTATATCAAGCATGTTTGTCAATATTAGTGATCAAAACTATATGTCTTGATTTCTAATTTACTTATGACTAAGTCTCGGTCTAGGATAGTTAAGTGAAGTTGAGCTCCAGACTCCATGGCGATCATATTACGAAGACGAAGAACTACTCGAGGAACAAGTGGAACTTCATCCGACAAAAAGGTATGTGGAGACTTGAACTCATCTGTCACTCAAAAGTCTACTCTATCTCCTACTCTTGAGACAATAGTCGTATAAGTATGATAGTTTTCATACATACACATTTGCTATTTCGAGCCGAGTTTACTTGCCTATCTTTTTCTCAAAATATGTGTTGGTGAGATTTCACTTTAACCACTTTCATCTTTACCCGTGACGAAAGTCATGATGACGTTTCAATCTTGAAAATAGTTTTGATGACGATAGTCGTGAATAACGATTGTTATAACATTATAGAAGAATGTTTCAATGATTGAAATGTAGAGTTGAGATTACCAACTATGGATATAAGCATATATAGTGTGTTCGCACATTAGTGTATAAATCCATGTGCCGGAAACCAAGTGCGTGCATATGTGCGCATACGGTATTGGTGAAGGAGACAGGTTGAGTATGCGTACCCACAGAAGTTTTCATATCGAAAATTTCTGCTGGAGTTTGTAAGTTTTCAAACTAGTAAACCAGTCACCTTAGGTATGCATACCCGTACGCGTACCCACGGAAGTTTTCTAACCGAAAATTTCTGCTGAGTTTGTAAACTCAAATCCGGTAGCTAATGTACGCATACCCGTACGCGTACCCAAGCTGGTTATTTCTCAAATCGGTAGTTCATGAACTTAAAACAATAAATTATAAGGAATGCAATCTTTGCAAACCGTGGCTATATTGTTCATGAATTGATTCAAGTGGATCAAACCGATTTTGCTTTAATTGTGTTTATGAATAAAAACCTAAGCAATTGAGCAACTCTTGAACTAGTTATTATGAGTCATTTGAACTAGTTATGAGAAAGATGAATACGGTTAATATGAAAGTGCCCATATGGCTAACCATTGGTTAACTATTTGTGAACCAACTAAGTGTACACGTTTAGGTACGATTACTCAAACCTAAATGAATACATTTCATTTGTGTGTGACAAGCTAAGTTTCGATCTAACGGTTGAAAGATATTAGCTTGGTTGAATCAGGTTTTTCATCTAACGGTGAATATTGAATGCTTTGTTACCAAGGTAACTTAGATTGCAAAACCTGATTTGAAAACTATATAAGGGGAACTCTAGCATCTGGAAAAACTAATCCCCACACCTCCTATGTGATACTAGTTGGTTTTTCTAGAGTCGATTCTCCTTTAACCTTAGGTTTCTTCTCGAGACCCTGTAGGTTAACGACTGAAAGACTTCATTGGGATTGTGAAGCCAGGCGAAACTACTTCTCTTGTAGTTGAGCGATCTGATCTTGCCATTTTCTATCGTACAAGTTCAATTGAATAATTGACTTGAGATTATATCTCCGATAGGGCAAGATAAAAAGAAATCACAAACATCTTCGTATTATCGTTTGTGATTCCACAATATCTAGTTTCGCTACCATACGATTTAGATTATTGTGAGGTGATTGATAATAATAGGTTGTTCTTCGGGAATATAAGTCGGGGTTATCAATTAGTTCTTGTTCACCTTGATTTATCAAAAGACAGAAGAAAAACTCATAGGTTTATATGTGAGAGACAAATTTATCTATTATCGTAAACTTTTTTGTGTGATACAAATTTATTTATTGAAGTCTTCGACTTTGGATCGTAGCAACTCTTAGTTGTGGGTGAGATCAGCTAAGGGAATCAAGTGCGTAGTATCCTGCTGGGATCAGAGACGTAAGGAGCGCAACTGTACCTTGAATCAGTGTGAGATTGATTAGGGTTCAACTACAGTCCAGACCGAAGTTAGTTTGTAGTGGGCTAGTGTCTGTAGCGGCTTAATACAATATGGTGTTCAATCTGGACTAGGTCCCGGGGTTTTTCTGCATTTGCGGTTTCCTCGTTAACAAAACTTTTGGTGTATGATGAGTGCCAAATAATGCATATTTCTACACCTTTTTATTTGCAATTAACTCATCTTTTGAGCTTTAAAGTCATATATTATCCCAAATTCTGTATTTTCATTTTTTTCAAGAATAAATTCTTGTACTAATTAATTTTGTGTTTTTAGGTAGCAAAATAAATCTTGGATGAATTAAGGATCCAAAAGATCAGAAAAGTAGAGACGATGAGAGAGAGACGACAAAGCTTCCGCTAGAAAGCATTGAAGAATATTGTTTGCACCTCATCTGCAAGTGAAGAATGCCGTTTGCACAACTCAAAACTAGAAGTGGGCTTGAGATTTTAGCTTTGAAGAAGCCATGGGCCTAGAAGAGATAAAATCCAAGATCCAATCCTGTACCCATCCCGAGCCGTCAGATTCAATATAGCTGATGAACATCCAATGGCATCTACATTGCGGTACATCGACATTTGTTGCTTATGCCCAACACTGGAGCACATGTTATTCATCTCCAAATCGAATAGGAGCCAAACACACCTTCACTTCGTTTCTTCTCTCCAAGCTCTGCAAAACTCCCAATACAACTCCATCCCCGACAACCTCTGAGCTCAGCCACCCTCTTAGCATCCATCAATCACACTCAAGCTCCTAATTTTATCTCTCTCCATCTTATCTTCTTCCCTATCAAAAATGAGGATGTGAACGTCACCATCATTAGTTGGTGACTGAGTGAGCCATATGCTCACACTTCTTATTTTTTTCATGGCTTATCACTGTTGGTTGTGTAAATAGATTTCTTACCTCGTCTAGATCTGGATTTTTTCAAAAGAGCTTGGTTATCCGGACCCAGATTCATTTTCTGCATGTTCTCTTGAAGTTTGGTGATTTTCTTATTGCTCCTTCCGAATCTCCAACAAGTGTTCTCGATCATGCTTCAATGTCCACAAAAATAACAAATTAATGAGGATTTTTCGTCATTATGTGACTCTTCTGTTTAACACAACAATCAACAATCGTTGTTCCTTGATTACTTGGAATGGACAACTTTGAGCTTTGAGTTTTGCTTTTGAACCCTAAACCATTAGTGTTTCCAAAGGATCTCGACCAAATAACATTGCACGCAATTTTGTCGAGCTTTCCAGATAACCTTTGCGAGTCATACTTGAGAGTGTTAATCTCTTCTTCCTTTAGAGACATGGTTCTGACGAACTTATCATTAAGACGCTCTATCTCAATATTTTTCGCTGGATTGATAATTCCACAAATATTATTTTAAGAATCTATGATTGAGATGATACTAGTAGAGAGTAGTTGTTTCACTGTCTTGTGTCTTCTTTGTAGATGTATAGACTTTCCGTTGTATACATTATTCCTTGCGCAACCAATAGCATCTTGACTGTCACAGTGGATTGCGATCGAAGACACAGGCTTGGGCCAGAGTGTAATTCCTCCCAGGAAGACTCGTATCCATTCAACTTCCTCTCCAGCTTTCTCCAAGGCTATAAACTCAGAATCCATAGTGGATCGAGCTATACATGTCTATTTGGAAGACTTCCATGACACAGACGAACCTCCAAGTGTGAAGATGTACCCATTAGTGGATTTGCACTCATCTGAGTCTGATATCCGGTTAGCATCACAATACCCTTCAAGCATAACATGATACTTCCCAAAACTTAAGTAATAGTTTGAAGTGCCTCTCAGGTAGCGTAGAACTCTATAGAGAGCATTCCAGTGATCCCGCCCAGGGTTGCAAGTGTACCTGCTTAATCTACTCACAGTGTAGGCAATATCAGATCTTGTACAGTTCATCAAATACATAAGACTGCCAATAATGCGAGAATACTCAAGTTGAGAAATTCCCCCACCCTTGTTCTTTTTCAAGTTACAATTGGGATCATAAGGAGTAGATACAGCTTTAGCATTTTCATGATTAAATCTCATAAGTACAGGTTTCAAAGATAATGAGATTGACTAAGACTATATCCATCGACGTCTTTTCGATTTTCATCCCTAAGATTACATTAGCAGGGCCTAAGTCTTTCATGTCAAAGTTTTCGTTAAGCATGCTTTTAGTGGTATTAATAATATCAAGGTTACTGCTTAATATGAGCATATCATCAACGTACAGGCACACAATAACATGAGAATCATCCACAGATTTAATGTAAACACATTTATCAGATTCATTAACCTTGAAGCCATTAGATATCATTACATGATTAAATTTTTCATGCCACTATTTAGGTGCTTGTTTTAAACCATACAAAGATTTGTTCAATTTGCATACTTTTTCTTCACAACCTTTCACAACAAAACCTTCAGGTTGGTCCATATAAATTTCTTCATTTAATTCACCATATAAAAATGCAGTTTTAACATCCATCTGATGTATATGCAAATCATAAATAGAAGCAATATCAATCAACATCCTAATAGAGGTGATTCTTATGACCGGTGAATAAGTATCAAAGAAATCTAATCCTTCATGTTGTCTATAGCCTTTAGCTACCAACCTAGCTTTGTATTTTTCTATAGTTCCATCTATTCTAAGCTTCCTTTTGAAAACCCATTTGCAACCTATGGCTTTACTACCGGAGGTAAGTCTACAAGGTCCCAAGTTTCGTTTTGTTGAATGGAATCCCACTCATTAATCGAAGCTTCTTCCTATAAGGGAGCTTAGGAGAAGTCATAGCTTCCTTATAGGTTTGGGGTTCGAACTCTACCGTAAGAGTCAAAAAATGGTCCGAAACTAACCCTCTTACTTTTTCTAGGTTCGGTCTCAACATCTAGATACGGGAGTTGACTAGTTGAAGGAACATTTGTGAGGTCATAGTGGACCCTTTTGCAAGGTCCATACCCTAAAGGAAAAATGTTTTCAAAGAACACTACATCTCTTGATTCCATTATGGTGTTCAGACCAATGACCATGAACCTATAAGCACTAGTGTGCTCGGGATAGCCTAGGAAAAACAATCCATTGTTTTAGGTCCTATTTTGTTTTCTTGGAACGAGGAATGGCCACCTTGGCCAAAAACCCCCACACTTTAAAGTATGCATAAGAAGGTTGTCTACCTTTCAATAACTCATATGCAGTTTTGTCAGATTTCTTAAATGGAACTCGGTTCAAGATATAGCAAGCAGAGAATTTCTTCCCCCACCACACACCCCCCACGGTTCGAAGGTAACCTGAACTAGCTAACATAGCGTTCACCATATCTATACGTGTTCGGTTTTTCCTTTCAGCTACTCCATTCGACTCAGGTGAAGAAGGTGCAGTGGTTTCATGAATGATGCCATTAAGTTTACAAAATTCTCCTATAGGTATCACATACTCACCCCCTCGGTATGACCTAAGAGTTTTAATTGTAACACCTCTTTGGTTTTCTACTTCAAGTTTATATAATTTGAAAGCGTCTAAGGCTTCATCTTTACTTCTAAGAAGATAAACCTGACAGTATCGTGAGTAATCATCGATAAAAGTGATGTTCCATTTTTTACCACCTCTAGTTGGTGTTGATTTCGAATCTCCTAAATCTGAGTGGATTAGTTCTAAGGGAACTGTACTACGTTCAACCCTTTTGTTAAATGGTTTTCTTGCATATTTAGATTCAACACAAATTTCACATTTATGACTTCTGTCAATGTTTATTTTAGGAATGCAACCTAAAGTAGCAAGTCTTTCGATGGATTTGAAATTAACATGTCCTAGTCTATTATCCAAACATGTGAGGAGTCACAAACATAATCGAGAAGAAGATGCATTATCATTCTTGTTCAAAACAAGCACACTAAGCTTAATCATGTTTTCGGTGACATAACCTTTTCCTACTGAAGTCACCACTTTTAGAGATTACAACCTTGTTAGACTCATTACAAATTTAAAACCTTTCCCAAGTAAGATGGTTTTACGAGATAAGATTCTTTCATATGTCCGGGACGTGATACACGTCATTCAATGCGATAGTTTTTCCTGAAGTGAGCTTCAATTCAACCTTGCCTTTTCCCACCACTTTAGCGGTGAAAGAGTTTCCCATAAACAATTTCTCATCATCTCCTACTTTGTTATAGGAGGAGAAAGCATTTCTGAACTTGCAGACATGCCTGGTGGCTCCAGAATCTAACCACCAGTCTCTCACATTGGTCATATTAGAGACAAGGTTGACTTCAAACACCATGCCAATAAAATATCCAGAATCATCTACTATGTTCGCCTTATTTTTTTGTTTAGGATCATGTTTGGTCTTTTTAGGCGCTCTACAGTCTTTGGCCATATGACCGGGTTTACCACAGTTATAGCAGTCACATTTGACGGTGTTTTTAGAGACACCACCCTTTTGTTTAAGATGGTTACCTTTGGAGTTACGACATTTGTTACGTTTGTTCACATTTTTGCTGGATTCAGATTTTCCTTCATGTCCTTTCTTTGATGCAGCATTATCTTCTAGGATATGAGCTTTGTTGGACATGTCTTTGCTCAGCATCAGGCTCTTGTCCTTGCAGCACAGTAGTTCCTCAACTTGAATCCTTTTCCCCAGCTCTATCATGGTGATTTCACGACTCTTGTGTCGCAGCTTCCTTTTGTATTCGTTCCACGAAGGTGGAAGTTTTTCAATAACTGCGGATAATTGGAAAGGTTCATCAATAACATTGCCTTCAACAAGAATTTCGTTGATGATTATCTGAAGTTCCAAGAATTGATCGACTACAGGTTTTTCATCAGTCATTTTGTAATCAAGGAACCTAGCCACCAAGAACTTCTTGCTTCCAGCAGCCTCAGCGAGATATTTTTCTTCCAAGGCTTCCCATAAATCAAAAGCAGTAAAATTCTCTTTTGCGTTGTAAAAATCATAAAGGGAATCATCCAAGCAGTTAAGTATATAATTTTTACACATATAATTCTTCCTAGTCCACCTATCCAGTCTATCTTCATAACCACGGTCATAAAGTCTTCTTGAGGGTTTTTGCAAGGCAACTTCATCTAGTCTTTGGTCTTTTAAGAAAAATAACATTTTGGACTGCCATCGTTTAAAGTCTTTTCCACTAAACTTTGGAGGTTTGTCTACAGTACTTTTTCCCATGTTGTTACAGAAAAAAATATAGTAATGAACGATTATTGTTTTTAGATTGTTGGAGATATTGACAACAATTGAAAAAATACTGTGAAAAATACTTAGCTCGAACCAATGGTTGATTTCGGATGCATCAGCAAATTGTCGTAGAATAATAGAGGCACGTATGATATACGTTGTCCTAAAGATAATATTCGCCAGCTACTTCTCCTGTAGAGAGATGTCATATCCCTATCGACGAGATGCCTCCAGGATACAACTATCGTTAGCGTTCCTCATTGTAGCATACAAGAGAACACCCTTAGAACTTGGCAGCAGTGATTAACAAAAGTTAAAACAGAGAAAAACTGGATAGTAAAAATGTTTACAGAAAACAGAGGAGCAGAAGAAGAGATGTTTCTCTGTTGTGTGTCTAATGAGCTGAAAACTACTCTCTTATATAGTGTTTATGAAGTTACAAACAAGAGGAAAAAGTCATGCAAAGAATCCATGCATATGACAGAAATACTGGTAATGTTTGGTTAAAAACAACGTAAGACAAAATCAGACATAAAACAGAGAGTTGCTTTTGTCAGTCATAGAGCGAGTGTTGCTTTTGCAGAAAACAACTTTAGATTTTGTCAGGTTCATAACAACTTTTGCTTTTGTCAGTCAGTCAAAAGCATGCGAGACACACAAGTCAGACAGACATAGAAGCCAAGCCAAACACTTACAGACAAGGAGTAAGATTCTTCTACATGTGTGAAAAACGCGTACGAAAATTTTCAGCAAAAAAATAGGATCTAGCACACCCACACCCGACCCGCCTGGATGGCGGCGTGCTTCGGTGCAAAGCACCGTGCGTACGGGAAAGGCAACCTTGCCATAGGATCTAACACACCCACACCCGCTCCTGCTGCTGTAAATTTTCTTGTTTCTATTTCTTTTGATCTTTAATTTCTTCTTCATTCCCATACTGAAAATGGCTCAAACTAGTCGTAAATACGAAACTTCTCTTGAAGGAATTCAAAAAGATCTCGAAGGGAGAGGTTTTACATTAACCACCATTCCCGATCAAGGGGCTAAATCCATTCTTTATGCTAAACTGTTTTCTGATCATCATTGTGATGATAAAGAAATCATAGTTTCGCTTGGTCAGATTCTCGCTGGCCTTCCCATTCCTCTCTATGATCCTAGTCTTCCTTTGTTTTACGAAATTCTTGCTCATGCGAACTTTTCGCAAGCCATCTACCAACTGAGTGGAGATTGCATTCGCAATGCTTGAATTCGCCAACCGTGGTCTTTGGTAAAGGATCTCTTTATCCAAAAGAAGTCATGGATCCCGAATTTGAGGATTTAGAAATATTCGCCAAAAATGCACAGAGAGAGCTTCTTTGAAAATTACGAAGTAATAAACATGAAAAATGATAAAACTTCATTTGGGTGCTCGCTTGAAGAGGAAAGAAAATGTTGCCAGTGATAGAATACTTATGCAGGACATTGATTGGCATTCTGGCAAGAATAATATTCCTCGTCACTCTAAAGACGATAGATGGTGCGTATTTCCACTGGTTTTGAAAGACCTTATATTTCGAGTTCAAATGTGCTTCTGCGAATCTCGCCACTTATCAACCTTGGGCATTTAATTGGCCCGAGAAAGCGAAAGAGGTATGTCTTCGAATCTTGCTAACTTCATAATTTTTCATTTATTGTTACTTTCTTGTTCTCTAACTCTTGCGAAAATTTTAGATTAAAAAGTCGAGATCGATCTATAATAGGACCGGGAAGGCTAGCACTTTATCTCGCTCTGCACTCCATCATCACGGATGAAGTAAGAAACATCTTTTATACTTTTAACAATATTGTTGCCTCTCATTTCTTATATTCATTTGTGTGCGAAGGTTGGTGTTGTATTTGTTGAAGAAGAAGAAGAAGGATCTAAGGTTACGAGGACCAAAGACAAAGGTAAAGGTTCTCTTCGCAAGGAGAAATCTGCTGCCCCACCTTCAAAGAAGCGAAAAGTTCATTCTCCTTCTCCTTCAAATCTTCAATCTTGCGAAAATTCTGATGATGATGATAATGGCATTGATGGTTCTTTCGCAAGAGAAGATTTTCCGCCTGAATCTTCAATGGCACAATTGTCTAGTATCTTCTCTGACTCCATGCAAGGGATCGGGGATGATCATCTCACTGACACATGCAGAGCTCTTGCGAACATCTGTGATGCCCCTTTACTAGATGGTGGTGATTCTCTTCATGGGATCTCCAGATCAGTGAATCCTAGCTTTCTGAATTCTCTTGGTATCTTGGTATGCTTTCGTTTCTCTATTTCCTCATGATTATAATTTAAAGTTATACTATATCTTGACAATTTCATCATTTTTCTTCGCAGACTGGGAAGGCTTCTTTCATTTGTTGCCTCGACATTTGGAAAAAGACGTGGGATTCTTGAAAGAAGAATCTTCAACTTCGCAAGAGAAACGAAGAATTAGAAGCTGAAGTTGTTGCTCTTCGTGAAAAGAACAAACAATTAGAAGCTGATTCTTCTACTCAAAAGAACAAAATATCTAGTCTTCAAGATGCCAATAAGCAACTTTATGGTACGAAATTTTTCCCTTTTCCTTTATTTTGTTTTCTCATTATCCCCCCTCATCTTAATTTATCATTTTCGCAGACGTCTATGATCTTTCTGATGAAGCCATTCTCCTTCACACATCCCCCAATTATATGGATAATAATACCCTTCTTGAACACCTTAATAATTCTTTGAATAGTTTTTCAAATGACAAAATTAAATCTCTCCCCATAAATGAACTCAGATCCAAACTTCGCCTCTTAGAAATTGACCATAGATCCAGCTTGGGCTTAGCCAAAAAATTTAAACGTTTATATCTTAGCTCTAAAGAGAAAATCACTACTTTAAGAACCAAAATCAATGATCTCATAGATGATAAAGATCGCATCGCTAGTCAAGGTGCTCAAGCGTTAGCGAAATTCCAAAAAACTCTTCTTGAGGTTCAGATTGAATGAGATGATTCTAACCGTAGAAATGCTATACTTAGCGAGGGGGAGAATCAAATTCGCTCCCTTCTTCTCATAAATAATGATGATGAATTTGCTTGGGCTGCGAAAGTTCTAGATGAGGCCAGAAATAACTTAGGTGTGAATGTTAGTCTTCAAGCTGAGCACACGGCCTTGGTTAGGGATATGATTTCTGACAGAAAAGGTTGTTAATTGTTCTTCTTTATTAATTATTCGTCTTTCATAAATTATTATCAAGTTATTGACTCATTGTTATATGTTCGCGGAAGTTGAAGAGAGATTTCGCAAAAAAGTTGAAGAACTTGAGTCTGAGAAGGAGCAGCTCGCAAGGGATCTTTCTTCTCGCAATGATAAATGTTCCAGATCAAGAGTCAATTAAAGATTCTTATTGCGAAACTTTAAGAATGACGCTATTCTTTTTCGCAATCAAACTATTAAGAAAGTCTGTGATAACAACAACATCCTTCATTCCAAATACCCTTGCCTCTCAGAGGAGATTCCAAATAATGTACTCCCTCTGGATATCTCTGACAGTGATGCTAGCGAAGAAGAAGAATTTGATGAAGATGAAGAAGAAGAAGAAGAAGAATCAAACAAGAAGTAGTTCTATTTTCTTCTTTCTCTTTTTTGTAATATCTGTACATTTGCTCTTTAATCTCCTATTTTTGTAATCTTTTGCTGCGAACTTCTTAACCTTCAAATGCAAATTTCTTCCTGCACATATAAAAAGAAAAAATTCTTTTTCGCAATATGGTTAATCAATATATAATTATTAATCTTTCACTTCTCGCTTGTGTAAATCTATCATATGGAGACAAATAACATGTTCTTATTCTGTTCATTCCCATACTTTCCTTTGTTATTTGTATCAAATGAGAGATTAAGCAAGTTACTTTTAAATAGCAACATGTATTTATGCCTCGGTTTATGATTGTTTTTGCAGAATCTTCGCAATTTTGTATTTCTTGTTTTTTCCCAAGATTTCATTCTTTCTTGTTCTCTTATGTGGTCTTATTTTGCCTTCCTCGTCAAAGGTCTTATTTTGCCACCTCTTGTCATTGCGACAAAATCGCAGGACGTCTTTACACTTGCATGCCAAAACCCATTGATCTTGCCTTAACTTTTTTCTTTTATTGTTTTTGTTGCGACAATATGACAGGCCTAAATATTCTTGCGAACATAAAGCCCCATGACATTGCCGTCTTGCGACGAAATCGGAGGACGTCTTTACACTTTCATGTATTGACCCATTGATCTCGCCTTATCTTTCTCTTTTGTATTATTGCCTCTTCGAGTTGTCGCACAAATATGACAAGCCTAAATATTCTTGCGAAAATAAAGCCTCGTGACATTTGCGTCTTAAGACACTTATCATCTCCCTAATGGAGGGTGTCGCCCTTATCTTCCCCCTGGTTGCCCCTTCAAGGAGGCGTACCTCTACCATACAAGTTTGGCTCCTCCCATCCGGTCTTAAAAATAACCAGTTGTTTTCGCAGCCTCTTATCCCTTTTGCCTATATGGCTTATGGTTACAAGACTGCACCCTAAGTGGGGTTTTCTTCGGACCGCGTGCAGCATACATTAAGACTTGCCAAGAATGGCCGAGACGCTTCAAACGCCCCAGGCACTCTTGGCTCAACCGTGTACCTCGGCGCCTTGATCTAATGTCGCACTCCTTACAAGAGACCCTCGGTCGTCCAACCTAAGTCGTAAGCTTAGGTTGAAAATCCAAGGTACCTCTCCTGGATGGGCTTTATTGACCCCAAATCTCCATGACTCAGGTTCCAGGGGCGGTGTAACCTTTTACCTGAGCCATGCAACAGGTACCCCCTTCTATGACGCACTTTAGGTCTTACATTTGCCTCTTGCGAAATTTTGATTTCGCGAACTAGGGTGTACGCCATAGTAGGTTCTCCCCTTTCTGATTGTTTTGTTTCTTCTTCTGCATATCAGCTCTTTTGTAATTTCGCAATCTCATCTTTGTCATTCATAAAATATATTTTCTTCTTCTGCATATCACATCTTTTGTAATTTCTCAATCTCATCTTTATCATTCATAAATTATTTATTTATTTATTTTAAGATCAGTCATACATCTTTCTTTCTTCTCCCAATCTTACTTTTGCATTCATAAAATCAACAAATACATTCACTCTTTAAGTCTCTTACTACGCTACTTTTACGCCTCTCGCATTTTTGAAATTTTACATTAATATCTTATCCTTTGCGAAATCTTTGTCGCTTCTTATCTTCAGCATGCATTGGTTTTGCAATGATTCTTCTTCTCTCTGTTCTATTGCATCTACCGTCAATCTTTTATTTTTTTTGTTTTTCTCTGATGTTATGTTTCCAATTCTTCTTCTTCGCAAGATTCTACATCAATTTCATAACACTTCTTTCCTTCAATCCAATCTCCTTTTATTATGCCAATACCAGTAGGATGAGGGAACTTTATACATTGATGGAAAGTCGATGCTACACCTAGAATCCCATGTAACCAAGGTCGTCCAATTAATGCTTTGTATGGTGATTCCACATCAATTACCGAGAGAATTTGAGAAGACAATCCTTTCAGTGGAATTCACATATTGACTTCCCCTTTAGGTTTATTGGAAGTACCATTAAAACCATAGATCTTGTAAGTTGAAGGTATTAGATCTTCATCTTTTCCTCCCATAGTTTTATAAGTATGATAGAAAAGGATATCCACAGAACTTCCAGTATCGATTAAAATTCTGTTGATTGCCCATGAATTCTCAGATTCACCATCTTCATCATCACTAGGTTTTGGGTTAATCTCCAATCTTACCACTAATGGGTTATCGTGCATCTTGCCACCCTCGGGTACTTCTTCTGCGGTGAAGGAAATAGTCTTCTTTTGCCATTCTTTCAGTGGCGATGTCTTCGCAATGTTCATTATTTCTCTATCATCGACATCTCTTGCAAAGACCTGTGAGAGTGTTATCATGAAAGTCTTCAATCGTTTTGTACGAATGTACAATAGAGTGACAAAAGCAATTCTTTGCCTTTGCTCCAACTTCTATTACAAATGTTTCTCCTCCTTTTGTTGTATTTACCCTGCGAATTTCTGACGGTGGTGGTAATGGTTGAGACTGAGTTTGGTTTTTTAGAAAATGATTTAGTTTCCCTTGATCTATCATTATGAGGATGATTCTTTTTATATTTCTGCAATCATTTGTTGAGTGTCCATGAAAATGGTGATAAGAACAAAATTCATGACTTTTTGTCGCTTGGAGGTGGTTCACTCCCCATGTTCCATGGCACGGGTATGTTTTCCATCAAGATTATAGCTTCCCATATTTTCTCCACACTAGCATTCAGAGGTGGCATTTTGATTTCTTCCCATATTATCTTATGACTTCCCGTCCTCTATGATGGTTTTTCCTCTGACCTCCATAAGTTTCTTGTGGCTGGTCAAGTCTTTGAATTTTGTTATTTCCACCACGGTTATAGAAGTTTATTTCTTGGTAGGCTTTAGAAGTGGTCTATTTAATGCCTACATGTTAAACCGCAAGTGCACGATATCTACAATATAGAACAGGGCAAATACGGGTCGATCCACGGAGACTTGTGTGGCTTATGTTGATTCTAAGGCTTGGCTTAACTGATTTTTTAGTGAAGGTAACACAACTGAGGTTTTGTTTGTTTGTCGATGCGACTAAGTGAAGGTTATAACAATGATGTAAAGATGAAATACAAATAGTGAGAGTAAAGGGGCACTAGGGTTATCACATCCACCACTAAATCATGCTATGTGTTCAACTAAATAGAGCTTTCTTGTTCCTGTGGCAGAAAAGGATAATGTGTCAAAATTATCACCTATCTAAGGAGTTTCACCTAATGATAACTCAATTATCAGCTAAGGTGCTAACCTAGAGCACTAGTTGTCTAATTAAGCACAACTAGTCAAGAGAATTAGCAATTTATCTCTAAGGTTTGAGCTGAAGTATCACCAATGCAGTTTTAACCTAACTACAATGTATACTTGGCATGCATTGTGAGAGAAAAACATTGGGTACTAGAATTGAGAATATCTGAAAAATTAAGCACTCAAGAATACTCAAACACAGTTAAAATCACAACATGGAATTAGGGTTTCACCAAACCCTAGCAAACTAAACTAGAACATCAAAAACAACAAATAACACAAATTAAATCTAAATTGCTGCTCTCGGCTAACCTGGCATAAGTTCAAACACCCACAATTTGAATTCTATTTATACATAGGAAAATCAAAACCTAATTCACTTCAAAATAGAAATTAATGCATACCCTTTCGCCCATACCCTCTACGAATCATTGTCGACTCCCGAGAACTCCATGCGTGGGTTGTTGGTGAACCCTAGCTCTACTTTTCTCTAAGTTATCTTCTAGGGTTGGGAGAAGCTAAGAGAGAGAAAACTAGACCTAGAGAGGCGGAGAAAGTGGTTGATGGAGCTAGTGGTGATGGCGACGGGAGATGGATGTGGTAGTGATGGTAGTTCTGCCATGGGTAAGGGGAAGAGGGTGGAGCTCTGCAGAGGTATGGGGGAAGAAGAAAGAGAAGATGGAGGAGAAAATGAGGTTAGGTCGATGGGTATAGGGTTAGGTGATTTTACTGTGGAGCGGAGGCATCGAAGTTTGATGAGGAAGGCGGAGCGAGCGTTGGATCTGAGGGAACTGATGCGTGGTTGATGGATGGGCTGTAGGAGATCTTGCTGTTGGGCGAGTGCATCAAAGAACGATGTGTAGGGAGGAGCGACCATCGGATGCAGCGGTAATCCGATGCGTGTGTGATGCGACCGTAGGATGAAGATCTAACGGCTCGGAATGGACGGGCTCGGATCCGGGTCACGGGTAGCTCAAGCCCATGTCTTGTAAATGGTTTGCTCCTGATGCGCGCGCGGGCTTTGGCTTTTTGTTCCATAGACGCTTGCCTCCAATTCTTCGCTCTTTTGGCTCCTCAATTTCTCCGAGCTTTATTTATTACCTAAAAACACAAAATTAATTAGTACAAATATTTATTCTTGAAAACAAAGAAAATACAGAATCTGGGATAATATCTGATTTCTGAGTACAAAAGATGAGTTAAATGCCAATAAATAGATGTAGAAATATGCAATATTTGGCACTCATCATTTCTCTCTCGAATTCTTCTTGATCACGACTTCCCATAGCTACTAGTTTCTGCTGACTATCTCCCATTATCCTCTCTTGTTGTCCTTACGAAGTGCTCGCCACTGTATTTATCAACTTAGGTAACAAGCTTGCATTCGCTGCTTTTGAACTTGTGTTCACAACTGGGTATGATTCCATCTAATTTTGCTTTTCCTCAAGAGCAATATACTCCTCCTGAAATTCTCGCAACTCAGTCATTGTGATCGTATTCTTGACTCTGAAAATTTGAATGTATAGCAGATTCGTTGCGAACATAGCATTAATGAATGATAGAATGAGATATCTCTCATCCACACGACCAGCCATATCACTACACATTTTCTTCCACCTCATGGTTAGATGTTTCAAACTTTCACCAACCCTTTGCTTTAACCCAAATACATCTTCAATGCCAGGTCGCGAAGAATTGTTACTTATATAGGCCCCTAAAAATATAACCTGCAAATGGTTGAAAGATGTTATAGTATTCTTTGGCAAACCTTCAAACCATTTCAAGGCCTCTCCTATTAAACTTGATGCAAAATATTTGCACAATACATCATCATGGTTTTCCCATTGTAGCATACATCTCACATAAACTTTGATATGTTGTACTGCACAGGTTGTTCCGTCAAAAATGCTGGTTAACGCAGGTAGATTGCACTTTGGTGTATTCCTCCTAATTATAGTTCTTGTGTGAATGGAGTTTTCGCAGCTTCTTCTATGGCTTCGTCCAATTGTTTCATACCTCCTTCTCTTTTATTATTTAACATTCCTCTTATTTCCGCTAACTCTCTCAAAATCTATTCATTTACACCAGAATTTGGATCCATCGGTCTTTTCAACTCCACTTCTATTCTTCTGCGTTCATATCTGTTTTGGTTTTCTTGTTCATCATTTTCTTCTCGTCTTTCTCTGCGATCTTCTCTTTCATTTCTTTCATGAATTCGCACACCATTATACTTCTCATTTTCTCTTCTTCGCCGCCTTTCAGCTCTCCTTTATATTCTATCATATTCTTCATTGATATTACCATTATTGCGATTTTGTTCACGCCTTCTTTCTCGATTATCATGATTGTTCTGGCGAATTGCCTCTTGGAGCTCTTGTTCTTCCACTTTTGCTCTCAGTATTTCCCTTTCGCAAGCTAGACGTGCTTGTTCAGTGTAATGTCTTTCGATTTCATCTTCAATTATTTGTCGATTTCTTTGAACTTCTCTCCCATGTAATGTTCTTCTTCCTTCTCCCTGATTTTCTTCGCCATCTTGATTATTTCGTTCCTGACGTTGTCTATTTCCCTGATTTCCGTTGTTTTGTCCATTTTGAAGAATTTCACCATGTTGAATATAACGATCTTCTATTATTTCTCTTCTTTCGCGACATTCTTCGTCTGAATTTTGTATTTCCTCTCAAATATTTTCATTAGCATTTTCTACAAGCGAATTTCGTCTTATTTCTTCTCTAGCTGACCTTGAACTTGATCTTGTAGTACTTCTTGACCTTCTATTTTGTAATCTCATGTTTTCCATCCTCAACTCATGATTTTGCCTTGTCAGATTTGCACGTTCTTCTGCTTCTAATCGCCTTTTTCATGTATTATTTGCCTCAATGTCTCTAATGCTGCGATCTCTTCATTTTCATGAATTATTCCTCCAATTACTTTTTGGTCTCTCTCCTCTCGTCCATTTCTTCTTAATTGCTGCTCTTCTCCCATTTCATCTACAAAATCTGATCGCCAAGTATGTACACTCACTCTTTCATAATCCACAGTTCTGTTTTGTATTGGTGTACATTGAATTGGCGGTTGAACTTGATTTTCTCCATTGTTTCTTGTGTTCACTCTTGAAGATTCCTCTATTTCATCTCCCCCTTTTCCAGCAAGCCTCCTACTCTTTCTAATAGTTGTTGGTTGTTTTGATGTATTTTTTCTTCTAGCCATTTTTCAACCTTAATGAGTTGTTGAAAATTATATGAAATTCTTTATCTATTATTACAAATTCTTTCAAATCACAATATCAATCTTCAATCCATGTTTCTAGCGCCATTATGTAGTTGCAGGAAATCCCACAATACATCCCTCATAAGAATTCACAATAATCAACCCATCTTTAAGATCAACAATCACCCTTTTTATTAATTGAATTAAGGAATTTTACAAATAGGAAATGAAATTAAGAATACAACTGCTGCTCTAGACTTTCTCTCTCCTCAAAACTTTCTCTCTACTATAAAAAGATCTCTCCCCTCTCTTAAGCATGCTCGGCTCTTTATATAGGATATTACATAGTGGGTAACAGTGATAGGTGTAGAATACACCGTATTTACTATCTATAGTTACGCTTTCTTTGCTATTTTTCTTGTGAATTATGCACTTTACGTGTGTTTTTGAGTTTCTAGGTACTGCGGAGTCGCGCGGAGGAAAAGATGGAGAAATCAACCAATTGGAGTAAAAAGGGCAAAATTGTCATTTCATGGCAATCACTACGGAGCCGAGCCAAGGTTAAGGGGCAACTCTTTTGAGAGGAATACTAAACGCAGTCCAGTCCGGTGTTAAGGGGCCGCCATCGGGTTAGCCCTTATCACAAAGTGACCAGGACATCGAATAACAACCCTATTCTTATAACCCTAAAATTGAGAGTCGTCTCTCATTCATTCATTTCAACCATTTCTTCACACCCGATTATGAAATTGAGAAACAAAAACGGCGGCTCACGCTAAATTAAAATCGAGAAATAGATCGATTCGAGACAAGGGAAGATAATATTGATGGAATCAAGGATTTTCTCGGGTTTGAAGAAACCAGAGTTGAAGCGGATCGAGATAAAGAGAAATGTTATTGCTGGCCGATTCAATCGATTCTACCGATGAGACATGGGTTCGAGTGAATTGAAGTTGTTCTGCTTTGCCATGGGATGAAGAGAATTGAAGGAGGAATAAAGCTTGTTCTTCAGCTGGTATTCAACACAGAGAGCTGAAATTGTGAGACTGCTAAACCGAGAGATTGAGATTGAAGCTCGATGGGTTTTTGAAGCTGAATTGAGGCAGAGAAGATGATAATGGAGAATGGGTTTGAGAGATTCAGGTCAGGGAGAAGATGAATCAGAGATTAGGGTTTATTCAATCTCTGCAACCGATAGAACTAAGTGATGACGATGTTGATTGAGAAATTGCTCTCAGATTTGGTTTTGGTTAAAGATTGAAATGGGTTTAATGAGTTCCAGGGCAGATTAGGATGATTTCACTGGATTCGATTTGTGAATGGGTTGAATTTGAGCTGCTGAGACTCATGGGGTTTGAAGTTTGATGGGACTCTAATGGGTGAATTGGTTGTTGCTGGTGGAAGATGGCTGATTGGTAGTGAGACAATGCTGTGAAGCTCAACAGATTCTTGAGATTGCAGGTGGTTGATACATGGTTTGTATTGATGCTGTGTCTGGAATGGATTTGTGGGTTATGTGAAGCTCAGGGAAGCCCTTGCTATCAAGTTGAGAAAGTGAAGTTGAAGTTGCAGGAAGAAGATGGGTGAAATTGAGTTTTTTTGGTGCTTGCAGGGTTGTAATGTCTTTGAAATGGTGGCAAACAGCATAGGAATGTGGTGGTTCCGTAGGTCAATCACGAGATGGAATTGGTAATGCGGGCATGAATTGAATAGTTGGTGATGCCATGGGTGGAATGGTTGAGTTGGCAGGTTTGCGGTGGTGGTTGTGATAATGTGAAGTACGGAAGAACAAAGAGCTAGATGTTGATGCGAGAGAACGGAATAACGGTTGCAATGCAACTGGTTCCTCGTGGGTTTTAGTGTTTGTAATGAGCATTGCGAGTTAGGCGGTGTTGAGAATGAAGAGAGGAGCTGAAATTGATTGGCTTGAAGAAAGTGAGGCAAGTTATGGGGCCTCGGTTGACATTGCAGTACCAAAAGTTGAGCTACAAATTTCTAATGTGAGATGCATTGAAGGTGGTCCGGAGCCGTGAGTTGAGTTTATGGCAACCTGGATTTGATAGGTGCCGAGAAGAGCCGGAGCTGGCTATTGATTAAATGGCCGAGATTGCCCGGGCATTTGATGTTGTTCAGTGGTGAGACTCAGGTGTTTGGAGGTGGTATGAACTTGTGTGGTGGAGTTACAGCTGAGGACAGGGAGTATGATGGAATTGCACTGCAATGCAACTTGAGCTGGTGCATGAATGGTTGTCGAGTTGCAGCACGGCCATCATGGTCGGAATGATGCATGATGCTGTGCAAGACTATAGCTTAGCAACTCGGTTCATCTAACTCGGTTCGACCCGACCCGACTCGGACTGACCCGATCCGGCTCGTTGACTCGCCGAGTTGACTCACTAAACCGGTGGCCAGGGCGGACTTTGCCGGTCACACGGAGCTTCTGGGCACTTTTCCGGCCGATTTCCGGCCACAATCCCAGACTTCCGGCGACCGTTTTTGGGGCATATTTTCTACACGGGTTTCTCCTTCTTGTGGGCTTGGTGGATTCTCACCTAATGGACTTTGAAGACTAGACCTAGTTTTAGAAGTTGGAGAAAGCTATAAAAGGGAAGGTCTTCTACAACATCATATATCTTATTCTTGGAACTTTGGGGGAGAGCCACTTTTGTTTACACAACTAGGGTTTGCTTTTGTTCATCTTCTTCTTTATTCCATTGATATTTTTTGGTGATGAACTCCATAGCTATGAGTAGCTAAATTCTCTATTATTGGTTAAGGATGTAGTCCGATTTCTAAAACTTGTGTTTGCTTTATGTATTAGTTTTCTCTCTTGATTATCGTTCAATTCTCTACTATTTTTATGATCACATGATTGAAGTATTGTGATAGGATTATGGTGTTTGATTAGTTAAGTGGCCAATTAATTGAACTTGCATCTTAGTCCATAGCTATTTTAGGGTTTTTCATCAAGCGATAACCTTGAATACGGGTAGCATGATATGTTTACGGTTTGTAGTGATACACTCTCGTAATCATATGTAGAGTTTGACCATTGTCCGAATTGTTTTGCGCAACGCATGACAATTGCATTGATTAGCCTATTTACAAACTTAATGCTCCTAGGAATTGAACTTGATTAGCGCAAGGCGTTAGGTTATTCTTTAGGTAGGATTCACATACGCAGCCCTAATGTGTGTGTTGATGAACTTGAGAAATTAATAGATTATCTTGCTTTCTTGATTCTCTAGGCTTTTGATAACACAAGAGATTAAATCGTAATTCTATTCATATAAGCAAGCACATGTCTAAGATTGAAGATGAATTCCTTGACCAATATCTCTCTCCATTGATTACTTTCTACGATTTACTTTGTTTTTAATTTGTTTTTATTGCTTAAATAGAAATAAGAAATCCCCCCAATTGGTTACTTTAAGAAATTGATTACGAAATAACTACAATCGCCTCCCTGTGGATACGAACTCTTTCTTATCACATACTTTAGGAAAGTGAAATTATTTTTGACGCATACGACAGCCGATCAAATTTTGGCGCCGTTCTTGGAGGCACACTGCTAGTTATTAAGTTTTTAGTTTCTTTTTTTACAATTTACGCTTTCATCTTTGCTTTTTTGTTTCTTGTCTTGTTTCTCACTTGTTTGCGAGAATTGTTTGCAGGTACCTAATCTCTGGCTTCTAAGAATTGGAATTATCCAAGGTGCGGGATAGCTACTCGACGCGGCACAATACTCCAACCAAGTCAAGACACAACGGACGAGCACGAGGAGGAAGTAGGAGAAGAGATTTTCCAACAACAAGAAGAAGGAAAAGAGGTTCCAATCGTAGACGAACCACACGTGGAAGAAGAAGAAGCAATGGGTGATGCAAATCGTTCACTCAAGGACTTAGCTTCTCATAGGCTTGATATACAACAGGGGTGTATTCAAACGGACTCTACTTTTGAAATTAAACCGGGGTTGCTTAGAGAATTACCAAAGTTCCATGGCATGGTGAATGAAGATCCAAACAAACATCTTATGGACTTCCACACCATTGTCACGGCCATGCTTCCGCGGATGTTGCAGCGGATGGTGCAATGTTGAAAGTTTTCATTTTCTCTTTAATGGATAGTGCTAAGGATTGGTTGTTCTATTTACCTCCCGGAAGTGTCACAACATGGAATGGGTTGAAGAAACTCTTTTTAGAGAGATATTTTCCTGCATCAAAGGCTACTCAAATTCGCAAGGAGATTTGTGGGATGAAGCAAAATGTGGGAGAATCCTTATATGAATGTTGGGAACGATACAAGAGGTTGGTGGCAAGCTGCCCTCACCACCAATTTAGTGATGCTATGATCATCCAATATTTCTATGAAGGACTCCAATCAAGTGATAGGAATCTCCTCGATTTGCGGGTGGTGGTGCATTAGTGAACAAGACGGTGGCACAAGCTAGAGAGTTGATTGAAAACATGGCAACAACTCACAAAAATTCTTGAGTCGTGGTTCGGATGTGATTCTAAGAAGGGTGAGTGAAGTGAGCGAGGTTGAAGAGCTTCGTCAACAAATGGGTAACATGAACGCAATGCTTCAACAAGTTGCAGCCGCGGTGATACCAAGTTCCTCTCAATCTTATGAAGACGATCAAGCTAATGCGATCTTTCCAAATCAACAAAGACGGTATGATCCCTACTCCAACACTTACAATCCGGGATGGAGAGATCACCCCAATTTTAGCTATGCCAATAAGCAAGGAGCGATTCAACAACCTAGTTTCAACAACCCGAGTGGATTTCAACCTCAACAACAACAATTCCAACCGATACAACAATTTCAACAACAACAACAACCTCAAATGGGGTCCAATATGGATGAGTTGCTGAAATCTTTTATGCAAAGAATGGAGAGTTCGGTTAAGGAGTTGCAAACTCAAGTTGGTTATATGGCTATGGAGTTGAATCAATTGAAGGCACAAAATGGTGGGAAACTCCCTTCTCAACCTATCAACCCAAAAGAGGGTGTTAATGCAATTACGTTGAGAAGTGGTACACAACTTGTGCAACCCGAAGTCACTTATTCGGGTGCGGTGGAAACACCAAAGGAACCTGTTTTGGAGGAGAAAACCGAGGATTCTCCCCAAACTTCCGAGGTACCTATTCCTAACTCTAAAACTCCGGTTTATACTTATGTTCCTCCTCTACCTTTCTCTCGCAGATTTGCAAGTTCTAAGAAGGCGGAACTAGAAAAGGAGATTTTAGACGTTCTAAAGAAGATCCATGTGAACATACCACTCATAGATGCAATCAAGCAAGTTCCAAAGTATGCAAAGGTGTTGAAGGACTTGTGTACCAATAAGCAAAGGCTCAAAGGTAATGAAGTGCTTAGTGTGGGGGAGAATGCCTCGGCAATCTTACAACACAAACTCCCAATTAAGTGCAAGGACCCGGGTAGCTTTGACATTCCCGTCACAATTGGTAACACCACATTTAATGAAGCTATGTTGGACTTAGGTGCTTCCGTTAATGTCATGCCCGCGTCTATGTATAATTCACTTGATCTTGGTCCTCTCAAAAAGGCTGGAATTGTGTTGCAATTAGCCGATCGTTCTAATGTCTACCCAATGGGTATTGTTGAGGATGTTCTTGTGCAGGTTAATCAACTTGTATTTCCAGCGGACTTTTGCGTGTTAGAAATGGATGAAGGTTCACCGGACTCGTCTCTTCCATTGCTACTTGGGCGTCCCTTCATGAAAACGGCGAAAACCATTATTGATGTTGACAAGGGAACGCTAACTATGGAGTTTGATGGAGAAATAATACGTTTCAACATTTTCGAGACGATGAGATATCCTAGCGATGTCCACTCTTGTTTCTCCATTGATATGATGGACACATTGGCGCAACAAATGTTTGAGTTGAATGGTGTTGATACATTGGAAACCGTTCTCACTACTCCTATTGACAATGGTTATGCGTATAGTGATGAGATGAAAGAAACCATTGGTTCTCTTAACTCATTACCGGAAAAATCAGCAACTAAGAATGTTTCATATGCGTCTTTACCTTGCAATAATGAAAAACTTGTGCCATCTATTGTTAAACCTCCAAGTTTAGAATTGAAACCTCTTCCAAGTCACTTAAAGTACTTGTACTTGGGTGACAATGAAGATTTACCCGTGATTGTTTCTAACGAGCTTAATGAATTACAGGAGCAAAAACTTCTAAGGGTGCTAAGGACGTACAAGACGGCCATAGGATGGACAATCGCTGATATCAAGGGTATAAGCCCTGCCGTTTGTATGCATAAGATCCGTGTGGAGGACGATTCAAAGCCTACAAGGGAAGCACAACGTCGTTTGAATCCTCCCATGATGGAAGTGGTGAAAAAGGAGATACTCAAGCTTTTGGACGTGGGTGTTATCTACCCCATATCCGATAGCAAGTGGGTAAGCCCGGTACAAGTGGTACCAAAGAAATCAGGTGTGACGGTGGTGGAGAATGATAAGAATGAACTTGTCCTAACTCGTGTGCAAACCGGTTGGAGGGTTTGTATTGATTATAGAAAATTGAATGCCACCACTAGAAAAGATCAATTTCCTTTACCTTTTATTGATCAAATGCTTGAACGTTTAGGGGCGGACACTCTTACTATTGCTTTCTTGATGGCTATTCAGGTTATAATCAGTTGTGATAAGACCGGAGGACCAAGAGAAAACCACTTTCACTTGTCCTTTCGGTACTTTTGCTTATAGAAGGATGCCTTTTGGCTTATGCAATGCTCCACTACTTTTCAAAGGTGTATGGTAAGTATCTTTTCGAATATGTTGAAAACATAATCGAAGTGTTCATGGATGACTTTAGTGTCTTTGGTGATTCTTTTGACCTTTGCTTGAACAATTTGTCTCTAATCCTTGAACGATGTGTTGAAACAAATCTTGTGCTAAATTGGGAGAAGTGCCATTTCATGGTAACTCATGGCATAGTTTTAGGCCATATTATATCTTCTAAAGGCTTGGAAGTCGATAAATCTAAGATAGACCTTATTAGTGTGCTCTAACCCCTCCCACTACGGTGAGGAGATTCGCTCTTTTCTTGGTCATGCGAGTTTTTATCGTAGATTCATCAAGGACTTTTCCAAGATAGCATCACCACTTTGTAACCTATTGCAAAAAGATGTGGTTTTTAACTTTGATGGGAAGTGTGTGGCGGCATTCAATCGTTTGAAAGAACTTTTGATTTCATCCCCTATCATTAAACCACCGGATTGGAGTAAGCCGTTTGAACTCATGTGTGATGCAAGTGACTATGCGGTTGGTGCGGTGCTTGGGCAGCGTGTGGGGAAGATACCTCATGCCATATATTATGCTTCTAGAACGTTAAATGAGGCTCAACAAAACTACACAACCACTGAAAAGGAGTTATTAGCCATTGTTTTTGCTTTAGAAAAGTTTCGCTCTTATCTAATTGGTACAAAAGTTGTTGTCTTTTCTGATCATGCAGCGCTTAAGTACTTGCTTACAAAGAAAGAGGCGAAACCGAGGCTCATACGATGGATTTTACTCTTGCAAGAGTTTGATCTTGAAATCAAAGACAAGAAAGGAATTGAGAACACCGTTGCGGATCATTTGAGCCGACTTGATGTGGACAAGGAGACTATTCCGTTGCGTGAAAGTTTCCCGTCGAGCAACTATTCTCCATTGCCTTTGGAGAACCATGGTACGCTGATATTGTTAATTACTTAGTGTCTAAACAAATCCCAAAGAACTTGTCTCGTCTTTGAGAGGGACAAACTTAAGAAGTTAGGAAACCAATACATATGGGATGATCCATACTTATGGAAACATTGTAGTGACCAAGTAATACGTAGGTGTGTTCCCGAAATTGAATTTAATTCTATCTTGTCTTTTTGCCACTCATATGCTTGTGGAGGACATTTTGGGAGTAAGAGAACCGCTCTCAAGGTATTAGAATGTGGTTTCTTTTGGCCAACTTTGTTTAAGGATGCACATGCATTTTGTATCACATGTGATAGGTGCCAAAGAACCGGCAATCTAGGTGCTCGAAATCAAATGCCGCAAACTATTATTCAATTTGTGGAGGTTTTTGATGTATGGGGAATTGATTTTATGGGCCCTTTTGTCAATTCTAATGGGAATTATTATAATTTGCTTGCTGTGGATTATGTCTCGAAATGGGTGGAAGCTAAGGCCGCCCCAACTAATGATTCTAAAGTTGTTTCAGATTTTGTGCAAGCTAATATATTTGCAAGGTTTGGTATTCCAAGGGCTATAATTAGCGATGGAGGTTCACACTTCAAAAACAGGTTCTTGCAAAGCTTGTTAAGGAAGTACAATGTATCGCATAGGATTGCAACACCCTACCATCCGCAAACAAATGGACAAGCTGAAGTTTCCAACCGAGAGGTGAAATCCATTCTTGAAAAGACGGTGAATCCTACAAGGAAAGATTGGAGTTCGCGACTCAACGATGCTTTGTGGGCGTATAGAACCGCATATAAAACACCTATTGGGATGTCTCCTTTTAGGCTTGTTTATGGTAAACCTTGTCACTTACCCGTGGAAATTGAGCATAAGGCGTTTTGGGCTATTAAGCAATGCAACATGGAGTTGGATGGTGCTGGAAAGCAAAGGAAGTTACAACTTCAAGAGCTAGAGGAGATTCGCAATGATGCATTTGAAAGCTCACGGATTTACAAGGAAAAGACGAAAGCTTTTCATGATAATATGATTTCTAAGAAACAATTTTGCATTGGGCAGAAAGTGCTTTTGTTTAATTCTCGTTTGCAATTATTTCCGGGTAAATTAAGGTCACGTTGGATTGGACCTTTTATTGTGACTAATGTGTTTTCTCATGGTGCAGTGGAAATTCGTAGTTTAGCTACAGGTAATGAACTTAAAGTGAATGGGCACCGGTTGAAACCGTATTATGAGAACTTCTCTTCGGATGTCTTGGAAGGAGTTAATCTTGCGGAAGTACTCCCTCTGGAGGAGTCATAGAAAGCAAGGAGATAGTCGGGCTGACGACTTTAAAGCAAGCGCTAATTGGGAGGCAACCCAAAGGATGAGTATTTCTTGTCTTGTATTTAATTCTTTTCTTGTTTTTAGTTTTTTCTTGTTTTGTTTTCTTTGTTTTTGCTGATTTCTTATTAGGATTTCCCACCTTGACTTACTTTGGAAGATTCAATTTACATTGAGGACAATGTAAAGTTTAAGTGTGGGGGAGTGGTTTATGTTATAAATTTTTGCAATTTTTCAATTTTTTTTTATGAACTAGTGAATAAGAAAACTCCAACTTGTAGTTATTTAGAGTCACATAGTATACATGTCGCTAAGATTACATCGAAATTCTCATAATAGTGACTGAACTTAGAGATGACAGAGAACATGATCGGGTTTCTTAATTGTATGAGAGTTAAAGTTGGATTTAACCATGCCAGTGGCAAATAAGGTGCAAACTGAATTCGGTATTAGAACAGTGATCCCCTATAGTGGAAACTACCCATGTTACATAATGTGAGGCACCAACCTTCAATTCTTTGTACCTGTCTAAATTGTGCTTTTAGAGTGTGTGTCACCGTACGTAAATTCCGGGCAGAATGGTGAGCTGCCCAATTTCCCACCATAGAAGCACTATTTTGATCTCTTGAGTGCTATTTTTATCAACCATGTTGGTGACATCGAATTGCTAACTTACATACCACTTGTGATCTTGTTCGCAGTTAGCACCATCCACCTTATCTCTCTCTACACCAACAGGTCCATAGAAACACCATCATCATCAACAAGAGGAGCATCACAAATTCGAAGGAAAGTTGAATACGTTCGAGGTTTACAAGCAACAACAGTACAGAAATGGGCAGATTTCAGATTTGAGTAAAGCAACAAAACATGGAGCAAAATTTTATAAGTTGAAGACTATTATACAAGAGTGGAAAATTATAAAGGATGAGAATTCGAGAAGTCTAAGATATCAAGACATATAAGTTGTGAAGAATCAAGTGGTAAAGTACTTACACCATGGCCTTTGTATTTTATTTTATTTTGTATTTATTTTTCTCTTGTCTCAAAAAAAAAAAAAATAGAAAAAAAAAAACGAAAAAAAAAAATAAATAAAAAAAAAAAAAAAGAGAGACAAGAGAAAAGTTTTAGGTTTGTTAATAGTTTTTATTTTGTTTTATTTTTATTTTGTATTTTGTATTTGTTTGATTTCTCAAAAAAAAAAAAAAAAAAAAAAAAAAAATGGGTTTGTATAGTTTGTTTTTATTTTTATATTCTTTCAATAAATCCTATGGAAAGAAGGAATATCTATAATGAAGTTTCAAGCGACAAGAAATTTGAGGGAAAGAGTCATATTGTCAAGATTCTACGAAGTTCAAGAGTTATCATCGAGAGTTGAAGACCGAAGACGAAGATGAAGACACCGATAGAAGACCGAAGACGTTTCTATGGATGTTTGTGAGAGTGGTGCTAGCTGCACGCCGAACGGATTCACTGTAAGTAAGCATATTCCCACCTTCGTTAAATGGTTGATTTCCTTTCGAAGAGATCGTCAGAAAAATGGGTTTTCAAAAATATATAAAAGATGTGGGTTTTCAAAATATTTCGGAGGGTTTTGCCTTCCTACCATTCAACGTGTCTCGGGATTCTCTCTTCATTCCAACCTGGACACATGTGTGACCCATAAAAAGTCATTTATTATTGAGAGCAATATCATAAAACCCTTTCTTGTGAGGCGAGTCGAGACTTTTGATCACTCCGAACCCGAATTTTAGTCGAGAAGGGATGGTTATCTCTCTCTCAACTTTTAAGAATGAGATTGTGTTCATTTATGTGTCTAACTTCTTATGACTAGTGTGCAGAATCTCTATGTCTTCTTAGCGCGTTGGATACTATCATTACGGAGAACTAGTAAGTTGGAAACATAGGTTTTGTGGGTATATCTCTAGTAAACCCTCACGAGACTATAACTCGTCCACTAGGGACACCTAGGGGTTTAAAGGCTTGTTATTTATGCTAAAAATGACCGTAGCCTCGACGACACGGAGTTGTTGTATTTTATTATTTTGTTTGATTTGCTCGAGGACTAGCAAAGTCTAAGTGTGGGGAATCGATAGGTGTAGAATACACCGTATTTACTATCTAGTAGTTACGCTTTCTTTGCTATTTTTCTTGTGAATTATGCACTTTACGTGTGTTTTTGAGTTTCTAGGTACTGGAGTCGCGCGGAGGAAAAGATGGAGAAATCAACCAATTGGAGTAAAAGGGCAAAATTGTCATTTCATGGCAATCACTACTGAGCCGAGCCAAGGTTAAGGGGCAACTCTTTTGAGAGGAATACTAAACGCAATCCGGTCCGAGTTAAGGGGCTGCCATCGGGTTAGCCCCTTATCACGGTGACCGCACAATCGAATAACAACCCTATTCTTATAACCCTAAAATTGAGAGTCGTCTCTCATTCATTCATTTCAACCATTTCTTCACACCCGATTATGAAATTGAGAAACAAAAGCAATGGATCACTGCTAAATTAAAATCGAGAAATAGATCGATTCGAGACAAGGGAAGATAATATTGATGGAATCAAGGATTTTCCGGGTTTTGAAGAAACCGAGTTGAAGCGAGATCGAGATAAAGAGAAATGTTATTCTTCTTGATTCAATCGATTCTACGATGAGACATGGGTTCGAGTGAATTGAAGTTGTTCAATTTGCCATGGGATGAAGAGAATTGAAGGAGGAATAAAGCTTGTTCTTCAAATTTGGTATTCAACACAGAGAGCTCAAATTGTGAGACTGCTAAACCGAGAGATTGAGATTGAAGCTCGGATGGGTTTTGAAGCCGAATTGAGGCGAGAGAAGATGATAATGGAGAATGGGTTTGAGAGATTCGTGTCGGGAGAAGATGAATCAGAGATTAGGGTTTATTCAATCTCTGCAACCGATAGAACTAAGTGATGACGATGTTGATTGAGAAATTGCTCTCAGATTTGGTTTTGGTTAAAGATTGAAATGGGTTTAATGAGTTCCAAGGCAGATTAGGATGATTTCACTGGATTCGATTTGTGAATGGGTTGAATTTGAGCTGCCGAGACTCATGGGGTTTGAAGTTTGATGGGACTCTAATGGGTGAATTGGTTGTTGCTGGTGGAAGATGGCTGATTGGTAGTGAGACAATGCTGTGAAGCTCAACAGATTCTTGAGATTGCAGGTGGTTGAGACATGGTTTGTATTGATGCTGTGTCTGGAATGGATTTGTGGGTTATGTGAAGCTCAGGGAAGCCCTTGCTATCAAGTTGAGAAAGTGAAGTTGAAGTTGCAGGAAGAAGATGGGTGAAATTGAGTTTTTTTGGTGCTTGCAGGGTTGTAATGTGCTGAAATGGTGGCAGTTGAGCATAGGAATGTGGTGGTTCTGTAGCTGAATGCAGATGGAATTGGTAATGCAGGCATGAATTGAATAGTTGGTGATGCCATGGGTGGAATGGTTGAGTTGGCAGGTTTGCAGTGGTGGTTGTGATAATGTGAAGTACAGAAGAACAGTAGCTAGATGTTGATGCCGAGAGAACGGAATAACAGTTGCAATGCAACTGGTTCCTGTGGGTTTTAGCTGCTGTAATGAGCATTGCAGGTTAGCTGGTGTTGAGAATGAAGAGAGGAGCTGAAATTGATTGGCTTGAAGAAAGTGAGGCAAGTTATGGGGCCTCAGTTGACATTGCAGGTACCAACAGTTGAGCTACAACTAATGTGAGATGCATTGAAGGTGGTCTGGAGCTGTGAGTTGAGTTTATGGCAACTGGGATTTGATAGGTGCCGAGAAGAGCTGGAGCTGGCTATTGATTCTGTGCTGGAGATTGCCAGGCATTTGATGTTGTTCAGTGGTGAGACTCAGGTGTTTGGAGGTGTTATGAACTTGTGTGGTGGAGTTACAGCTGAGGACAGGGAGTATGATGGAATTGCAGCTGCAATGCAACTGGAGCTGGTGCATGAATGGTTGTCAGAGTTGCAGCACATCCATCATGGCTGGAATGATGCATGATGCCTGTGCAAGACTATAGCTTAGCAACTCAGTTCATCTAACTCGGTTCTGACCCGACCCGACTCAGACCTGACCCGATCCGACTCGTTGACTCGCCGAGTTGACTCACTAAACCGGTGACCGGCGGACTTTGCCGGTCACCGGAGCCGTTTTGTAACTTTTCCGGCCGATTTCCGGCCACAATCCTGCACTTTCCGCGACCGTTTTTGGGGCGTATTTTCTACACGGGTTTCTCCTTCTTGTGGGCTTGGTCGATTCTCACCTAATGGACTTTGAAGACTAGACCTAGTTTTAGAAGTTGGAGAAAGCTATAAAAGGGAAGGTCTTCTACAACATCATATATCTTATTCTTGGAACTTTGGGGGGAGAGCCACTTTTGTTTACACAACTAGGGTTTGCTTTTGTTCATCTTCTTCTTTATTCCATTGATATTTTTGGTGATGAACTCCATAGCTATGAGTAGCTAAATTCTCTATTATTGGTTAAGGATGTAGTCCGATTTCTAAAACTTGTGTTTGCTTTATGTATTAGTTTTCTCTCTTGATTATCGTTCAATTCTCTACTATTTTTATGATCACATGATTGAAGTATTGTGATAGGATTATGGTGTTTGATTAGTTAAGTGGCCAATTAATTGAACTTGCATCTTAGTCCATAGCTATTTTAGGGTTTTTCATCAAGCGATAACCTTGAATACGAGTAGCATGATATGTTTACGGTTTGTAGTGATACACTCTCGTAATCATATGTAGAGTTTGACCATTGTCCGAATTGTT
Organism: Papaver armeniacum; assembly: GCA_023531295.1. Lineage (NCBI taxonomy): Eukaryota > Viridiplantae > Streptophyta > Magnoliopsida > Ranunculales > Papaveraceae > Papaver > Papaver armeniacum. The sequence goes on along the minus strand of JAJJWW010001539.1, from coordinate 159,883 downwards.
TTGCGCAACGCATGACAATTGCATTGATTAGCCTATTTCTGAAACTTAATGCTCCTAGGAATTGAACTTGATTAGCGCAAGGCGTTAGGTTATTCTTTAGGTAGGATTCACATACGCAGCCCTAATGTGTGTGTTGATGAACTTGAGAAATTAATAGATTATCTTGCTTTCTTGATTCTCTAGGCTTTTGATAACACAAGAGATTAAATCGTAATTCTATTCATATAAGCAAGCACATGTCTAAGATTGAAGATGAATTCCTTGACCAATATCTCTCTCCATTGATTACTTTCTACGATTTACTTTGTTTTTAATTTGTTTTTATTGCTTAAATAGAAATAAGAAATCCCCCCAATTGGTTACTTTAAGAAATTGATTACGAAATACTACAATCGCCTCCCTGTGGATACGAACTCTTTCTTATCACATACTTTAGGAAAGTGAAATTATTTTTGACGCATACGACAGCGATCAAACAGCTAAGCTGTCCTTTATTTTAGGATATGACTTGCGATATTCTCGCAAGTATACAAGTGTAAGATTTCGCAACACTCCTAAATCTCGCTAGATCTCCACATCTTTCTCGTGTTTAGGGCATCACGCCATCTCATTTGCGTCATTTTCAGAACTGATCTCATGATATCTTCGCAGTGTGTTGTATAAAGATTTCACAAAGGTATTGATGTTGCGATGTTCCGATCTTACAAATAATGTCACTTTGAGCACAAATTGAAGGTCGATAGGGTATTTCAAAAATTGAGAGATCTATCGGATGTTCGGACATGGGAAGGAATATGTAATAAGCTTACATTGAGTGCCTTCGAGCCTTCCACAATTGTTTTCATCAAGTTCCGTAATAGTACTGCATCAAAACTGTCCACGTACTATTCACCATGATTCCTACCGAAACAAGAACTGGATTCGTTTAGGGTACAAAAATCATCCCAAAACCAAGCTCTATATAAACACATTGAGGCCTCGCATAAAATCTCTTTCACATCTTTTTGTTTTTCTCCGATCGTCATGGGTTTCAAAACCAAGTTATTGTTTCCCTTGGTACTTTTGGTCATTGCGGTTCCTTTAACGGTGAATGGTTTTGTTTGTTCGAATGTTGGTGATGTTGCTGGTTTGTCCATCAGCCGCACGTTTGAATATGATTACCCTCGGTGGACGAAGAATGGATTTTTTTCTCAATGACACTCTTCGTTTTTCCTATGATCGCAAAGACATGCCTAACGTCTTAGAGGTAAGTTCTGGATGATTACCAATTATGTATTTCCAAGTCCCCACTCGCCACTTACACTCCAGGGAATGACTCATTTCCACTGACAAAACCTGGTCACCGGTATTTCATTAGTGGTAATTGTAGTAGCAGGTTTTCCCACACTACACCCCTTACTCGATTTTGCCTAATTAATCCATTAGAAGACATGAGATCAAGAACATTTATTGATTGAATTCATGAAGTGTTTACACAGGAAAATAGCATTACACTTAGAAGTTAAAGCACTCTTAAATTTTCTCTCTCCTAATGACTTGCCTCACAATTCTCAAAAGATCTCTCCCTTTTTACAGACTCACTCGACCCTTTATATAGGGTAATACATAGTGGATGACAGCTAAGCTATCCTTTATTTTCGGGAATGTCTCGCGAAGTGTCGCCAGTGTACAACCTGTTCAATCTCGCGACACTTCTTAACCCTCGCCAGATTCTATGTCTTTTAGCTATTCCGTGTGTCGTTATTTCCCATCGCGTCGTTTATTTTAGCTTCCTGCGACTCCCTCGCGGTACCGTCGTTTATTAATCCCACGAGTCTTGTACGTTGCGATATTATGATCCTACATCTTGCCTCTTTTTCCTTAAATATTGCTTGAAGAGTGATCTTTAAGGAAAAATCTGTCGTGGTAGCAATCTTTGATTTTTGTTGATGAAGGAACGAGCAGAAGAATATTGGACTTGAAAAGTACGTACTTGCCTCTATTCTTTTGCGAAGTGCCGAATCTCCTTTATTCGAAGTGTCATTTCTTGCCTCACGTGTTACAGAGAATAATCGAGTTCGCAATCTCTTCTCGCCTATTAGGAAATATGCCTTATATTTGAATTCTCGCTAAAGTTCTTTTCATCAGCTTCCTTGGATTTAGTAGTGACTGTGTATATGTTTACCCCTTTTATCGGTGCTTTTAATGTTATCCTCACATAACATTTTTTCTCGTCTATTTATAGGAGTATCCCCTGTGAAGAATTTTCCTTTTCTTTTTCGTCTTCTTCATTGTCTGCAAGTGTTCTTTTTCTTCATCATTCTGCAAGTGTTCTTTTTCTTCATCGTTCTGCAAGTGTTTGCCATCTTCTTCACCACTTTTGCTTTTCCCTATCTGTTGTTGTTCTCATGGTGTCCAGGTTTGTTAATCTTGCCAGATCTGATTGATTTTGTGATTGATTAATTTTGAGATTAACTTTTCTTGTTGAAACCTCATCATTATGATTAACTTTGTAATTCTCTTTTCTGCCATTGTTGTTTAGCAAGAACCAATCCAAAACTAGATTTACCGTGAAGGACCCTCTTCTTTCTTTGGGTTCGCCGCGGAACTCCCTTCGCAACGGAATCCCTTGCACAACAAAAACCCTCTCCGCAAACGAAGTCCATTGCTTAAAAGAAAGTCTCATGAGTGACACGGTATTCCGAGAAACATCTCTTTTATTAATAATGCATTGTTGCCTCTTTTCTTATTTAATTTGTCATTCGCGAGATGATAAAACTACGAGTGATACTCCAAAAAGGCTTCGCCAATCCAAGCTTGTTACTCCCGACGTTCCATTTCCTTCTTTCAAACCTTCATCTCCTCCTGCGAAATCTTCGCAAGATTGTTCTGTACCTCCTTCCTGTGGTAACATTCCTACACCTCAACTTCTCATAGACCAAGTTCCTCATAATAGCCCTACTACAAACGATCTTACACCTCCTCCTATTATTAATGCCCCTTCTATTTCTCCAATCACTTCTCTTCCTGGAACCTCTTCTTCTCCTAAAGCTTCTTTGACAAAGGATCACTCGTTTTCTTTGATTGAGCAAATTCCTCTAACGACGAGAAAATTTGGAGGGAATAGATGTGGCCTTTAAAGTCTTATCGATCTCGTGAATGATGCTAAAAAGACTTCACGCTGACCTCACAAATCCAACGTTTGCGAGATTTTAAGTAAGCACCTTGGTTCTGATAAGGTCTCGCAAGCATCTTTGGTTCAAGAGGTTAATAAGTTGAAAGATAATCTCCAAGCTATGACCGCGAAGTGCAATAGTCTCCACCTTGAAAATCAAAAATTTCTCAATATCTCGCAAGATCGTGATAATCTTCGCAAGAAGAATGAAGAATTAAAAGATATGCTCTCGCTACCCCTTTTTTTTTTTTTTTTTTTTTTTTTTTTTTTTTTTTTTTTTTTTTTTTTTTTTTTACACAACTCAAACCCTTGTTCGTCCTCCAAGTATTAAACCAGAAACGAATAATGGAGATATATCAGACGGAGTCTATCGCTGAAGAAGTTCGAGTTGAAAGAGATGCTTGGATGGAGCAGTATAATCTCTTAGATAATCTTCGTACCTATGCAGCTGATCAAATAAATAACTTGTCTAAAGAGAATTTTGATTTATCACAAGAGCAAGTCTCATTAAGTAACGACTTATCTCGCCTCTCTTATTCTTTGACTAAAACTAATTTGGAGTTGGAAACTTTATCAGATGAGAATCGAACTCTTTCACAAGAGAAACGTTCTCTGTTGAATAAGGTGGCGATCTACTCGCAACAATATGATGCCTGCCAAAAATTATGCGAAGAACAAGAACAAGCCATTCATACTTTGAAAAATCAACTTGAAGAGAGTTCCACCGAGAGAGATAAACTTATTCAAGGTAGAATATCTTTGAGTGTAAAAGCGAAGCAATTCCAGGAACAATGCACCAAATTAGAAAAATCCAACTCTACTCTCGCTACCGAAAATTCCATACTTGTTTCTAATGAAAAGAACCTGCGATCTCGATTGAAAGGTTTAGTTGGAGACTCATTTGATGATGCCATGGACTCGTCTGGGAATAACTTCACAAACTTTAATTCAAAGATCTTACTTCTCAAAAGGAAGGTAGTCAAATTATTTGACTATCTTAATTCTTTTATTTATTCCATGAATGCTTTATTATCCCGATATTGCCGATAATATTCGATTAAAATTTTCTTTAATCTTATGTATTTGTTATGCACTACGAGAAAAGCTTCGCTCCACTATCTCCACCTCGAAGTCCATTATTCGAAAATTCGCAAGGAAAACGGGTCATCGCCGCATCTCTTGCTCGTTCTCACGACCGTGCAGAGAGCGAAGGTTTGATTATATGTCGATTGTAAGGATATAGATAGTAAAAATCGTCAAAAGGCAATCGCTTCGTCAATTTCATCCGAAGCTAAGTCCTTGTGAATGATATTTTGTTTGTCGAGGTCTCTTGATCCTATTCATGTCAATCCTTTGGAAGTAAGTGATGATGAAATCCCTAATTCTCCGATAGTGATTATGACTATGAAAGCGGCGAAGATATCGCTAATCATCAAGTTATCAACAAATATCTCGATCAAAAATTTGCGATGAAAGTCTACCACCGAGAATGAAGGTGCAAAAAATATTTCTGATGAACATCCATTGGCTGATGAAGGTGAAGCTGAGAAAATTATTGGTGAAGATGATAAAATTGATGTAGAGAATTAACTGCTTTATAACTGTCTTTTTGTTTTGAAGTATAAACCTCTTGTTGGATAATTCTCTTATTTTCTTCTTCTTAATTATGACTGGAATCTCGCGAGTTTATTCGCCATCAATTTTACTCCGTCATCATCATTTTGAAATGTATTCTTCACTGATGTCAATTTTTATATTGCGACGAGGTCGCAGGCGTCTCCATGAATGGAGAAATCTGCTTTTCTCGCCTTATCATTTTGGTAATCTTTATGTTATCTCTTCTTGTGGCGACAAGGTCGCAGGCCGCCTTTACATTTTCATGCAATGGCCCATTGACCTTGCCTTATCATTTTTGTGTGGTCTTCCAAGTCAGACCTCCCTAATTAGAGGTCTTCCCCTGCCACCTTTCATTGCGACAAAATCGCAGGACGTCTTTACACTTGCATGTAAAGACCCATTGATCTTGCCTTATCATTTTCCAAGTATTTTTGCCTCTGCAGATATTTTAGTTGCGACAATATGACAGGCCTATATATCCTTGCGAACACATAGCCCCATGACATTGCCGTCAGTGCGCGACGAAATCGCAGACGTCCGTACACCGTCGTGTAAAGACCCATTGATCTCGCCTTACCCTCGCGTTAGTATTATTGCCTCTTCAGATCATCGCACAAATATGACAAGCCTAAGTCTCCTTGCGAAAACAAAGCCTCATGACATTTGCGTCTGTTTTGACACCCCCTAATGGAGAGCGTCGCCCTTATCATCTCCCTATTGCCCCTTCAAGGAGGCGAAACATCGGCCATACAAGACTAGCTCCTCCCATCCTATTCTTAACAACAACCAATTGTTTTCGCAGCCTCTTATCCCTTATACCTATAGGGTTTATGGTTACGAGACCGCACCCTAAGTGGAGTTTTCTTCGGGCGAGTGCAACATATGCCAAGACTTGCCATGAATGGCCGTGGTAGGTTCATCCATCCCGGGCACTCTGGCTCAACCGTGTACCTCGGCGCCTTGAGCATACACTGACTCCTTGAAAGAGACCCTCGGTCGCCCAACCAGGGTATAACCTACATATATAGTTGGGAATCCAAGGTATCTCTTCCGGATAGGCTTTCATGGGCCCCAAATTTCCATGACTCAGGCTTCGGGAGCGGTGTAACCTTCCCCCGAGCCATGTCGAGAGATACCCCCTTATATGACGCACTTTAGGTCTTACATTTGCCTCTTACGAAATGTTATTCGCGAACTAGGGTGTACGCCATAAAGGTTCGTCCCATTCACTCACTCAATCATTTTTGTCAATTCATTCAATCATTCATTTTTGATTATCTCTTCTCATTATCTTTGCGAAATTATCGCATGTCTTCATTCTTTCATTCATTTCTTCATTTCTCACAATTCTTTCATTCATTCTCATAATATCATATCATTTGCGATTTGTCTTTGTTGTTGTCTCTTAAAGTATATGATTTGCTTGCGAAGCTATCATCCTTGAAATGTATGAACGTCGCATAAAATATAAATATCTCGCAGAAAAAAGAATTGTGGGAAATGAGATTTGAACCCTCGACCGCTTCTTGGATTTTCTCGCAACATACCAACTGTTCTAACTCTCTCTCGCGAAATTCATTTGCAAGATAATCATCAACTTTCTTCTTTGCGAGATAAGCAAAGTCTCATGGGAAATTTCTCATAACAAAAATAAGTGTGCGAGAGCAAGAATTGATCCTCGCGACCTTCGCTCACATTCATGCCTCCCACCAACCGTGCTAGCCATGCCTCTGCAAGTGTTTCTCGCGAGATAATCACCTACTTTCTTCTTGCGAGATACTCACATGCGAAAAATCCATGCAAAAAATGGACGTTCAATGGGACTTGAACTCGCGACCATGAACTCATTAACCTCGCAGTGACCAACTGTGCTGCCTCTTGTTTACGAAAGAATGAAACAACTTTGCGAAATCATCCATTTTTTTTTCCTTCTTTGCGAAGCAAAAATTCTTTTCATGAGGTGGGAGATTCGAACCCGCGACCTTAAGCTCCTCTTGTTCGCTCGTGACCAATTGTGCTACTCCTCCCGTGCGAAAGGATCGCGAGAATGCTAATACATGACTTATATTCACCCTTTGATATTCAAGGAAAAAGATGACAAAAATTCTTCGCGAAGGGTAAGACTCGAACTCACGACCTTATGTTTATACTCTTCGCCAGTGACCAATTGTGCTAGCTCTTTGTTTGTGAAAGAAACACACAATATTATAACTTTGTTCACTTCTTCGCTCTCTAAGTTCAAAAATATGTAAAAGGTGGGATTCGAACTCCCAACCCCAAGCTTATTCTCTTCGCGAATGACCATCTGGGCTACTTGCTGCTTGCGAAGGAAACACACAATGCTATAGCTTTATTCCATTTTTCCCCTCTTGAAAGTTCAAAATATTTGAAAAATATGATCTGTGGCGAGATTTGATCTTGCGACATCAAGCCTATTCGCTCCAACTCAAACCATCTCAGTGCGAGCTTCTTTTTGTGATAAAATTCACAGCGTTTGTTCTTATCCTTTTCTTCATTCTTCCTTTATTTCCTTCAACAATTTTCCTTTTGATTTTTTCTCCGAACACGGAATTCTTTCATTCAAACTTTAATTTTCTTCCTTGAATTTCACCACGACAACTAATTTTTCTCTTCTTCTTTTGTGTCTTTGAATTGTTGACTGTGTTTTCTCCTTTTCATGGAAATTTCTCTTAAAGTTTATAGATCCAATTGAATTCTTCATTCTTCTTCTTTCGCGGTTGTCATGGTTATTCTGTCTTGATCGCTTCTTCCATCTCTTGATTTTCCATTTCTTCTCTTAGCCTTTCTTTCTCGCGAGCTAGTCGCGCTTGTTCAATGTAGTGTCTCTCAATGTCATCCTCGATCTCTCGATTTCTTCTCGATCTTCTCTCCCGTGCAAGATTATTCTCCCTTCAAAGACTGGGTCATTCGGTTTCCTGGAGTTGCATGTTTTCTTGATTTTCCCTATTCCGCTCATTTTGAAGATTTTCAGGTTGAGGAATATAACGATCTTCTATTTCCCCTCTTCTCTCGCCATGCTCTATACTTGGATTTTGTGTTTCTTCCCCAGTACTTTCTGTTGGTAAAACTCTCCTTCTTTCTTCCCTATTCGATCTTGAACTTGATCTCGCGCTACTTCTAGATCTCCTATTTTGCAATCTCATATTTTCCATTCTTAATTCATGATTCTGTCTTGTCAAGTTTGCTCGTTCCTCTGCCTCTAGCCGTCTCTCTTCGTGTATTGTTTGTCTCAATCTTTCTAATGCTGCAATTTCTTCGTTACCTGGATTCATTTCTCCATTCATTTCTTGCTCTCCTCCTCCTTGTCCATTGTTTACCAACTGCTGCTCCTCTTCTCTCTCGTCTTCAGAATCAGATCTCCAAGTATGTATACTTACTCTATCATAATCCTCTGCCGCGTTTGCTACTGGGGAGATTGATGGCTGATTTTGATCTTCTCCATCATTTCTCCTATTCGTTCTTGATGATTCTCCTGTTTCATTCCTCCTTTCTCCGAAGAAGTCTCCCACTTCTTCTTACAATCGTTGGTTGCTCTTGTACGTTTCTTCTTCTAGCCATTTTTCTTCTCTAATGAATTTTTGAGTATCTTCTCCAAATCTTTTCTCTTGTTAATCCAAATTCCTTCCAATTTCTATGTCAATCTCTCGCACAGTCCACATTTCTAGCGCATATGTAGTAGCGTGTTTCCCACACTACACCCCTTACTCGATTTTGCCTAATTAATCCATTAGAAGACATGAGATCAAGAACATTTATTGATTGAATTCATGAAGTGTTTACACAGGAAAATAGCATTACACTTAGAAGTTAAAGCACTCTTAAATTTTCTCTCTCCTAATGACTTGCCTCACAATTCTCAAAAGATCTCTCCCTTTTACTGTACTCACTCGACCCTTTATATAGGGTAATACATAGTGGATGACAAATTAAGCTATCCTTTATTTTCGGGAATGTCTCGCGAAGTGTCGCCGATGTACAACTTGTTCAATCTCGCGACACTTCTTAACCCTCGCCAGATTCTATGTCTTTTAGCTATTCCGTGTGTCGTTATTTCCCATCGCGTCGTTTATTTTAGCTTCCTGCGACTCCCTCGCGGTACCATCGTTTATTAATCCCACGAGTCTTGTACGTTGCGATATTATGATCCTACAGTAATTATGTTGATTGCCAAAATGGTCTCAAGGTTGATATTCGGGTTCTAAATGTAACAAGGGACGATTACAATGAGTGGGTATCTAAACCAAAAAGACCAATCCTCATTTCGTATTTGATTCCACCCTCTACCTTCAAATCTCTTCCCTCTACAAAGACTACGATGTATCCACTCGCCATCTACAACGCATCGAAAAACTCAGGGAATTAGGTAACGTCCGTCACTGGCTTGAGGTTTAGATTATATTCAAGTGTTTCTTAGCGGTGGCCCTAGTTGTTCCTGCATTTGTTTTAGTTTTTTAGTGTTGGAATTGGAACTTAATCTTTTGTAAGAGACTTTTAATGAGGATATGTTGCAAAAAGCGTCCAGGCGAGCGAGCAACAAGACACAAAGTTGATTGAAACAATTTTCAAAATACAAAGATAGCATCACTTTCAAGTATTTTTTTCTTTTTGGCATGAAATTAAATCTAGCTAACTCGTTATATACGTGCATATAGGGGTTGGTGTTTCAGTCGTTGTTGTTTGATAATATGCCTTTCGATTTCCTGCACTCTCATCTTCGCGGGAGGAATTGCAAGTCTACTAATAACATGTTTATATCTCATCATCATACGATAACATCAAGTTTCATGTCGTTGATGCTTCATTAACAAAGTTCTACTTAACCAATGATGATATACTTCATTACAATCTCGCAGTAAATATTTCAGTCAGGAATGGTAACAAGATGGAGCATATCTCTTATCTCTTATATCAACAACCAAAGGTTGGATTATCTAATTGATTGAACCACGCACAACCTGTGATCGATATTTAAATTATATAAAAAAATATAATGTGGAAAAGAAATAACACAGACGCCAAAAGTTTTGTTAACGAGGAAACCGCAAAGGCAGAAAAACCCCAAGACCTAGTCCAAATTAAACACCACACTTCGGACTGGAATGTAGTTGAGCCCTAACCAATCTTACACTAATCAAGGTACAGTCGCGTTCCTTACATCTCTGAATCCCAGTAGGACACGCACTTGATTCCCTTAGCTGATCTCACCCATAACTAAGAGTTGATACGACCCAAAGTCGAAGACTTGATCAACAAATCTGTCTCACACAGAAAAGTCTATTGAATAGATAAATCTGTCTCCCACAGAAATACCTACGAGTTTTGTTCCGTCTTTTGATAAATCAAGGTGAACAGGAACCAATTGATACACCGGTCTTATATTCCCAAAGAACATCCTAGTAATATCAATCACCTCATAATAACTTAACTATATGGTAGTGGAACAAGTTATTGTCGAATCACAAAGAGTGAGACGAAGAGCTTTGTGATTACTTTTTATATCTTACCTATAGGAGACAAATCTCGAGCAAATCTTAGAGAAGATACTACTCAACACGATAGAACAAGTAAGATCAGAACATGCAACAATAGAGAAAATAGGCGGGTCTGGCTTCAGAATCCCAATGAAGTCTTTAAGTCGTTAACCTATAATGGTTTTAGAAAAACCTAGGCTAAAGGAGAATCAACTCTAGTACGCAACTAGTATCACACAGGTGGTGTGGGAATTAGGTTTTCCAGTTGCTAGAGTTCTCCCTTATATAGTCTTCAAATCAGGGTTTGATAACTTTGGAACAAAGTAATCAATATTCACCGTTAGATGAAAACTTGATTAGATTCAAGCCAATATCTATCAACCTTAGATGGTCTTAGCTTGTTACACACAAATGAAATATACTTTCATTTAGATATGGGTAACCATACCTAAACGTGTATATTGAGTTGGCTCAACGCTAGTTAACCGAAGTTAACCATATGAACACTTTTGTATTAACCTTGTTCATCTAATACTTCTAGATCACATATGATGATCAGTCAAACAAGAATGATAATCAAATGAATCTAATTGTGTTATTCATAGAGTTGTTCAATTGTTTATATTCTCATAGAAGTATACAAGACACAATTGAAGCAAAATCGGTTTTGATTCAAGAGAATCAATTCATTAACATTGAGCCACGGTTTGCAAAGATTGCATTCCTTATTATATAAATATATTTTTTCATGAGTATGAAATCATACTTAACCGATTTTATAACTTGAACCACTTAAGTTTGCAAACGGATACGCAAACTTAAGTTCCGGACATTGGTCTTAAACCAACAGTTTGGAAATGGGTACATAAAATTTAGCTTCAGACCGAACTCAGTTGAAACCGTTTGCGAACGAGTACACAAACTTGGTTCCCGGACTTCAACAGTTAAATCAGTTTGCGAACGGGTATGCAAACTTAAGTATCCTGACTTTAACAGTTGAATCAGTTTGCGAACGGAAACTTATTTTCCGGTTCTGAATTCTGTCGAAACAGTTCGCACACTAAGTACACAAACCGTAATGTATCCAGACATGGGTTTTGTTCTAAACTCTCATTTCAATCATTGAAACATCCTTAGAAGACGACAATAGCTGTCTCACACAAACTATTAGCTTATAAGTAATTTTCAAGTGATCGACTGATCAATACGAAACATTCCGAGTCTACATCAAATGACTGATCAATCATGTAAGATGTTACAAGGCAATTTTCACATAACCATCTTTTGACTTTCAATCAAGAATAATGATGAACATAGTTAAAGCAAAACTCTTTCCAACACATATTTCGAGAAATAGATAAGCGACTTATACTCAGCTCGAAATATCAAATGTGTATAATAACGAAGTCTATATAGCTATACGACTTTGTCTCAATATGAGATAGAATAAAATAGACTTCTGAGTGATAGATGAGCTTAAGTCTTCACATACCTTTTGTTGATGAAGTTCCACAAGCTCCCATTAGTAGTTCTTCGTCTTTAATCGATGAACGCCATTAAGTCTAGGCTCAACTACACATTCTATCATAATCCGAGACATAGCTATAAGTAGACTACAAATCAAGACTTATAGTTTTGACAACTAAACTTGACAAACAAGCTTGAGATAGCAACGCTTGCGAAGTTCGACCAAGCAAGTGCTCTAACAGAAACACCAAGGACAAGAACTGCTCTGATACCAATTTTCATGTACTTGATTGTACGATGACAATATTGGATCGATACATAAGGGTAACTTCCTGATTCTCACGAATCAAGACTTTCTGGTTCAATGAAGGACGCTGCCTAAAATCGATAATATGATTCAATTCATAATGATCTGGTTAATGATTCTCTTACAGAATAGTTAGCTTATAAAGCTAAGCTTCCTAACCGGCTAACCCTAACATCTAACGGTAACTACTAGCACAGATGGCTAAATGTAATCCATCCTTACAATAGATAATAATAACTATTATTTGGCTAAAGGCTACCAAATACAAGTAATAATTATTAATAAGCATTAACATTGAAGATGATATAGGCACCCTCCTCCAATAGTCGGGTACATGAAAACAACACACATAAAATTTTTCAAGGGATTGTTTGTGTAGTTACACGAAACCTTTATTTATAGTGAATGATCGAGGCTAGGTTGCTTGGAAACAAAACTACCTTGCCTAGGAAAGGAAACACCAAGTAACCTGACCAAAATAGGCATTTAGTCACGTATTCACAGTTTTAGTTCGGGAATTGTTGCCAAAAATTCGTGTACAATTTTATATTCACGAATTTAAACTTAGCCACACATATAAGTGTTGTTATATTAAATCACTCATAACTTATTTTTTATAACTCGGAATTGAGTGATTCTTGGCTCGTTGAATTAGCATTTTCATTCACGACAACATGAAGACCTTTATAGGGACACATGTCATTCTCATAAAATATCTTTGAGTGTATACATAAATATATATTTACCGTCTTAGGAATTGTTCCATGGAGTGAGCACTTGTTTCGATAGATAGAGAACCAATAGTTTGTTACTAACCCTTAATGAAGTTCTCCAATATGTCTTCGTGTAGTCTTCAATCTTGATTCCCCAAGGATAGTTTTGATCCATATTCTACTTCTTAAATCTAATCTAGACCGAAACTGACTTTTAGGAGACTAAATCAAGAATGTATTTTGTCATCTAAATTTAACAATCAACCTGACATATGAGCAATGCTCTAACACTAAGAATGTTCAAAAAAATTAACCCAATTCTTGCCTCAAGGATATTAGCTTTGCGAAATATAAAACAACCATTTGTAAAGACCAGTTGAGTAATTTTGGGACAATGAATTAGTCTTGACTTCATTTATATTCCTGATTGTTCTGCTCAAGATTTTTTTTTTGAAAGAAGTTCTAATTCTATGGCTTTAGTAATCATGTAAGGTGACAAGAGGTCCTCTTGCTTGAGACCTTTTGATGGTTCAAAACTTCGCCTGATGAACCATTAATTTTAACTCGATTAGACATCATACACACGATTAAGCTCCACTTTATTTTATCAGAAGCTTGTGATGATAAATCAAGTTTAAGAGCATTATAACCACTCTTAGATTGGGTCTAGTGGATGTTCCCGGCCTCAGTCAGCTCCAACAACCGTGGCCAAAAGCTACGATTTCTGCTCACCTTTGCTATTAATTGGAAATCGCTGCGAGAAGATGTAGTGAACGAACAATGGTTGTCCGTTTTTAAAAAAGTAGAAAATGGATAGTGATTGTTCATATCAAGCTTAAAAACCTTGTAACTTAGTGAGGTCGGTAGGAAAATAAGTGGGAACTTGCATAACAATCGTACAACTTAGTAGATAACGGGTAATTATTACCCGTTTTGGCTTAAAAGTTAAAATGGACACAATAAAGTAGAAAACGGATAATCATTCTCGGTTTTTCTCTCAAAATCGGATAACCAGTACACGTCTATAATAAAAACAGTCAATCACCACTACGGCTAGGCACTTCCTGTGCTGACATGGAAAGAGATTTCGGAAGAGCTTGGGGAACTCCATGAAACCCTTGGAGACCCTGTGAATTCATGAGCTATAATTATTGTCCACTAATTGTCTTAGCCCATTAAACTCAACACATCTAAGATTCTAAATATCTAATGTCATACCCTTGTCACGAATAAAGAAACAATTATATTGAATCCGTTATGAACAGATTCCAGCTGTGTTTCTCTTGTTATTATAAGCAACAAACACAATGAGTTGGAATTTTAATAAAACTTTACATACTCTTTCCATTTTTATTGTTTTCGAAATACCAAACCCAAACCCTTATTATGGCAATCAAAAACTCAAACCTACCCAGAACTGGAAATTCTTGATCAGACTTTCATCACTTCTCAAACTCAACACAATCCAAACTATCAAAAATCAAATCAAACCACAGAAATCAAAATTTGTCTGCTCCTCATACTTTCAATTGGTCCATTTTGCACTCCATTAGTAGGTCCCACATTCTCATTCACAGTGGGTCCCACATTAAACAAAAACAAAGGCATCCCTTCTCTCCTCCACCACAGAGAGAGAGGAGGAGAAAAACCAAACACCAAACCTAGATGATTGAAAGGCAAAGGTGGCTTCTTTTGTTCAGTCAATAATCCAATCAACTAACTACACACAACACACTCACTTCCTTCCTCCTCCTGCTCCTCTTCTGCTGTGAAAATGGCAGAGTTGGCACAGCAAACCAGTACTACTACAGATGTATACACAACTGGAACACCTAGCAGTGGTGGTAGTAAAAACAACACAATATGGAGAGGTTTGTTAAATTGGTTGAGTTTTTTCTTCCAAGTGTTCATTCAATTGCTCAAAGGGACACCTTCTTTTACAACTAAGTTTCTCTCGTTTACTCATTTTCGCCATAGATTTCTTCTTTCTTCTTCTCCTTCTTCTTTGGATTCTCCTTCTTTCTCTCCTTTGCCTGTTATTGATGATGAAGTTGAACTCGACCATCTAGAGTCACCACCTTCTCATATCAATACCCCCACCACCAATAACAGCAACAGAGATGATGAGGGCATTGAAAAACTCACGGTATGTTTGAAAATCTACTGTCTTTTGGATCTGATTTTATGGGTTTTTATTTCTGTTTTTGGGTGTTTTGATTCAATTTGTTCGGGAAGGAGATTGATTTGATTGAGTGGATGTGAAATTTTGGTATATTTAGGTGAATTGTGAAATGGGTTTTCGTTAATTTAGTTTGAAATTGAATAAAGTTTGCAAATTTAGTGTTTTTTACTGTACATTTAAGAAAATGGGCCTTAAATGATGCACCCCTTTTGGCATGTTGGCATTACAGGTAGTTCTTGATTTAGATGAGACGCTGGTGTCTGCGTATGAGACATCGAGTTTACCCGCTTCGATTATTAACCAAGCGAAAGAAGCTGGATTGATGTGTTTTGAACTAGAATGTGTATCTGTAGAAAAGGTATGGGTTCTGAGTAGTAGTTGTTGTATGTTGCTCCTTTGATATCTCTGGAAAGGTAACTTACTTGAAGGTGAATTGTTTTGAGTTGAAGGATTATGATGGAAAACCGAAGGTGAATCATGTAACGGTGTTTGAGCGTCCGAATCTGAAAGAATTTTTGAAGCAGATAAGTGAATTTGCAGATCTTATACTCTTCACTGCTGGACTTGAAGGTATGCAGTGTCTACTTCTAAGTGTTCACATGGGTTTCAACTCTTGTTTTACTTTTTGATTGACTCTTGTGCCATCATCCTTCAGGGTATGCGAAACCGCTTGTTGATATAATTGACACCGCAAATCTATTTAAGCTTCGACTTTACCGGCCTTCGACATGTAGCACGTAAGTTGTCTTTGCTTTTTAAGAATGTTGCATTATGAGTAGCACATTACTTTTCTATATAGTCAAACATGAGTACATAACAACACATTTTCAGACCTACTTGTCACATGACATTATGTTGGAGTCAACGCATATAGAGAGCTGATAGTCGCACACATTTGTTTGGTGAAGTGTCGGGGATCTACCATCCTACCAGATAACTACTAGGTGTCGCCTGCAACGCTCAATAAATTTACCTACTCATTTCAAGAAGTTAAACTAATTGAAATGAGTCTAATGATGAGATTTATACTGCAGTGCAGGTCAACTATTGAGCTAACTGACAACTCCATGTTTATAGAACTTTGTAGCAAAGTACCAGGCGGTGTATTTGCAAGTACGAGATTTTTCTAGCTGTCCCTCTTAGAGTTCTGGGCAGTGTAAGAGGTAAACTGTATTGTCTGAAATGGAAAGACTGACACGCGCTTGAGTTATGAGTCCCTCTAGCTTGCCTTATTATTTGTTGCCTAGACATGATGAATCAGAAAACTCACCATTGTAGGAGTATCATTTGCTTGACCTACCAGGCGGATAGAGAGTTCATTACTATTGACTGCTTGCTCGAGCTATCGAAGTGCTAAGTTTGCATACATTCCCAAATATGTCATGGGTCTCATCCTCGAATATGAGAGGAATGCAATGGCAAGCAATATTTTAACATGAGGCATCACAAGTCTTTTTAAGGAAGCATGGCATAAAAATGTTTGGTACTATAATGTTTTCGATTGGACCATCAATCTACGACAACTGATTACTGACTTCTAAAATTGATACAGTTGTAGTTAACTTGTTAATGACCTTGCTATTGTTATAATAACAGGGAGTATAGGGAGCACGTTAAAGATCTATCTTGTCTTTCAAAAGACCTCAGTCGAACAGTTATTGTAGATAACAACCCTTTCAGTTTCTTGTTACAACCACTCAACGGAATTCCATGTGTTCCGTTTGTTGCAGGACAGCCTAGGGATGATCAGGTATAACAAGTTACAGTACCAAAAAGTTCCTTAATAAATATTTGTTTGATGTTCATAATTCTGAATTTCTGTTAATCTGTCTATTATCCTTGTTTAGCTTTTGGAGGTACTTCTTCCTCTTTTAAAGCACCTCTCTCTGCAAAAGGATGTACGGCCTGTACTGTATGAAAGATTTCACATGCCTGAATGGTTTGAAAAACATGGAATCCCAGCATGCAATTGGACATACAATTCTGTTTCTCAAGGTTCCTGAACATCTCCATCATTTTGTACACACGTATAATCCAATTAATGATGCCATTCATTGTATATTATCAGTTCCTTGTGTATTTCCCAGTTCGTTCAGTAGGGCAAGTTGCATCAACTCATAGGATAAAATTGCCAAACTTTAGCTATGTGATGGTTCAGAATACTGTTATGTGATTTGTTTATACCATATGCTTGAAGTTGTCTTCGTTGTCCTAGGAGTATTGAGCTGTTCCTGCTGTCCCAGTAGCTGCCTGTAATAGCAGTTGTACATGTGGATTAAACTGTAACAAATTTATACAGCAAATTGACATTGTTGAATCAAGTTTTGTTGTACAAGCGGATCTTCAAAAGATTAGCTTTTGCGTCGTCAGGTATCTCCAAACCTAAAACGCATGCATCATCCACTAAAATAGTTTGAACAGTATTACAATTGTTTTTGAAGATAATTGCGATTTGAAAGATACTGCAATCTGTTTCTTCTTATCTGTCTTGTGCTGTCGTATTGTTAATCTGAATCATTTGTCTGCATTCCTTCGTAACCATGGATGAACAAGAATTTGTTGAGCAGTTAAACGCTTACTTGGGTCATGCACTAGCACTTTTCTGATAAGTTTTTTCACGCTCTTAGAAATCTTAGGCCATGGATATGTGCTCAAATTCAGCTCCCCTTTAAGAATCAGTCTCCCAGTATCTTCATAAGTGTATGCAGACCATGGATTGTACCCACTTAACATGGTATACAGAATCACTCCTGCACTCCAAACATCAGCCTCTGGTCCATAATTTTTATTGATAATCTCAGGTGCAAGATGGTGAATGTCTCCGACTACCTCATCGAACTTCTCCCCGGGTTCGAAACAAACCGAAAGTCCAAAATCAGACACTTTAAGAACAGAATCTTCATTTTCATCGACCAGCAGCAGATTTTGTGGCTTCATATCTCTGTGCATAACTCCATGTCTGTGTAACTCGTCAATTACTTGCACAACAGTCTTGAAATTATTTGCCGCGATACGTTCCGTAAAAGGGCCTCGTGCTGCCATTCGATCGTAAAGATTGCCGCCTTCGCATAGCTCCATTACTATCTGCATTGATTCTTTGTCTACATGAACATCTTTTAGTCCAACAATATTTGGATGGCGAATGTTCCTCATAACATATACCTCTTGAATATCATCGCCATCATCATTGTCACCAATTTCGTTGTCTTCCAGTTGGATGCATTTACAGGCATAAGCTTGTTTAGTTTCTTTATCTATGCAACGGTAGACGATCCCAAATCCTCCTCTGCCAATTTCACAACCCACCAAGTATTTTCCGTCACAAATATTTCTTGGTGTCTCGCTATCACCTTCCAAAAACTGCTCGTTGTCGCCATTTTCCAGATCCATGATCTAAGATTTTTCTACTGCTTCTGGTTTTTCACTCTCAGTTTGTTTGTAACCAAACTGGAAACAGATGCAAAGAATAAATAGAAACAAAAACTTGGTAAGGAAGAAAAATAAAGTCCAATTTTCTGTCCGTAACAACCGACACGGTTTGACCGCGGATCAGTCCATCAAAATCACAAGGAGTATATATAGTAAGTCCTCTTTCGACGATTTTAACGAATTAAAATCAAAAAATTGTTACACCCAAACTAACTTCCCGCTTTTTTATTTCTAAAAGTCAAAAAACTTACTTTTGGAAGTGTATCCAAACTAACTTTTTGTGAAGTACATAAGAATTTGCGAATCCTAGAAGTCGAAAAAGTTGCTTCTGGAAGTGTATCTAAACTAACTTCTCGTGAAGTACATAAGAATTTGCTTTTAGACTTCTAAAAATCGAAAAGTCGGAAATCAGTTTCGATAGTTGATTTCTAAACGACTTCTAGAAATCAAAAACTTATTTTTTTATGAAGCAAAATTGTTTTGCCTGTAATTTCTACTTATCGTATTTAACTTTTGTGTGAAACAAAATACTTTTGTTTTAGTTAGACATCCAAATTTATTGGACAATGAAACTAACGTTGGAATCTGATAAGGGACGAATAAGATGAATGCGGTTTGTAAAAAATGCACTTGTATTTGGACTACTCAATACTAGATATTCAAACTAAAGACAGCCAACAACAAGTATCTTATAAGACTCCATTCAACAGCATTTAATTAAGTGAACTAGTGAAATTTAAATTTGAGACAACACTCGACAATAACTTGGGTAGTTTTATTCCTTAGTCTGTATATACAATCGTTCTAGCTTTTCGTAAAATCCATGCTTTGAGATTGTTGTTGATGTATATAATAATAGTAGTAATTTTTAAGAAAAATTGTGATACATCTGCATAATCAACCAACCCATAATCGATATTTAGGTTTTAACATCACTTTGACAATTTCATGAACGTAATTTTTTTTCTCACATGGACCTTAGATAGTGCGCACGGGTTATTCCTAGTAAAACATACGACAAACAAACTATTACTTTTTCTTTTTTTCCTTTTCCCTATTGTAGTTGTTGATTTGTTACCTTTGTTTCTTTATACTGATATAGGAGAAAACCTTTGCTAGGTTTTCCATTTAAGGTTTCAATTAAAAGCTGATGATTTTTGTCACTTTGTTTCTAGTCATTAAATTTTGAAGATAACTTGTAGGGTGTATTGTTCCTAGTACGATTTGGAGGTGAACCTAACAGAAAAGAATGGAATTTGATCGGAATTTTTATCTTAACTCATCCAGCAACTCATCAATGACTGGAATTGGGAATTTATCTTTGATGGTGATGCTGTTTAACTTCCTGTAATCTACACAAAACCTCCAGGAATTGTCATTCTTCTTGACAAGTAGAATTGGAGAAGCAAGTGGATTGTTGCTTGGTTGGATAATCCCAATGAGAAGCATTTCTTGGACCAAGTGTTCAACAACTGACTTCTGAATGTAAGGGCATTTATAAGGTCTTAAGTTGATAGGCTCTAAATTAGGTTGGAGAGGTATTTTGTGATCCAACTCTCTTTGGGGAGGTAGAGATTTAGGCTCAGAAAACACAACAACAAATTGATTGTATAGGCTTGTTATCTGAGGTGGAGTCTGAGTTTGACCAGTGGAGGTGGAAATAGAGCATAGTTGTCCAACCAACCCATGTGAATGCTTTTGAAAAAACTTTTTAACTACAGATCCACTCATCATACTCAATGATGGTTTCTGTGTAGTGCCATGTAAGGTGATTTTCTTACCCTTGTACTTGAAGGAGATACATAACTTGGAAAAGTTGAAAAATACATCTCCCAAGTGTCTTAACCAATCTGCACCCAAAACAATATCACAGCCTCCCAATGGAAGGAGTCTCAAGTCACCATAAAATTTGTGTCCTTGCATAGTCCACTTCAAGCAGATGCCAGAACTGATAGTTTTATCACCATTTGCTACAAAGGAACAATAAACTAGCTGTTTGTTCTATGGAACATTGTAAACTTTTAGCTAAGTCACGGTCTATAAAGCTGTGAGTACTACTAGTATCTATGAGTATAGATATGGCCTTCCTTTTCACAAAAATAGGTATCCTAATAGTGTCAGCAGAGACATTACCTGTCAAAGCATGTAAGGAGATTTCCATATCACTCTCAACAAGAGGTTCCTCCTCAGATTCATGCTCAGGCTCTCCTCCCTCTTCGGAAATTTGCTCAGCTTCTTCTCCTATCAAGACACATAGATACTATTTCTGAAAAATGTGGCCTCTTCTGTAGGATTCATCACAATTAAAGCATAACCCCGTGCTTTTATGATGTGTACTTGTTCATGAGTAGGTCTTTTAAGTGGTAGGGTGGAGCGGACTTTAGGTGGTAGAGGTTGAGGAAGTGATGAAGTTCGAACATAAGTAGGTTTGGGAGTAAAAGTAGTGGATGAAAAGGGACTTGGGGTGGAGAAAGAGTTAGGAAAGGTTATTTGAATAGGCTTAGTGGGTTTTTGTTGCAAGGCAAAGGTCTTTTCCTGCATCCTAGCTAGTGAAAAAGCATGAATTAATGTTTTTGGTTCAAACATGAGAACTGAGCTCCTGAGTTATTCTTTTAATACACCAATAAAACTTACTATAAAGTAAGTTTCAAGAAAATCATGATGAACACTTAACAGTAAAGCCTTCAAATACTCAAATTCCTCAAAATAAGCATCAACAGTAGTAAGCTGAGCCAATTTATTGAATAACCACAATATTTTCATGAGCAGGGTTCTCAAATCTTAAGCAAATGTTAGCACAGAAGTACTGCCAAGGAATATGATCTTTATTAAGACAAAAATTGTCATACCATTTACTTGACTTACCATCCAAATGTATTGCTGTCATCCTTGTTTTGTTGATATCCTGGATATTCTGCATCTGGAAATAGTAATTCAATTTCTGAATCCAGCTTTTTGGGTTGTCTCTGTAACACCCCAAATTTTGGGCCCGGATTCCAACCCAAATCCAAACCCAAAATATAGAATGCTACATTTAATATCAGGCCCAGACTTACAAACTTGGCCCGAGTCCAAACGACTACTTCTTTGTCTAATCTTTATTTATGTTTAATTCAGAAATTCTGTCGCAGCGGATATATAAAAAAAAAATTTCTTTTAGGAACAACCGTTAACTTGACGTGATTGTTAACCCACATGAATTCTAAAGAACTATAGTTTACCATAAAAATTAATTTCACCGTTAAAGGTTCCAGATTTAATCCAAAAGAGTCACATGTTTAAGGAAGAATCATAAAACAGAAACAGACATAAGTTCACTCCAAGAATTTTACTGAACTCAATTCAAACCCAAAAATTATTATGATTATACATTCTGAATCCTAACTGAGTATAGTTATATTCATAAATTTCCTATAATTTTTAGTTTATCTTAAAGACCTTTTGACCACAGTCAAACTCATAGTTGACCAGAACTGCAGAATAGAAAAACAAAGATAGTCCATTTTATAAAAATCGTATAAAATCGCTCACAACTCTAAAACAGGTTTAGTTTACCAATTTGAAAATAAAAAAGGAATATCTTCAAGTTTACATAAGACACTAAAACCTAAAACATAAAATAGAATAGTTTAAAAGTAGTAAAACTTCTATATAGTTAGATTTGTCAGAAAATTCCTGAATTTCGCACAGTGACAAAGAATTGTTTAAAAAAAATACTTCTGGGACTCAGAAAATTCTAATATTTTAACCACTTCATTTAACGTGAGTTTTACGCATACTTTAAAATATTCAGGCACATATCTATTATATAATAGTTATCATTAATAGTCAAACCTATTACGACTCGAAATTCTCATTATCTAATCAAATAGAATTTTCCTTAACAAAGCATTGTTTCATTGGTTAAACATTAACCCAATAATCTCCAAAGTAGTACTAATCAATAAATACTCAATAAATCATCTAAAAGAGTTTGATGATATTTTATTACAATTTTTCAACCATAAATCCTATGCAAACTACTAATTAAAGCACCAAAACCGATCTCTATGCTTTTCCGCCATTAGCTCCTTGTGGTGCCATAAAATCTGGAATTTTTTGTCATGAAACGACGTGAGTTGTGACACCCAGAGAGGAAAAGAAGCAACAAAACATTTTAAGCAACATTTTCAATTTCTTTTAAAAACAACTAGCATGATTAACAACATCATAAACACATGGAAACACCACATCCATAAAACAATCAATCCGCTCGCCTGTGGAGCCCCACGGGGTTTAGGGAAACAAACCGTTCCCAAGGATATCTCGTATCCCATCAAAAATGTTTTTAAGAATCACAATCTATGGACCGCAGCCCAACATTCATAATCATGCTCACAACATCGATTATCATCCATTTATTAATGAAAACTTGCAAACATAAAATAATTAAAAGAAACTTAAATAGAAAAAGGTTTTTGATTGTGTTGCGCCTACTTCAAACGCTAGCAATAATCCTAAGGAAAAAAAAAACAGATGCAAAACACCGATGCCAAGAATCCCAAGTTCCACCCGTCAACTAAAGTTCTTTCTCTTCCTCTTATAAGATGATAAGTATGTGACAGTGAGGTTTTAACATCGCTCACCACCGCAAGCGAAAAACAGTTTCTCTGCTGGTGACCTATTCTATTTCTTTTTCTATTTTTCAATAATACCTATGTTGCACGGACACTCCAAGAAAGATGCCGTAACCGTGTCGGACACGCGAACGGACACGATACGGTTACGACACTTCCCGACACTCGATTGACACGCCACATCACATGTCGCGTAAAAATTGATATTGGACACTTTGCGGACACCAATTGGACACTTTCGGACACGTCATAAATGATTTATTTTGGTTTGGAAAATCAAAATAAATTAAATGTGACGCTAATTTATTCTTGTTTTAGTCAAATCCAAGTATTATTCATGAAAAACTTTACCATTATTACATTATTATTAATTTTATATAATTAGTAATCAAATATTTTAAAAATAAGAGTAATTATTTTGTTGTGTAGATTGTAGTAATATTTCATTTTAATGATGTGAGTAATATATATAACGTGTCTCCGCAACCCGTTTTATTGAGATTTGACGTGTTCCCGTAACCGTGTCGTGTCGTAAAGGTGTCCCGTGTCCGTGTCCATGCAACATAGATACATACTATTCTCGCATTCATTATTATTCAAACATATACACAAAACCATCGCATGTACATAGCAAGTCTTGATGAAAGAAAATTAAAAGTACAATAAGATGAAAGAAAATTAAAAGTACAATAAAGAAGGCTTAATAATCTGCATCATCAAATTATCATCTTCTCTACTAATTACTTACCAAATAAAGAAATCCATATCCTATGCAAATGACCATGTTTTTTCTCATGGCCTTCTCCGGAACAAGTTGAAGGATCTTCTGCCTTCTTTTTCTCGTTGTTCTCGATGACGTATTTTGAGATAGCTCGAGCCATATCAACAAGGGACTCGACACTGATATGAGAAGAAACTTTATCTGCGAGCTCGGCACTAACTTCGTATTTGGTAATCGATCTTATGGTGCATGAATCATGAGTTTTCTTTAGGATTTGGAAACTATCCATGTAAAATGTACAGCCCATCTCCAGATATCCTCCTTCGATCTGTCGCACTTCTTTCAGTCGTTTATGATTATCCATGGTTATGAACTTCTCCTTGTAAGAAAGTGGCACAGATCCTGATAACCACAATTAATTACAAATTAATTGGTTAATACATATGTAAGAAAATGATTAGCGTTGATATAAGTATATGCGTACGTACCATGAGGATAGACGAGGTGAAGAACCGTGCCGAGACCACCGTTACCTTCGACGACATCGATCTTTTCGAAAACACCGGGAAGTAATTCAACTATGAGTCTTGGGAGATCAGGAGAGCTGTAGACTGCCCAAACATCGTCGGCTGAAGCTCCGACGTCGAATTCATTTATAAGTTCATACCTCATCTTAATAGTCTTATTTCTAGCTTCAAGTGATTATGATTTGCCTTTTAACTTTGATGATTTTCTTAGATAGAACTTCTTTTTTTTTTTTTTTTTTTTCCGTTTTTATTGAACCTTTTATTTGCCTTTGTGGGAGTGGTTGCGTATATCAATTTGGAGTATTACTTTTTTATTCGACATTATTGACTAGATTGTTAGCCGCCTTAACTTAATCTAACTTGCACAGTAGATACACTGAAGACATTAATGCTTGGGTATACATACTTATATTCTTTAATGAAATGAAAATATGCTTTATCGAGGTTGGAGGAACTTGTTAACTGAGTAGAGAGGAGATTCTACAAGGAAAGCGCCCCTAGAAGGGCCAGTTACCAATCCACTCATTTCACCTCGTGGGCTTTGTGAACTCAGATATGATTCCAAGGCACTGGGCTCTTGTTAGATAGTGGTTGTCTGGTTGAGCAATAAGGCGAAAGCGCATGGAAAATTTGTTGTTTGGTCCTAAGCCCAGATAGTTAGTTATAGTAGGGTCCAACCGGGTTTTAGACTTATCACTAGGTCCATAGTATTTTGAAAATAGCAAAATGACCAGCTTACCCTAGTAGTAACCACATGTGAAGAAGGCACGCACGATCTACGGTTTTCTTTCCCGTACAAAACCGCAGAAAACGGTCAGAAAATCATTTAATGATTTCTAACATTACAGATAAAGCCTACCACTTTTCAGAGAGAATCTCAATCAATTTTCAGTGAGCTATAAATAGATCTCAAAAGGAAGAGAAAACCCAAATCAGAGAGAGTCAACAAACCCAAAATCAGAGATTCATTTTGAAAACAACGATTCTGATTTTACAAATTGCAAAACCTAGAATCTGATAATGGTTACTAGAAAAATCAGAAGAACAATTAGAGAAGAAGAAATAATAAAGGATGATAGTACTACTCCTAGGTCATCAGAAGAAGAATCAGGAATTTCAAGACGAAAATCAACGAGGAAAAAGAGTAAAAAGGTTGTAACACAAAAATCAAAGAAGAAAGCTATTGAAAGTTCATCGGAAGATGAATCTCAAGATTTACAAAGAGGAAAAGGAAGAACACAGAGTAAAAAGGCAGTAAATCAGAAAAAAGGTACCGATTCTAACACTTTTAGTATGTTTTTTGTGTTTCTGGGACATAGATCCACCAGTACATATGTGAAGCACTGATGAAAAATTGATGAATACCCATCATACTTTACATGCAACTTCTGGTTTGTGTTTCTAGCACTTAGAATTGGCAGTACATAACTAAAAAACTGTAGAATAATAATCAAAAGTGACATGCAATGTGTTTTTTTTTCTTTTTCTGATACATAGAACCACCAGTACATATATCAAATACTGAGGTTTTTTTATGCATTAGGGTGTTTTTTGGCAGTACATAAGTCCAATAGTGAATGTGTAACATTGTTTATGTGTTTATCTATCATTGTTTGTGTTTCTGGCACATAAATTGTCAGTACATAATTCAAAAATTGTTGAATAAAAGTGTGTGGCATGCATATATTTGCAATACTGAGACATAGCAGTGTTTATGTACTCTAAATTCATTAATTTTTTATTATGCTAACCTTACATGATTGTTTGTGACACAAAATAATCATAATCAACCAGTGATATGCAGTACATAAGGCCAATACTGATTGTTTGTGTTTCAGAGATGATGAATGTGCAGTCCATAAATGCTAAACTGAAATAAAACTAATTAAATTTTGCAAGTAAGGTTGTGCCAAAATCATAGAAAGTTGTATGTGTGTCTGGTTTCACAAAGATTACATAGCCCTGTTGCAAAATGAATGCGAGTAATTATACTTTGAATGAAGCCCAATTACAAAAGATAGGTGAATCTTCTTATGGACAGATATTCTTAATGTTCTGGCATACTAAGTACACAGAAATTCATTGGGAAAAGTTACAAGGTGCAGTTAAAAAGTACTTGAAGTGTTACAAAAGGGGTCGAGTCAAGAATGAGCTCACAATTGAGTTTGTTAGAAGAGGTGAAACACACGTTGTCACGTCGACACCAGAAAAAATGGGTGTAATGTTTGAAATGCCAAGAATGGCGGGAAGAAGAACTGATAACACCATTTTGATGGGAGGCGGTGGATGGAGACAAAAACTATTCTACATTAGACACTTTGGCAGCAGCAACATGGTTACAAGACCAATGCTACAAAATGCGATCCTGAACCTGCTCAAGCGTACTGGAATCAAGACGAAGAATGGAAAAGATTGGAATTCTGAATCTGAAGGTGGCGAAGACACTGATGAAGACAATGAGGATGATACTGAAAATGAACAAGTACATGATAGTGAAGATGATGAAGATATTGAGTACAAGATACCAAGAGTAGAAACTGAACAAACTCTGGAAGATATGGTCAAGCTACTATGCATGTTTATGTGTATTACTTTGTTTTTTACAACAAAAGATGCTCATAAACTTAAAGAAAAGTACTTTGGTTTAGTTGATGATCTCAAGAAGTCAAAGAATATATCTAGGCCAGACCTGATACATAGTTTCTTAGAGAAAAAAAATCAATCAGAGCTACAACACTCCCGAGGACATCACTGGTTGTGTCGTCTATTTTCTGATATGATTGTGCAGTACAAGCTTTTTTTTTTCAAGTACATATTTCCTATACTGTCAATTTAAGATTCTGCATTTGATTCCATTGTTGTTATTTTGTTACAGTTGTTGTATGCGAGCATACTCACTCGGTGAGACCATTGACGTTTGTAGTTGCAGGAAATCCTACACTACACCCCTCATAATATTTTGTAGATCTAAATCTTATTAATCACCTAAATTTCAAATATAAGTGCTAGAAATAGAAATATAAATTGACACAAGGATTTTTACATGGTTCAATCAATATGATCTACATCCATGGTTCTTCACTATGATTTTTGAGGTTACATAAGAATTACATTTACAATCTCCATTAATGGATATTTTGTAGAGCTCTAGATCTAATTATTTGGGGAAGAAGATGATAAAGAAAATAAATCTCTCCCTAAAAATATCTCTCTCCAAAATATCTCTCTCTCCCTACCAAAATTATCCCCCTTTCTCTCTCCCGCTCTCCTCTTTATATAGTGTTTACATAGTGGATGACAAATTCATGTACAACTAATATTTCCCTTAATTTCGGATTTACCTTGCGACATCCTCGCGAGAGTATAAATGTTAAATCTCGCAGACACTCTAGTTTTCGCAAGATCTTCGCACTGTCTTCATGTTTACGTTATCTTCATTTGTTATGTCATTTCACTTTGCGACGGCTTCGTGACGTTGTTAATGAAGATTCTCGTAGTGTGTTGTTGTTGCGATATTTGGATCCTACATCTTGCCTCTTTTTCTTGAATATTGCTTGAAGAGCAATCTTTAAGAAAAAATCACATGTTGTAGTAGTCTTTGATCTTTGTTGATGAAGGAACGAGCGAAAGAATACTGGACTTGAAAAGTACATACTTGCCTCTATTCTTTTGCGAAGTTCCGAAGCTTTGCGAAAATAAGAAGTATTATCTCTTGAAGTATGCGAAGTATAAAGTATCTTTGAAGAGGTATATGAAGTATGAAGTACCCTTTGAGAAGTATAAGAAGTATCTGTCCTTGATTGCGAATAAGAAGTATTGTGAAATTATTACTCCATGCTCTCTCGCCTCATGTAATGCTCTATTCTGAAGCTTTGCGAAGTGAATAAGAAGTATTAATCCTTGAAATATAAGAAGTATTGCCTCTGTTCATGCGAAGTTATTATTGCATTTTTGGTGAGGATTCTTGTTGTTCATTGGTGAATATCTTCTTTGGAAGTGATTCTTGCCGAGAAGATAAAGAACGAAATGTTTTCTTGATTATCCATAGTTGCCCTGCTCTTTATCTATGAGGGTAGAATCCTTGAGAAAGTGTTGATTGAGCAAATTGTTTTTGCATTCTTATTTTGCCTCTGTCTCATATCTTGTGCTCATGCGATAGTATAATCTCTTCAAGTTGCTTATAATTGTGTGAAATAATTGTGCGAAATAATCACATCTTGTGAAATAATCACATCCTGCGAAATTCTGAATAATTCTGTAAAATTTTGTAAAATACTTGTGCGAGTATAATGCTTATGTAATGATTTTGTAATGCAATGCTTATGTCATGAAATGCTTATGCGATGCTTTCATGATGCGAGTATGATGCTTGTATGATGAAAATGCTTATCTACTGCAATATATAGCTAATGTTTGTGTTACTTATCTCATTCTGACGCTTTAAAATTGATGTAGCTTTAAATCGCTTCCATTCTTCATTTCTCCGATTTTGTCTCTAGTATATGCATTCCTCTTTGCGTATTTGTTGTTCCTCGCGAGTTCTTTTGCTTGTGCTTCATTTTTTTCTTATTCCTGCACTATTAGTATCGCATAATAATATGATCATAATATCAAGTATGTGGCATTTGCATTACCTCAGTCTCATTATTATGTACATGTTCGCAAGTTTATCATTTAATCATTTCATCAAGCTCGCAAGCTTATCATGTAATCTTTTTGCAATGAAAGATCTCTCGTTACTTACATTCAAAATGTTTATGTTGAATTTTGTCATTGCGACAAGATCGCAGGACGTCTTTACATTTTCATGTAATGACCCATTGGTCTTGCCTTATCGGCTTTCTTGTGTGGTCTTATTTCGCCTTCCTAGTTAAAGGTCTTATTTTGCCACCCTCGTTTTTGCGACAATATGACAGCCTAAATATTCTTGCGAACATAAATCCCCATGACATTAAAATGTTTTTGCGACAAAATCGCAGGACGTCGTTACACTTTCATGTAAAGACCCATTGATCTTGTCTTATCATTTCTTTAGTATTTTTGCCTCTCGGCAGATGTTTTTCTTGCGACAATATGATGTGTCTAGAAATTCTCGCGAATTTGAAGTCCCATGACATTGCCGTCTTGCGACGGGGCACAGGACGTCTTTACACTTGCATGTAAAGACCCATTGATCTCGCCTTACCCTCATTAGTATTATTGCCTCTTCAGATCATCGCACAAATATGACAAGCCTAAATTTTCTTGCGAAAATAGAGCCTCATGACATTTGCGTCTTTTGACACTCTCCCTAATGGAGGGTGTCGCCTCCTATCATCTCCCTGGTTGCCCCTTCAAGGAGGCGTACATCGGCCATACAAGACTAGCTCCTCCCATCCGGTCTTAACAAAGAAGCGCTTGTTTTCGCAGCCTCTTATCCCTTATACCTATATGGCTTATGGTTACGAGACCGCACCCTAAGTGGAGTTTTTTGGTAGAGTGCAAAGATGTGCCAAGACTTGTCAAGAGTGGTAAGGAAGTTCCATGCTCCCGCACTCTTGACTCAACCGTGTACCTCGGCGCCTTGGTCATACGCCGACTCCTTGGAAGAGACCCTCGGTCGTCCAACTGTGGGTATAACCTTATATAGTTGGAAATCCAAGGTATCTCTCCCTGATGGATGTTATTATCCCCAATCTCCATGACTCGGAGTTCCAGGAGCGGTGTAACCTTTTCCCCGAGCCAGTTAAGAGATACCCCTTATATGACGCACTTTAGGTCTTACATTTGCCTCTTACGAAATATCATTCGCGAACTAGGGTGTACGCCATAAAGGTTCGTCCCATTCACTCACTCATTCATTTTTGTCAATTCATTCAATCATTCATTCTCACAATATCATATCATTTGAAGTAAAGTAAATATTCAAGAGAAATATATAAATTAACTGCGAGATTTTTCTCGAATCTTTTAAATCTTTAAGATCTTTGTAATTTAGAAATCTTTGAAATCTTTGTAATGCTTTATAATTTTGAAATCTTTGAAATCTTTGAGATCTTGAAATCTTTGTAATTTTTTTTTTTTTTTTTTTTTATCAAATCAAAAATCTTTTATTTTCTGTAAAAGTAAAATGTTCAAAGAAAGTGGTACTTAGCTTTTGTGGTTTGGTGTTGTTGTTGTCTCTTGCGAAGTATATGATTTGCTTGCGAAGCTAGCATCCTTGAAATGTATAAATGTCGCACAAAATATAATTATCTCGCAGCAAAAAGAAGTGTGAGAAATGAGATTTGAACCCTTGACCCCTCTTGCATATTCTCGCACCATACCAACTGTTCTAACCCTCTCTTGCGAAATTAATTTGCTAGATAGTCATCAACTTTCTTCTTTGAGAAATAAGCAAAGTCCTTGCGAAATTTCACATAACAAAAATAAATATGCGAGAAGCAAGAATTGATCCCGCGACCTTCTGCTTGCATTCATGCCTCCTAACCAACTGTGCTAGCCTTGTCTCTGCGAAGTGTTCTGAAATAATCACCTACTTTCTTCTTGCGAGATATCCTTGCGAGATTTTCAAAGATCATGCGAAGTAAACATTTGCATGAAGTAAACGAATGTCTGCGAAGTGTTTATCTGCGAACGTTCGCAAGGTAAACTTTTGCAAGTGCAAAAATTCTTTGCGAATGGGGAGATTCGAACTCTAGACATCAAACTCCTTCTCTTCATTGTCGACCATCCGGGCTATTTGTCGCTTGCGAAAGAAACATACAATACTATAACTTTACTCCATTTCTTCGCTCTTATAAGTTCAAAAATATGCAGAAGGTGGGATTCGAACCCGCGACCTTAAGCTCCTCATGTTCGCTCGTGACCAATTGTGCTGTCTCTTGCTTGCGAAAGGATCGTAGAATGCTAATACATGACTTATATTCACCCTTTGATACTCAAGGAAAAAATTGACAAAAATTCTATGCGAAGGGGAAAACTCGAACCCGCGACCTTATGTTTATACTCTTCGCCAAAGTGTCCAATTGTGCTAGCCGTTTGTGAAAGAAACACATAATGCCACTCTATTATTCTTCCTTTCTTTTCAAAGCTTCCAAAAAGTGTGAAAAATATTGTGCTTTGCGAGAATTGATCACGCGAGCTCTAACCCATACTCATAATCCCCGACCATCTGTGCCGCTTTCCGTTTGCGAAGATTCGCATGTAACCACCTCTTATTCTTTTCTCCTCTCTAGGCTGTAGAAAAAATGTGAAAAAATATGACTGTGGCGAGATTTGATCTTGCGACATCAAGCTTCTTCGCTCCAACTCAAACCATCTGCGAGCTTATGTTTGTGATAAAAATCACAGCGTTTTGTTCTTATCCTTTTCTTCATTCTTCCTTTATTTCCTTCAAAAATTTGCCTTTTTCTTTTTCTCCTGAATATGAAATCTTCCATTAAAAAATTAGCTTTCTTCCTTGAATTTCATCACAGCAACCTTTTTTTTTTTTTTTTTTTTTTTTTTTTTCTTTTCACGTCTTTGAATTGTTGACGGTGTTTTCTCCTTAAAGTTTATAGATCCAATTGAATTCGTCACCAACAAAGAGTCAATTTTTCTAAACTTTCTTGAACCAACAAGATTAGGTCCCTGTTTCTAGCGCATATGTAGTTGCAGAAATCCTACACTACACCCCTCATAATATTTTGTAGATCTAAATCTTATTAATCACCTAAATTTCAAATATAAGTGCTAGAAATAGAAATATAAATTGACACAAGGATTTTTACATGGTTCGATCAATATGATCTACATCCATGGTTCTTCACTATGATTTTTGAGGTTACATAAGAATTACATTTACAATCTCCATTAATGGATATTTTGTAGAGCTCTAGATCTAATTATTTGGGGAAGAAGATGATAAAGAAAATAAATCTCTCCCTAAAAATATCTCTCTCCAAAATATCTCTCTCTCTCCTACCAAAATTATCCCCCATTTTTCTCCTCTTTATATAGTGTTTACATAGTGGATGACAGCTCATGTACAACTAATATTTCCCTTAATTTCGGATTTACCTTGCGACATCCTCGCGAGAGTATAAATGTTAAATCTCGCAGACACTCTAGTTTTCGCAAGATCTTCGCACTTTGTCTTCATGTTTACGTTATCTTCATTTGTTATGTCATTTCTGAAATCACTTTGCGACGGCTTCGCGACGTTGTTAATGAAGATTCTGCAAGTGTGTTGTTGTTGCGATATTTGGATCCTACAACGTTACCAGATGATCGATACCTGCCGAGAGCGGCAAGGTGGAACATCAAAGAAATATTTTTTGAGTTTCTAAAGGATATGGAGACTTCGCAATACACAGTAAGCCCCCAAGGAAAAATTGTACATATTACTAGGATAAGTTTTATATCATTATGCTTTTTGTCGTTTTGGTTTAGGAGACAATGATGCACCAGTACATATTTCAAAAACTGATTAAAGTGGGTCCATTAAATATAATTATTTATGTTTTCATACATGAAATGATTTATTGTTTTAGAAACTATCAGAAAAGAAGTTTTATGTTTGACCAAATGATTGTGTGTTGTGTGTTATGTACTATTGATTTGAGTACATATACGTTATACTGATACAAAAACTGGTGAACTTTCATTTTGTTTTCCAGTTCTCTGAAGAATTTAAGGATGAATATACTCTAGATGAAAAAGAAATGTTGAATAAAATTGCTCAAAGGCTTCCAGTTGAAGACGTACCATTGAAAGAAGATTGGCAAGAAAAGTTTGAGGATTTGGAAGTAAAGCATGAGGATTTGAGGCTTACAATTGCATCAAAGTGGGGCGAGTTACAGAGCAGGAAACAGGACGGCCTCCCCACTGATGTAAGTAAACTAGAAGAGCTTTTGAATGATATATATCACAGATCTTACCCACCTCCACAACCAAACTCGGAAGAAGAAGAATCTAGCAGTAGCTCTGAAGAAGATGTTCATTTGACTGGTAATTCAGATGACACAATTCCATCAGCAACTACTCCCATGGTAACAGAGGATGAAAAGGAAATTCAAGTTGATACACAAGAAAAATCGAATGAACAGGGAAATGCTACTCCAACTATGCCTGTTATGGGGAGCTCTGAAGAAAATCCCACACAATACGCTCTTGAGGTTTCATAGTTTAAACCTTGGGCTCGATCTGATTTGGAGCGAAAGGTGAAAGAGTTGCAAGAGGAAAAGAGCATGCCACAACTATCACAGGTAAGTTATAATCCTTATAGTATTAGTTTTATTTTTAAAAAACAAAAACTTGTCAAGACATATCCACTATATTGAAAAGCATACAAGTACATACAAGTAGAACTTCGTTAAATTAATCCGATAAATTAATAACTTCATTTGAGATAATATTTTTTGTCGATCCGACATGGGCCAATGTGCTAAAATAATAACCTCGCTAAATTTATAAGATAATAAAACATTTAAGCTTCCAATAAGGCCCAACTAATATATAAATCAATAATCAGTGTGATAGCATTATATTACGATGCTTATTAAAATAGACATCTACCGGTTATTTGTTTTTGTATGCATTTATAATATATTGGACTTCATCTGTACTACTATGAGAAGCTTTGAAATGATTTTATTGTGTCTTTTTTCTTATTTTAATTTTAACATTAAAATATATACATTTATACACATAATATGCCATAAAATAATTAGAAAACAATTTGACTTGCAAATTAAATCTCTAGATATTTGATACTACACGTTTATTTTATAAATTTAAAGTTAAATTTGGTATGTTTTGATATAATAATAATTTATTAATTTATCGATAAATTAATACTTCGTTAAATTGATAGAATTTAGCAGTCCCAAGACTATTAATTTATCGAAGTTTTATTGTATCTGCAATACTGAACAAAAACATATCATTATATGTTGAAAACATGCTGAAAAGGCTGAACTCCAACAAACATCAGCGACACAAGTTCTGGGTAATATTGATGCCTTAGTTCTCTTAGAGAGAGAGACAGGTGAGAAAATTGAATGTTACACTAGTTTATCCTTTGTCATACTATAAAATAATACGGTTTGGCACTTTATTTATGTAGGGTGCTTCGCTTGAAAATATGTTGCCGAATATGCAGTTTATGCCCTTGGTTTGTGAGCTAACGAGTCTCAAATAACTGCATAATGTGCCGATAGAGAAACTCATTGACCTGGACATCCATGGCAAGGGTATTTATACCAATGAGTACTCATAATAGCTACAAGCTGAAATTATGGGAGATCCTTATTCATCCTTAAGAAGTCTTAATCTGGAGCACCCATCGACTGGTAGTTTAGAAAGCTTGGAAAAATTGTACCCAACTCAAATCTTCGATAAATATTATGCTAAAGATCTGGATCCTCCATCACAAGTTTCAAGACCAACTTTTGACTTAGGTTTAGGACCAAATGATCAAAATGTTGAAAATGGAGAAGAGGTGCAGCAGCCTAGAATTGATCTAGGTGCACCTGATCCACCTCAAATCCATCTTGCAGCTTCTCCTGCGCCTAATGAAGCTCCAGTTGGTATAGCAGCATCAGATCAAGCTCAAATGTATCCCTCGGCTGAGCAAGCTCAAATCAATATTCTATCTACACTTAATGAAGCTTCAGGAATTGATCTAGCTGCACCCAAATAAGATCATATGAATCCTGTAACTGAGAAAGCTGAACTTCAACAACCTCAAAAAGAGGTATGAACATGTTATAACACCTAGTACATATATTTTATTAGTACATATATGCTTCTGATACATAGAACCACCTGTACATATATCAATTTTTTGTCAAATACTTTGTTGTCTGATTTGTTTCAAAAAAATGCAGGAAACAAGGAAACCTTGGAATCCCATTCCATTCAATGAAGTAGAAAGGAAGAAGAAAATTAAGAATGACAGAAAGCAACACCCCGCTGAAGGAGAAAGCTACAAAGAATCAGAGAGTGTTGTGAATTTAGTACGCACTTTTTGTTTATGGGTGAAAACTATTCTGCCGGATTTGGTAATTTGGGGTGTGTAGATGAGGAATGAATCTAAACCCTAAACAAATGCGCTGCGCGGTGAGTGCTTGTACATTCGGAAATCAATCTGTGCAAGTCCGGCCTAAACCAAGAAATGGCCGTTCCAGACTCGTTTCGGTCACAAAGTGAAGGAGATGGGGTTGATTAGGGAGGGAAGCGAAGAAGGTGTTGTCTTGCTTATGACTTGTAACAGAAAGGTGAGCAGGCTTACGATTGATGCAAGCAGGCTCTGGGTGTTTGAATACGTTTTGTATTAACACTTGGTTTCTGTCTCGTCTGGACTTGTGTTGTTTTTTTTCTCCTGTGTTGAAAATAGGGAGGAGAACCTATTTATACAAGTCATTTGAGACTTATTCACGTCTCTCGTGGGAAGTGGAGGAAGTGGAGTGATGGAGTAGTGGAGGTGTGTCTTTGGTGTTACACGACCGGTCTTTGCCCACTTCTCCCGTCATCTCTAACCGTCCATGACTTTATGACACGTTCTTGTGATGGCGCGTTGCACGCCGCACGTTGTAAACCGCCAGACCAATACCCCAATATGTATCCCCGCCAGACATGATTGATGTCTCGAGTGTGTGGATCGTGGGATCCACAAAAAGGTAGCATATAATGCTAAATTGAATAACTCAAAGATTCGTGGAAGTTGATACTTGTGAAGTATCATGTGTATTTTATGCAGGTACTGCATCCTGGTGTGGTAAAGCGACGGGTGGTGATCACCATGACGCCTTATTGACCAATTAACTCCTGACCAGGGTTGTATAACCAATCCGGTGAAGGCCGGGACGGACGAGATGATCTTTGAGACACTCATCTGCGACCGTTGATGGAATCAGGGTTTTGAAGAGGTGCGCAGGCATCACTCTTCAGCTTGGTCGAAACCAAGCATGGGAAGGGTTTTGGAAAGGACCGACCGGGCATGCGTGTAAACAACATGTCGGTGTACACGTCCGTACCTCTCTGTCCCATAAAGGCGCGATCTAGGCCACTCGATTTGACCGGCAAAGAGGGGTGGTTGAGATCGGTTTGCGGCAGAAATCCGTTGCCGCAAAGGAATTGGAAACCGCGTGACATGCCTAGTTTGGACGCGCGTTCCAAGACGACCAATCTCGGTCGGTCTTGGTCGATCAGTCTGGCGTGTTGGTGGTAGGCTGGTGTTCACGCCTATACCTGACTATCCCATGAAAACGTGATCTAAGCCACTCAAATTGTCCGGTGAAGTTGAGTGGTCGAGATCAGTTTGCAATTTGGGAAGTGTAACCACGCAAGTTTGGACGCACGTTTTGGGATAGCCAGGCATGATATGCCTTGGCCGATCGTGAGGGGATAGACGAGCCCACGGTGGTCATGCTTTGGTATGACCGGACTCGCTTAATCTAACTGGGACCCTCCATTCGTGCCGGAGAAGATGGACGCTCGTGATGCTCGAAACCCTAATTTTGGCTTTCACGGCCGTGTAACCATGCTCCGTTTGGGCGCACGACTGGGACGACCAACCATGGTTGGTCCTGACCGATTGGTCAAGTATGTAGGCGGGCTCATGGTGATTGTGTTGACATGCTCAGGGCCCTCTGAATCTACATCTACACCCTCCATCTATACCTGCGAAGATGGATGGTTGAGACTGTTTTATGACACATGTAATGTGCCGCAAACCCTAATTTAGGGTTTTCCGCCCATACCGCTCTGGTTTGGACGTTTTGGCAAGCTAGGCCAATTCTGGAGGCCGACCATGCGGGGTCCGCGTTGGTTCGGCAGTGAATATTCCATACCTGTTTGGGGGTTATGGAATCGATCTGGGCCATCCAATCATGTTGGTGAAGTTGGATGAACGAGATCATATCCAGACTGATACGGTCAGTCCGGATGCTCAATCGGGCTAGTATAACACACCGAGAGTTCTCAATCGAGCTAGTATAACACACCGAGAGTTCTCAATCGGGCTAGTATAACACACCGAGAGTTGCAACCTGTACGGGTATTTCGTACATGCTTTCATTATAATGCTCGGAGGTTCGTGTTGCTCTCAGCAGAGCAACACTCAGTCGTCATGCCGCACTGATAATGAGTACAGGAAATACAAGGCCGCTCACGCATTAATTAATAATGCTATAAGTTCACAGGGTATATGGGATTATTGCTACATGCTCCAACCTGGATGAATTTCATGTATTCACAGAATGGGATTGTTGCCACATGCTCCATTCTAGGTGAATTAGTAAAGTGAAGGAGTATCCAACACTTATTAATGGCTTTATCTTTTACAAGATGTCAGTGCATGATTTTCTGGTTTTTTATAATTTTAACCTTAAATGAAAATCCACCATCAACATTAAGTCCCCTGCCTAGCACATAATGGTTACACTATTGTGGGGTAGGCATGAGATGGTGACATATACAAACGTAAGAAGACAAGATAAAGGAAGTCTACCTGGAGGGATTCTGGCCGTGGGCAATCCTCCATACGTGCGCGATCTCAAGCCTTGATGGACCGGCTTCCTTCCTTAGGGTGTTTGAATCAAAAGAGGAATCCAAACAAAAGAGGAATCCTTGTTCTATTGGGATTCTTCTAATTTTTGTCTATAAAGAGACCAACCCCTTCTCTTTTTCTCACGATTTTTTTTTTTTTGGTTGAGCAGCTCCCGTCTGTGACCAACGCTGCCGCTCTCCTGACGACGCCGCCATTGCAGTTCCGGAGTTGCCACCGTCAGGGACGTGCGCCCAATCCGTCCGTCCAAGGTAGGTTTCACTTTTTTTTTTTTTTTTTTCAGGAAAAACCCTAATTTCTTAGGTAAAAATCTTTTGATAGATGATAGACGCATTTATGTGTCTATATTAGTCTCAATTCTTTGTAATGTTAGTACTCGATTTTGCGCTTATTTTGGTATTTTATGTCTTTATAGGTGTTTTTGGAGAAATAAGCTTTTGCGGCGAAATTGGCTCGAAAAGTGTTGTTTGCGCTCGTGGGAGAAAATTACTATACGGACCCCCATTTTGGATAAGGGGTACCTAAATTACTAAGGGGCACCCTCAGGACACCCCTAAGGCACTGCTATCGGCACCCCATCGAGAGGATAAGGGGAGGTCATCTTCAACATTTCAAATGGAAATTTTGGCGGGAAAATATTACAGTGCTACCGCGCATTTGGATTCGAGTTTTGAAGTCATTGTGGAGAGATTAAACTACCGATTTGATTTCTTTAGGCCTGTTAATGCTAAACAGGGCTGGTAGAGGCTTTTACTTCGACTGAATTGGTCCAGGTATTCATTGGAAGCAAAACAGGGGAAGAAAAGTGCAACCATCTCCGTAACTTTATGGAGACAATTTGGACGTGTTTTTATCGGATTTCTTTGCAGTAATGGGTTGTTTTCGGCCTGTTACGATCATACAGGGATGGTACGTGGGTTGTGATCGAAGGAAAATCAAGTTTCCATACTTATCTCACGTAAACAGGGCACGTGAGAGTCTCGACAGTTTTGGAAGCTGCGTACAAGTTTGGAGAGTATATTGTATCAGGATTCTTTTCTATCGAGTTGGAGGGTCCAGATAAGCATCAAAGACGTAAATAGAGAAATAAGAGGAGAGTTTTACGTAACTTGGCCGTGGGGAGAAGGAATAAGATATCGGAGATATTCTTGGAATTTAATCGGGGCTGTGGTGTATAAAAAGAAGCGACGGGACTCAGAGAAGGGGGTGGAGACCTTAGGGGGTAGTTGCAGAGAAGTTTAGGAATTGCAGAGACGATTTCACAATTCACAGGCACGAGGAAGAAGAAGAACACACAACAACACTTAAGGAAAGTCGCAGAATCCGTGGCCTTTAGTTTAAAATTTAATAAATTTGTAACAGTTCTATAACAATTTTCCAACAATTAATCGAATTCGCAATGTTCGCTTAGGGTTCCTCAGAATAGGTGACTTCTGTAACAATTATATCTGTTACAAAGTCGTTGCTTTAGTAGTTTTCTCTTGTTTTTCACACCTTTGAGCTATGAAAACCTATTTTGAGCACGTGAATAATATGAGGAGCTAAACCCCTTAGCCGAGGCGATGGAGGAAGCCATTGTTCCATGAAAAGTGGTATATTTCTATTTTAATTAATTTTTGCAATTTCTTTTATGATTATTTGCATGGAACTAATATTGGAAACGGATTTTTATTGAATGATTATGATTCGTTTTGATGGAGCATGCTTAGTTTAAGACTTTTGATGTTTCATGCTTAGTGTTTACAATTTTTACTTCGAAAATCTACTTGAGGCAATAAATTAGAATCACTTTAAACGCAAAGAATTGCATGAGTATTGATTAGATTGAATCACTTAATTGGTCAATGGTGGAATCCTGAGTTTCGGTGCTTTTTATAATCTTGATAACAACTTTGATTGAGTTTTCTATTTTACTTTGAGTCTAAAACGAATCTTCACAAGTCTGAGTGAACGACATCTTTTACTACCACTTTCTACAACTTTCAAAATCATATCAATAGATGCATCATGCTTAGCTTTCTCATCAAGATTGATAGTAAAAATCACCCATTTTTGCTAGGATGGTTTAGTTCCGCAAGTCCGTGAATACGTCGTTTTTGCTTCTTCTTCCGTTGTTGCATGCAAAACTAGCTTCTTAGGTTGTAGGTTGGAGAGAAATTTGGCTTGAATTTCATGAACATAATTCTTATGAAAAAACCGTGTTATGATACGTGTATGCGGTCCCACCATGTGCGCTTGATCCGAATCGTGGGTCCCACCCACACATGCTTGACTGAAAGTCGACCTCATACTAGCCTTGTGCCCGGATATGAAGCTTGAGTAATACCAGACTTGAAACCAATACCGGACTTGAAACCAATACCAGATTTGAAACCAATACCGGACTTGAAACTTATACCGGACTTGAAACTTGAGCCGGTGCTTGGAACTCATACCGGACTTGAAACTTGTACCGGACTTGAAACTTGAGCCGGTGCTTGGACCCAATCCCAGTCTTGTGTATTCCAACGTGAATGTAGTTCGCATTCGTTTTTTTTTTTTTTTTTTTTTTTAATGCAAGTACTGACTCATGTATTTATTGTAGAATAAAGAAAAGAACTCCTGTCGATATGTCTTCTGGAGATAATGCTTTGGTGCCAAGTAGGGAAGTGTTGACAACTTCAAAGATATGCCAAACATTGCTTGATGAGTTGTTCACCTTGTCTTTTCCAAACATTAGGAAATATCCCCCTCACAGATAGTCTTGTTTTCCGATTCGTAAAATATGAAGTTGATCCATCTTCTTCTTCGGCACTTGTGATGAGGTTCTCGTCTTCAAAGAAATGAATATCCGCCATCTCCTATCGACTTCAAGACTTGTCATACTCCGCTGGCCTCTTATGAAGGATGGATGAGGCGCATGTTGAATAATAATAAAATTAAAGCCAATTTGACCAAAGCGCAAATCCGCGATGCAGTCACGGCATCTGCTACTCTTGAAATTAAGAAAGATACTGCAGGCTTTATTACTTTCATTTCTCGGTGGCGCCCTTCTACTCATACAGCTATATCTAGATGGGGAGAGATGACTAATACCCTGGAAAGCGTAGCTACGTTGATGAACCTGCCTGTTGCTGGGAATCTTTATTATGAGCTTTCTGACACGGAACAATGTGATCATGACACTATATGATGCGTGTCGTAACCACAACAAATTAATCAAGATATTTCCCACTAATTAAATAAATAATATATCAGTAGTAAGGATCGTTCCCACAGAGAGCTGTGTAATTGATATGTTATTTAGTTCAGCAAAATAATAAAAGACAAGGGGGATTGTTTTATTAAAGTAAAATAGAAAGAATAATGAATAAAAGAAAGAGATGATCAAGGAATCCTTCGCCGTTACCAAGCGATAACTGGATTAGTATACTTATCTATCTTCGTTATAACCATTCATCATCAACCGTAGGAAAGCGACCTAGCTCAAAGGCTATCCTCAAAACTCCTTTTACCACGGATACGAAGCTCTCCAATATCGATTCTATCCAAC
Organism: Papaver armeniacum; assembly: GCA_023531295.1. Taxonomy (NCBI): domain Eukaryota; kingdom Viridiplantae; phylum Streptophyta; class Magnoliopsida; order Ranunculales; family Papaveraceae; genus Papaver; species Papaver armeniacum. The sequence goes on along the minus strand of JAJJWW010001539.1, from coordinate 118,595 downwards.
CGAACCACCAAGTAGTAGCTCACTCAAGGTGTAATCCGATCGAACGCTTAGGCTTTGTGAATTAGGTTGATCCTAGTAGTTAAACTCTTAGCTCAAGGTCCACTTGCTGGTGTTGTATTCACCCGCAATTTCTCCACTAATCCTCCGCAAGGTCTTGCAGCTTTCTACTTGTGTATGAATTATTCGACGATTACTTATCTCCTAACCCAATACTAGCAATAGAACAATTAGTAAATCAATCTAGCGTGCACTCCAAATCAATCCAATAATTACTCATAAAGATCAAATAGTGAAAACAAACGATGATGTGATTAAAACTCCGAACAAACTTGTATAATAATAGAGCTTGATGCGTGTCGTAACCACAACAAATTAATTAATACTTTACTACCTAATTAACTAGTAATATAGGGTAGTCAAGGTCGATCCCACGAGGAGCACGAGATTCTAGTTGTAAAAATTGTCACGAAAGGGGGGTGTAAAAAGCAAAAGAAAATAAACAAAACAATTAAAAGGTAAAGTTGAAAGCAATAAGAGAGACAAGATCAAGGAATCCTTCTTCGTTACGAAACAATGAATCAAGTTATGTTCTTTTCTACTTGTTATTAGTCACAAATTATCACCAACCGTAGGTAAAGCAGCTAGCTCGATCCGAACCCCTAAATCCCTTGTATCACCGGGACACCTAAGTTCTCGACTCACCGGATTCTAATCACCAAGCCACCTAGAATTAGCTCAACCTAGATGTAACTTGGCTCATGCATTAAGTTTTGTGAATTTCTTAGGTTGATATTAGTAGTTAGACTCTTAGCTCAAGGTCCACTTGCTAACGTTGTTTCTACACACAATTGCTCCACGGAATCCCTCCGCAAGGTCTCGTGTTTGCTACTTATGTAAAGAGTCAAGAAACGATTACTTATCTCCTAACTTTCACTAGCTTTAGATCAAATTAACAAATCAATTTAGCGTGCACTCCAAACAATCTATCAATCAATCATGAATGTCTTTAAGATCACTCCTATTAGTAAAAACAATCGATAATTATGTGAAAAACTTCAAGATAGAATTTGAAAACAAAAACTTAAATCATATGTTAAGAACTAGGAATTCATCCTCAATCAATAAAATTAGCTACTCATGTTAAAGAGTTCACACAAAGAATAAGAAAAGAAAAGAATTGTGTGTGTAGAGATGTCTAGAAGTTGTAGAAAACTTCTCTATTTATAGGCTTCAAAATTCTCCAAATCTTCTAAGGATTAGAATCCTTTTCCTTTTGCAATTCAATTTCCAAATTCAAGTCTTTCTCTTCTCTTCCACCTTCTCTTTCCAAATTTGAGTCCAATTCTCCATCCAATTCCTAGCCCAAGTCTTCACACCCATGAGAGAAGTCCATAGAAAGTTCTGGAATTTTGCTCGCCGGAAAACTGGGATTATGGCCGGAATTTGGCCGGAAACGTCACCGCCGGCCACCCGAAATTTCTCCGTCGAGAGAATATTCTACGGAATATTCCGTCCGGTCCTCCGTTAGGACTAACGGTCAAAAGTCAAACTTAACGGTCAGTCGTCACAAAGGTCAAGGGAAGGAAGAGTCAGCTAGACGAAAGTCAGCCTATAAGTCGCTCCCTAGGTGGTGACTCCTCGACCGAGCCGAGTTAGACCGACTGAATCTGGCTGAATCGGTCATCGCCGAGTTAACTCACCTAAGATAAGAAACCGGCCGAGTTTCTACGTTTATCGGGATTTCCCGCCAATTTCAGCCTCTCTTCTGCCCTGTAACAAAACCTAACATACATCTACTTCAATTCACTCAACACAATTGCCTTGCTGCTTTGTTCTTCATCTCCCAAATCGACAGCCACATCAACAAATGTTCTCCCTGAATCTGAACCACCAACAAAAACCCATCCTGTTGCTTCTTACCAAGCTCATTGCAAGCAACATCTCAGTCCTGTAACCTTCAAATCAAACCCATCTTTAGCATCAGCAGAATCCCATCAATTCGATCTCTCCTATCTCAATTGAACAAAGCCTATTTCAATTAACGTACCCATCTTCTCGTTCTTCACTGAACTCAATCTCCGATTCTATTGCCTATCAACAGCCGCCCGATCTCACATCTGAGTTTAACAACACTCATCAACTTCCCCGGCTAACGTTCATCCCCAATTCAAACGGCAATGATCCCATTTCTTCCCCGAGCTTCAACCTAACCGAACCCATCATTCTGCTTCTCCTGAGACTTCTCATCAGAGACTACCACCATTGCAGACCCATTTCATCCGATCTCTCTTCTGTTTAATCAAAGTAGCACCATCTTCTTCCTCTGTCGAATTGAATCGATCGATTCCACCACCAACCCATCGTCACAGCTCAAACCCTCTGCTTATTCTTCTCATGTGTAAAACAGCAACACAAATCAGTAGCAATCGTTGCATCTTCCTCCTCTGTCGAATTGAATCGAACCCCTACCTCTCTCGATCTCTCGATTTGACTCAAATCCCTCACGAGCTTCCTCTCGATTTACTCGGCTACTGTCATTTTTTTTTTCTGTTTTCTCAGGTGAACAAAATGAGATGAATGAATGTAAGGTGAGTTCTTTTTAGGGATGGAACGAAATGGATAGGTACACCCCTGGATAAGTCCACCCCCAGACTGGGTGCTTTTAACAAGTGGTCACTTCCGATAGGGGCTAACCAAGTTGGCAGTCCCTTAACCTGTGCTGGCTATTATTTAATACTTCTCCAAACATGAGTGCCCCTTGACTTTAACTTGGCTCCAGATAGTGTTCCTTCCTTGGTGAAATGACCTTTTTGCCCTTTTGGCTCAAATTGGGTGGTTTCTTCTTCTTTTCTCCCGTGCGACTCCGAAGTAGCTATAAAACTCAAAACAAGCATAAAATACATAATTTACAAGAAAAATAGCAAAGAAAGCATAAACTACTAGATAGTAAATTAGGTGTATTCTACACCTATCGAGCTTCACGCTAGAACATTGAATTCATCCTCAATCAACAAAGGTTTAGCAACTCATGATTACAAAAAGAATAGGTTCCCCCTAAAGGGGTAAACCCTAGGTTTTTAATGAAGAAAAAAATATATAATATGAGATGTGTCTTCTTAATGTATTGAGGCTCTCCTTATATAATACCCACGAATTATATGGTTTAGAATCCTTCCGGGACCGCGTTTTCCTTGATTTAGAAGCCCAAATTCGCACCTTTTATGTTTGTATACGGTTGGGTTTCCCAACCGAATGTTCCCCTGACTTTACGTACGGTTGGGTTTCCCAACCGTAGGTGCTTCCTGTAATCTACTCCTTTGTTTTCCTTCACCATTTTGGCCATAACTTCTTCATCCGACGTCCGATTAAGCTCATTCTTTTTGCATTCTTTTTGTATCTTCGTCCTCTACAAGATGGTGTGTTCAAATCCTTCATATCTTCTAATTTGTACCTACGGTTTGGTTGAGAAAGCTTTCCAAACCGTAAGCTTCCCTGGATTTGCATACGGCTTGCTTTCCTCGCCGTAACTCTGACTCTGAAAATTCTCTTGAACCCGGTGCATCTACGGTGGGGTTTCCCAACCTAGGCAGTTCTGTAACTCGGTCCTTTCCCCTTTTGAGCCATTTCAACCCCGATTCCATTGACTTTGGATGATTCACTTGAGTAAACACATAAGATAGAAAACAAGAGTAATATACAATAACTCACAAGAATATATAGCAATTACTAGCATGGATTCGACACTAAATGTATGCAAAATATGAGCTTAACACTATAATCCGAAAGGTGACAGAATTCGACGATCTGGACAAGGAGGAGAAAAAAGATACAAGATGCTTTTACACCTGGTGGGTATCGGAATGGTCTCCCCGTAAACCCGGAGCCGAATCGGGGAGTTGGAAAACGAGCTCGGTGTGATTGCATTCCTGTCTTTGTGGTTATCCGAGAGATATATATGACGACGGTTCCTGGAAAGAAAACCATAAGGGGTGTTCGTTAAGATTGTTATAAAGCTAGCAAAAGGCGAAGTTCTTCCCTTAGGTGCCTTGTTCCTTGGATCATTGTATTCTCATCTGGACGCCTTAGCAATGGATATGCATGTTTCCAACGGGTACAAGAAGGTGGAGTCGTATGTCCACTTCGCTTTTCTTCAGGCATTCTTGTGGGAACATTTCAAAAGTTATGCTCCTGCTCCTGCAACTTCGCTCGTCAATTTGTATGGTGGCTCGAGGATACTCCGTTGGCAGAGGAGGCGTCCCAGAACTGGTGCGAAACTCGTGGATATCTTTGATAATGTGTCTTCTGTAACTTTCCGTCCATGGGGGCCGATCCACCCTTCCATTGTTCAGCCAAATACTTTTGCTATTGCTTCCGACGGTCCTGATGCTGCGTTGCGTACCGATGCCGAGACTATGAAATCTGGAGAACTTATTTATCTGCACAGCTGCATTCCAGGATATATCCCGTCTCTATTCAACGAAGCTCTTACCGTGACTCCGTATAACATCGACAGGGCTGCTCGTCAAATGGGATTTGACCAGGGTGTTCCCTTTATTCTTCCTTCGGAGGTTTCGAAAGAACTTCTCCCGGTTATCTTTGATGCTGACATATTCTTTGCGTCGCAGAGTCTTCCCTTCTGTCCTATTGGGAGAAACTCAGTGGTAACCGACAAGTATAAGGAATTTTTGAGGAAGCAACTGTTGGCTTTCCAAGAATTCTCGGAGGATGTTGTGACAGATTCCCGTGGTGAGCCATCTTCGACGTCCCAAGGAGCATTTCCGGTTGAGGCCACTTCCACTAAACGGACCGGAGAGCCGAGGATTGCAGTCCCAAGCGGGAGAGAGATCTAAGAGGCGGCATGTGGTTCGATGATCCTCAATTCCTCCAATATGCAGGTATTTAAATCTCTTTCTGTTGTTCCTTCATTTCTCCAGAGTAAATTCTTCTAAGAGTGATTCTTGCTTGAAATCAGGGAATTCCGAAAGAGAATGTCTTCACAAGGTTGGCGCGCATTCAGAATGAGAAGGCTGGTAATGTTGGCCTTCCTGCTGAGAAGTCGGGCGGTACTGATCTTCATGCTGAGAAGTCTGGAGAAACCGCTCCTTTTTCAGATCATGACAGAGATGATGCAAGCTCGGTTGGACAAGGTGCCTCCCTAAGTGATCTTGTTGATGGGGCCGTGATGGAAATTAACACCCAGAGCGAAGTAGATATTGAGAGGAATGTAAGAGAGGCAACATCCGTTATTGTTGAGGTGGCTCCCTTTGAAGAATATTCTGAGCAGGTTCCAATCGATAAAGTTGTCGTGGCGACTTCTTCTGAAAGACCTCCTGCAACTGACATGGTTCCTGGTGAAGTATTGGTAGGGCAACCTGGAGCTTTGTTCGATCCTCCGTTCATTGTTCCTTATCCAGGTCATGTGTTGGTTGGAGGATTCAGTGTGCCGGCTCGGTTCAAAGAGTTGTACATGGAGATATGGGAGAAACACAACCACATTGCTACCACTACGAAGCTCAAAAGTCGTCTTGCATTGGTCAACCGCGTTCAGGAGGCTTTATTTTCTATCCATGGGATGAGCGTCACAACCGGTCGAATGATTTCGAGGAAATGATTGAAGACTCGGAAGTGCCATCGAGATGTGTTTGTGCAAGACGACTTCAATGCTCCTTGGTTCCTCAAAGGGTTCTCCGAGATTCAGGAGCTCCGAAATTACAAGGTGAAGCCCCTTCTGCAGAATATGTTACTCGCCAGGAAGAAGAGGTTGAAAAGTTGTCTGAGGAGTTGAAGCTGAAGCAGGTTGTACTTCAAAGGATGAAAGTCGCTCTTGCCCAGAAGGACGAGTTGCTGCTGAAGGACTTTACGTGAAGGATTCGTGCTATACACTTGTCTCTTCTTTTTCTTTTTGAGTGATAGTGAGGATTTCTTTTCATAATTTGACTTCCGGTTTTGAATTAATAGGTAATTGAATTGGTTTATTTTGAGATAGTTTTGTGAATAACTTTTCTGAAAGAGGTTATTTTAAATGGAATTTGCATCTTGGTCATGAATGATTGCACATGTCATATGAAATTAAAAATGTCGTGTAAAAGGGAGGTATGAAAAACATGCGTTTGATCACTGAGCCTCTTTCTCCATGTGCGGGATGCTAAGTCCCCAGTGAATTCTAAAACTATCTTTCTTGTAAAATTGCTGAATAGAACTTACTTGCTTTTGAAGTATCACTTGTATCAAACCGAAGTAGCCTCTCCAAGGAAGTCGTCCGCATTAATTTTTTAGAGAATGAGAGCTATCCCTCTGAACCAAGTTTCTCCTGAACAATGCGCTTCAAAGCGTTGCACTCACTAGTAGGGTGGTGAAGGAACTGGTGTAAATGACAGTACCTCGGGTCCATTACTTCTTGGTCAGTGGGTGGACGCCATACCGGAGGTAGCTCCACCTCTCCGTTTCGCACCCACGCCTCCAAAGAACTCCAAAATCTTCTTTATTGGGAAGGGAAAGTGTAGGTACCTTGAGTCTAGCTTTTCCTGTGTTAGTGGGCGTAGTGATGTCTCTTCGTGGTTTTGATGTGGAGCACGTTCCGGAGATGAAGTTGGAAGATTTGTGAGTGTCATCATATCTGCGGATCGTTTGCCTGGGTAAAGGGATGTGGAAGGTGTCGTAATATCACTGCTGAGTGATCGAATTGAACGCTCCCATCCTCTGTATCCACGTATTCCTGATTGATCTCTCCTTCCTCAATCATTTCTTCGCTTGGTTGGAAGATCGATGCGGATTGGACAGTCTTCCGGGCTTCAACAAGAGTTTTGAGATATAAATCTTCTAGCAGGGCTCCGTAGGCTGCAGGATCCCTTTCTTTATCTGGCGGACATTATAGTATTCCGGACAAGTCCCTTCCTCTGTGGAGTTGCCTCGAGTCTTCATTGCTGGCTGGACCATGTTGTTCCTCTTTCCTGAGTCTCCTGCGATTACGCGCTCTTTTCGCTTCTCCACTGGTAAAGGTGTGTCTCCTGGCTAAGGATTCAGCGTTTCTTGCACTGCCCGAGTAGATGCCTGCCGACCCTTCTTATAATTGTGTTGTTATATCATTCAAAATGCGGAATTTTTCGCTCTGTCTTCTAGCGATACCAGCTTGATTTGCCAAGATATCTTCCAGCATTCTAGCTATACTTCCCATGGTATCTGAACCACTTGTAGTTTCCTGGTCAGGATACATCGCGAGATGAAAACCGAAAAATTGAGAATTCAATTTTTTGCAACCGAGAGATCAACCTCCCACTGTGGTCGCCAATGGTTTATGGGTGAAAACTATTCCTGTCGGATTTGGTAATTTGGGGTGTATAGATGAGGAATGAATCTAAACCCTAAACAAATGCACTGCGCGGTGAGTGCTTGTAGATTCGAAAATCAATCTGTGCAAGTCCGGCCTAAACCAAGAAATGGCCATTCCAGACTCGTTTCGGTCACAAATTGAAGTAGATGGGGTTGATCTTAGGGGGGGAAGCGAAGAAGGTGTTGAGATAGTGAAGGTGTTGGCTTGCTTATGACTTGTAACAGAAAGGTGAGCAGGCTTACGATTGATTCAAGCAGGATCTGGGTGTTTGAATACGTTTTGTATTAACACTTGGATTACGTCTCGTCCGGACTTGTGTTGTTTTTTTCTCCTGTGTTGAAAATAGGGAGGAGAACCTATTTATACAAGTCATTTGAGACTTATTCACGTCTCTCGTGGGAAGTGGAGGAAGTGGAGTGATGGAGTAGTGGAGGTGTGTACTGGTGTTACACGACCAGTCTTGCCCACTTCTCCTGTCATCTCTAACCGTCCATGACTTCCTGACACGTTCTTGTGATGGCGCGTTGCACGCTGCACGTTATAAACCGCCAGACCAATACCCCAGTATGTATCCCCCAGTTTGTGACATGATTGATGTCTCGAGTGTGTGGATCGTGGGATCCACAAAAGGTAGCATATAATGCTAAATTGAATAATGCGTTATTCAGGAAGTTGATACTTGTGAAGTATCATGTGTATTTTATGCAGTCATGCGTCTGGTGTGGTAAAGCGACGGGTGGTGATCACCATGACGCCTTATTGACCAATTAACTCCTGACTAGGGTTGTATAACCAATCCGGTGAAGCTGGACGGACGAGATGATCTTTGAGACACTCATCTGCGACCGTTGATGGAATCGTGGTTTTGAAGAGGTGCGCAGCATCACTCTTCGACCTTGGTCGAAACCAAGCATGGGAAGGGTTTTGGAAAGGACCGACCGGGCATGCGTGTAAACAGCATGTCGGTGTACACGTCCGTACCTCTCTCGTCCCATAAAGGCGCGATCTAGCCACTCGATTTGACCCAAGCAAAGAGGGGTGGTTGAGATCGGTTTACTTGCGCAGTAAACCGTTGCCGCAAAGGAATTGGAAACCGCGTGACATGCCTAGTTTGGACGCGCGTTCCAAGACGACCAATCTTGGCCGGTCTTGGTCGATCGGGCCCGCGTGTAGGTGGTAGGCTGGTGTTCACGCCTATACCTGACTATCCCATGAAAACGTGATCTAAGCCACTCAAATTGTCCGGTGAAGTTGAGTGGTCGAGATCAGTTTGCAATTTGGGAAGTGTAACCACGCAAGTTTGGACGCACGTTTTGGGATAGCCAGGCATGATATGCCTTGGCCGATCGGTGAGGGGATAGACGAGCCCACGGTGGTCATCTTGGTATGACCGGACTCGCTTAATCTAATGCGGGACCCTCCATTCGTGCGGAGAAGATGGACGCTCGTGATGCTCGAAACCCTAATTTTGGCTTTCACGGCCGTGTAACCATGCTCCGTTTGGGCGCACGAATTGGGACGACCAACCATGGTTGGTCCTAACCGATTGGTCAAGTTTGTAGGCGGGCCCACGGTAATTGTGTTGACATGCTCAGGGCCCTTTGAATCTACATCTACACCCTCCATCTATACCTGCGAAGATGGATGGTTGAGATTGTTTTGCGACACATGTAATGTGCCGCAAACCCTAATTTAGGGTTTTCCGCCCATACTGCTCTGGTTTGGACGTTTTGGCAAGCTAGCCCAATTCTGGAGGCCGACCATGTGGGGTCCGCGTTGGTTCGACAGTGAATATTCCATACCTGCTTGGGGGTTATGGAATCGATCTGGGCCATCCAATCATGCTGGTGAAGTTGGATGAACGAGATCATATCCAGACTGATACGGTCAGTCCGGATGCTCAATCGGGCTAGTATAACACATCGAGAGTTCTCAATCGGGCTAGTATAACACATCGAGAGTTGCAACTCTGTACGGGTATTTCGTACATGCTTTCATTATAATGCTTGGAGGTTCGTGTTGCTCTGCTGAGAGCAACACTCGATCGTCATGCCGCACCGATAATGAGTACGAAACACAAGGCTGCTCACGCATTAATTAATAATGCTATAAATTCACAGGGTATATGGGATTGTTGCTACATGCTCCAACCTGGATGAATTTCATGCATTCAAAGAATGGGATTGTTGCCACATGCTCCATTCTAGGTGAATTAGTAAAGTGAAGGAGTATCCAACACATATTAATGGCTTTATCTTTTACAAGATGTCGGCGCATGATTTTCTCGGTTTTTACAATTTTAACCTTAAATGAAAATCCACTATAAACAGTACCTAAATCTACTTCTTTAATGAATTTATGTTTTTTTTACTAATGATGCTTTAACATATGTACTAATGTTGCTGATTCCACAGAAGTCTCCAGTTTTAGATGTTGAAAAGGCAGAGGAAGCTCGATTAAAGAAGATTATGAGCGCCGAAAAAGCTAATGCATATCCTGAGACTCTCAAAAAATTTGCTGAGCTACAAAAGGTAATTATAATTAGCAAAAAAGTGAAAAGTAACATCCAATATGTTCTGTAACATGGGAAAAACCAACAGTACATTTGTTCAGTACTCACTGAAACTAAGAGTACATATGTTTTGTATAGAAAAGAATCCAACAATACATATGTTCTATTCGTTCATTTTTTTTGTTTTTTTAGTCTCTCATTTGTTTTTTACGTTTATGCTATATTAAAGGATAAGGAACCTGGGGTAAGTCAGACATCAGCGGAAGACGGCGTACCACTTCCAAGAGACTCGAAGATAGGCTAGCTACAAAGGGTAATGAAGTCGAACCTGTTAGAGCATAGCTCGATTGAACCCACCAAGCGTTGGTATGTCAAGTTTGGTTGTCATATTTTAGTGAGCCAAAACTCATTTTAAGAGTCGCTTGATTATGTACTAGAGTCAACTTCGTATAGGTTAGCTTGAAAGTATTAAGATGAGACATTACAAGTATTGCGAAGACTTGAAGAAGTGAAGAAGTAAGGAGCTACAACGACAACATCATCCTTCCACTTGAGGTTAGTGATATTTGACTTGAACTGTTTCATTCCCTAACGTATCTTTCAAGTCGTGCATATTGAAAACAAAACTGCGAAGCATGAATGACACTCTAGCTAGACATAGTATTAAGGAATACAATACGAGGTTTATTTCTTAACCATTAAACTTTGTAGATAAGACATGCTATAAATTTAAGGTTACATCGATGATTCGTAGAAAAGTTGTCTGATTCGTGTTGTTAATGAAGTTCTCTGCAGCTGCATATTGATGTTTCCGAAGCTCAAATCGATGGAGTAAAATGGACGGAGAGGAAAATGGAAATGGGTGGATAAATGTCTCAGGCTCTCAGTTGTTCTCGACATATTTATTCTCTTTTAATTTTCGCATAATTAAAAAAAAACGAAAAAACTAATTTCATTGATTTTAGTTTTGTTTTCTGATTTTTGGTAATTAAAATGAAGAGTTATAATGGGAGAAAAATGTTGGGAGGATGGGTAGCCCTTGAGTGTGAGATGAAATTGGGAGCTGATAGTAGTAATAGAGGCGCTAATAGTAGTAATGGAGGGTAACAATGTAACTTGGCAATTTAAGTTGAGGATAGGAAGGTAATTACCCAAAACCCTCCCGAAACTCTGTAACAAATACCAATTATTGCAACGATTATCCAACGTTACAAAGTTACCAACGTCGATACGAAGTTACTTAAAAAATATCCGTTAGAAATTCGACTATTACAAAATCCCTGATTTCGTGTAGTGTTAAGTTGATCTACTTGCAATTGTATTAAGTTTTGTCTATACAGGTTGTCGAACGAAAAAGTTGGATGTAATCGGTATACCCTGCGTTTTCACATCTTAAGTCCTTTTGAAATTTGACTCTTAATTCTCTTTTTTCTATCAAAATGAACTCAGTTGGAAACTTTGAATAAGTCTTGCTGAAACTACATCTTCAAAAACCTCAGTAGTAACAAGCAGTGTTGACACCATTGTTGATCATTCTTCTTACCACATAAGTATTCATCATTGAATGATACAATTTATCTATAATGGACAAAATCTGTTAAATTAGCTATAAATGGTCGTGGAAAGCTTGGATACCTTACTAGTGATGAGGAAAAAAAGTTGAATCAGATTTAAAATTTAAAACTTGGAGATTTAAAAATTCCTTGGTTACTGGATGGCTTTTCCAATCCATGAAAGCTCCATCCCAAACCACATATATTCACAAGTACCGCCTAAGAAATTTGGGACAAGTTCTTGCAACGTATTCGGATCTCCGAAAGCTCATCACAAATATTTTAGTTGAAATCTTAATTGTGTAGTACAAAGAAAGGTGATAGAGACATCCTAACATACTTCAATGAGATGTGGTCTAGTGGCAAGAGTTAGACCAATATTGTGTTGATGAATAGGAAAATCCAAATGATTGTATTCGTTTTTTTAATCGTGAAAAATGATCGTGTTTATTTAATTTTGGATGGAGTGAACCCAAGTTTAGATGAAATAAGAGGTGGGATTTTGGGCAATAAGCCACTTCCTAAGTTAAGGGAAGTATTGTCAGAGTTGAGGTAAGAGGAAGCTAGAAAACGAGTTTTTCTACACACCCGCATTCAAAGCATGAGAGTTCTGTTTTTGTTTCCATGGACCCGATGTAGATGAAGCAAAGAAAAAGAAACCATGGTGTGATCATTGCAAGAAACCATGGCACACTCGTGAGAAGTGTTGGAAGTTTCACCCACACTTGAAGCTTCAAATCCCAAGAGAAACTTTGCCAGTAAAGCAATGCAAATGACATCATCAGAATCTCAAGCAAAACAAGCCTCTCCTGTAGCGTCTTCTTTCACAAAGAAACAAGTCCAGTACCTTTCTCAGAATCTTCTACAATTTGTACCTTATCCTCAAACCCGTATAAATCCTTCTCGTTCATTAGCACATCAAGGTAACATAAACCTTTTTCATGGCATTCATCAAATCCCTATGTCGAAAGCATTGAGGTCCTCCTAACCTTACATTTAAAGCGAGACGAGGTCATTGGAGCATTAATCCTTGTCTTAGGGAAACCAAGAGTCACCTCAGTATTGTCATATCTCTGATAATGTCGTCTCTAGTTACTTAATGAGTTCTTTGTATATTTGGATTCTTGATAATGGAGACTCAATTACTTCGATATTATTGAACATGTCATGGTAATAAAAAAATCGTGGTAGCTGATAGTTCATTCTCGCTATCGTCTAATTGGATCTGTCCAACTTTCTCCTCACCTAACTCTCGTTAATGTCCTCATATTCCAAAATAATCTTGTAATTTATTCTCTATTGGTATTTTCCTCGTACCCTCAACTATTTCATCTAGTTCTAATAATATCGTTGTGAATTTCAGGATCTAGCCTCCGGGGAAGATGATTGGCAATGCTAAGGAAAAAAACTAGGCCCTTAAGAAAACTTTACTTTGGAAACAAGTTTTCCTAACTTGGACCCTAAGTTCCTAAATTTTAGGAACAATCTTTGCACAAGATAGAGTTTGACTTTTGGTCAAACACATCATGGACCAAATCCCATAGATCTAACTGGCGAGATTCATTTAGCTCATATGGATTGGTATTTCTCCCAAAAAATTTGGTACCCTTTTTGGTAATGGGGTAGGATCCAATGACATGGTTATATTGACATAATCATGACATGGTTTGGCCATTTTTTCTACAAAATCGAAACGACAACGAGTTTGAAGCTAATTTTCTGGTGACATGTTCCTCTTATATAGCTGTACATTCCTACCAAAAATGAGAGTATTCTGATATATGAAACTTTACCATCCACAAAATTTAATTTCAATTGTTAATCTTTAACGATTGATATTCAAAATGGTAGATGGTAGTCTTATACGTCTCGGAATGCTCTCATTTTTGGTAGGAATGTAGAGTTATATAAGAGAAACATATTATCAAAAAAAATTAGCTTCAAATACATTGTCGGTTAGATTTTGTAGAAAAAATGGCCAAACCATGTCATGATTATGTCAATATAACCATGTCATTGGATCCTAGCCCTTTGGTAATATGGATTATGTTTCCCCAAATAAAAAAAGAATCCACCTCCAAAAATTAAGGGGGAGGAAACCACCCGAATTCATGGATTTAACCTAATATAATTAATTTTTTGATGGATTTAACCTAATATAATTAATCCATCTCTCCGTGGGTTGTACGAGGATGGATTTTTGAAATGCGAAATTTTCACGTATAGAAAGCGTGTGAAACATTACCCATCCGTTGGACACCTGATCTTAAGGACAGGGTTGTTGTAGAAAATTAATCTTGTTTCATATTGATTAGGACTCTTCAAAGAACTTTGTTCCCCAATTTTCTCATTCATCGATTCCTCCCTTATTCTCTCTTGGCATGTAATAATGTATATATATATTCTTATTCATTAGGTCCCAGTCTTCGTATCGATGAGCATTTTACTTTTAGTTGCCAGAAGTTATTTATACTTTATATTGCTCTTGTTATTTCTATGTTGTAATTACTTAAATTTCAGTAATCTTTGTTATATTAGTATTTCAGCATTTACCAAATTCATTTCATTTTTTTTATCCGGGAATCCACTTGTATTCAATCGCTCATCCGCGAACCAAAAGATTTTCTTTTTCTTTTTTTTTGCAAATTAATTGGTTTAATTAAAAGAAGACTAACCTAGGGTGTTAGAAACCCGTGGTATAATTACAGTAGAGCCATCTAATGCAGGGTTAGAAGTGTTCCTAGCATTAGATTTATCTACTGCTAGAGCATTAATAATACAAGATTGGGGAGTGACTTCTCAGTTAAAAACACAAGTAAAATGTTTTGCTTCCTTAGCTAATAAGTTAGCAACACTGTTTACCGATCTAGGAATGAAGAAAAATCTTAGAAAATTGGAGCAGAGGTCGATTTCATATTTCGATTCTTCCATTATAGCGTGGTTCTACCAAGAGATGAGAGATGAGTCCCATTCAGATAGTCAAAAAGATTCTTGCAATCTCCTTATATGCTGAAAAAAGAGAGGTCGAGTTCCTTCTCCCACTAAGCTGCTTGAAGTAATCATAATGCTTCTGCTTCTTCTAGAGATTATATGGTGTGATATGTCATGCTCTTCCTTGTTCAAAGTAACCTATATCATTTCTAAGGATTAGAGAAACACTTGCAGGGTCATTTTTAGATTTCCAAGCTGCATCCACATTGATTTTGTGGTGAGAAGTGCCTGGTGATTTCCAATGTTCTTTATCTGTATAGATATATTTTTCTGCATAGGTTTGCTCTTGATGTTTTTCTTATGCCGGTAATTCAAATGTCTCTGGATTTCTAAAGCTATTTTAGTATGTGTTTTCTATTTTTTTTTCAAACGCCCAATGTATTTTTTTCTCCCAAATAAACCAGATTTTAGTCATGACTAGTTCTAAAAAAGTTTTAGTACTAGGTTCCTCTAACCATGCTTAGCAAATGTCTACGAAATTAACTGTGTTACTAAAGTTAAAAAAGAACTGGATTGTGATTCTAGCCCAATCCAATTTAGAGAAAATTACAGCGGAAAAATATGTTTTCTATGATTTCATCTGTATCACAGCCGAAATGGCATTTTGGGAGCACTTCCCTCATGAATCTTGAGAGTTTATATTTCATCGACACTACATTATGAAGACATTTCTATGTGAATAATTTTACTCTCTGTGATAAATCTGATTTCCAAAAGTTTTCCCCGAAAGAATTAGGCATGTTTAAGTTATTTGGTGATGTGGTGTATTTAGTGTTGTCAGGGCCCCTGGGCCCTCTTATCTATTTGAGACTTTGTTTGTAATTATTTATTCTGCAACTTCTCTTTCTAAATCTTGTGTAATCCCTGTGAGTTCTCTTGTAGTAGTAATTGTACCTTTTTCTTCCTCTTAGATAATTTCTTAACAGTATCTTTATACTCTTCCTTGCATTCCTTATGTTGCCTAGCTTGGTCGAATATTCTCTCAATTATTATCTTTCTCTTATACAATTTCTTATAATCCGCATTATCATCTAGCCTAACGATTAGTTTCTGTTTCTCTCTTGTTTTTGAATTTCTGTGTCTCTCCGTATTTGGCTTGTTTGTTCTTTCACCGTGTCTGCCCAACTCTGTATCTCAATCTGTGAAGCACTTCTCATTTCTTATTAGTATGTTCTTTTTTCATGTTGTGTATCTCAATCATAGAAGCACTCTTACCTGTACATATCCTCACCTTTTTCCTTACCTATTTTAGCTACATTTCAACTTATTTTTATTCCTTTCTTTTTCCTAGCCTAATAGTTTCAGTTGGCTTAAATCTTTCTCGAAGAGTCACTATGAAACTACTCTCTTGGAGTGTCCAAGGTATTGGACATCCAATTACTCAGGACCACTTTAACCTCCTCAATCAATATTACAAGCCAGACATAGTCTTTCTTGCCGAGACAAAAGCTCCGCTTTCTCGAATGGAACTTTTCATTAAAAAATCTCACTTATCTGATTGGTTTATTGTACCTTATGTGGGAATAGCAAAAGGGTTTGCGGTTGCATGGCGCAACAACATAGAAATGAACCTAATATCATCAAATCTCAACGTGTGCCACTTCGAAACAAAACTTGGAGAGATAGAAGTGTTAATCACTTGTGTATATGGTGTTGTTGATCCGGA
Organism: Papaver armeniacum; assembly: GCA_023531295.1. Lineage (NCBI taxonomy): Eukaryota > Viridiplantae > Streptophyta > Magnoliopsida > Ranunculales > Papaveraceae > Papaver > Papaver armeniacum. Next base: position 102,543 of record JAJJWW010001539.1, on the reverse strand, counting down.
AGCCAATTTTGAACAATGGTTATATATTGCTAACATTGCTCAATAGGTCAATAAACCTTGGCTCATAATAGGAGACTTAAATGTTATCCTAGACCCAGATGATAAACAAGGTGGAAATAAAACTATCTCAAGCAGCAAAGCTTTCATAATTCGGACAATAGATTCTTTGGGGCTTCAAGATGCGGGTTATGAAGGAGCTCCATTCACATGGTCCAATAATAGAGAGGGTGATGCCAACATATGTGAAATAATAGACAGAGCTTTGACATCATTTCAATGGACGCAGAATTTCCCTGACACAAAGGTGAGTCATCTTCCTAGAGTTGGTTCTGATCATACACCTCTCCTTTTTGATTCAAATCCGGAAAAACAAAAATCCAAAAGCCATTTAGATGCATTAGACTTGGCTGTCTCACCCAACTTTGTCATCAATGGTTGCAAACTATTGGAATTTCCACTCCAATATTACCCAGGATAGAAACATTTATTCGAAGCTTCAACTTTTATCCTCAGATTTATCTCAATGGAACTCAGATGTATTCTGAAACATTCAGAAAAACATAAAATCCCTGAATAATAGAATTGAAAGTCTACATAGAGCTGGGAAATATTCCGAAAATCTAGAAAAAATAAGAAATCTCCAAGCTGAGCTAGGAAATTGGTACAAATAAAAAATGATTACCACCACCAAATATCAAGAGATGAATTTTTTAAAGAATACGACCAAAACACGGAGTACTTCCATGTTGCAGCTTCCAATAGGAAAAGAATCAACACTATAAACTCTCTTAGAGAACCATCGGGCTTGTGGATTTCACATATAGACCAAATCAATACCCTCTTAATAAATCACTTCACTCAAATAGGCACCTCGCACAACAACAACTTAGTGGAAGATTTATCTAGCTTTATTGAACCTTGCGTCTCTAATGAGGAAAATTCTTCCCTAATAATTACCCCATCAAAAGAAGAAATTTGGAAGACAATTTCCAACAAGAATCAGTGGGGAGTGTTGAGGGGTGAATTTCAGTTTAGGTTCTACCCGTCCTAGCTATTAAACATGACCTCACAATTCCAATAATAGTAAGAGAGAGAGTTGCATTTTTATTGTACCTTGTCTTTTCTTTTATAGGATTTCCTAAAATCCCCTCTTTTTACTACTTCATAACACATGTCCTAATACCTCTTAATTACCCTTAATGCCATTCTTTAACATAACCCCTTCCTTCTTCATTAATTCCTCCTTTATCCTCATATCTTTCATGGGTATCTTCTATTTGGGCTTGGGTTTAGTACCTAAGTCCTACATCTTAACCCAAGTTCACTACTATTCTTAGGGGCATCTCCAACTTGTTAAGGGGTATTATTTTTAATGTATCAACATTAGTCCCCTGGCTATTGGGCCGATTATCAGATGATCCAATAGCAAAATCCTTTCGTTCTCCTATGTACCGTGTGTCATTAAGAGCAGGACAGTTGTCGGAGTATTTATGGTGTTCTCTCCTTTATATAGCAGCACCACTCTTCCAACCTGGTTAATTTTTGTCATCTTCACTTTTGTTTTCTTGCCAAGCACTTTATGTAGGTGGCTCACTCCCTTCACGGGTACGTGTTAACTTTGGCGCCAGTCCCCGCGTTAGTCTCGATGTTCAAGAAATTGGAACTGACGCGCCTGCTACTGGTGGAGGCTGAGGTTGAGGTGCTTTACGAGCATAGGTTAGCTAAAAGGGATTTCGCGCGCGCTCAATTTGCAGAGCGCTTTGAAGCGCGTCAGGCTATTGAGGAGGCTGGTCGACTAACATCTGCAATTCAACATGCCATGGATGGTGTTTTCACGGCCCGCAACGCTGCTGCTGATGTTAGTCACTGAATCCTTGATGATGAAGGCAACCATTGAGTATGCTATCGCTGACTGCCGTTCATATATCTCTGGCCATGCTGCTTCACGCCTTCTCGGGCACACTCTATATTTGACTGCTGTTTCTGCACTTGTGAACCTGTCCTATCCCGGGGACGATCTCGCGCGCTTATAGGTGTTAAGGGAGGAGATAGGTGTACTGCGGGATTTCAGGCAAGACCGCCGGGATAAGGCACGCCAAGACCTCGATGAACACGAGGATACCCTAACATTGGCCCAAAGGGCGAAGGCTAAAGGGAGAATTATTCGAGACATCTACAAACTGATAAGTGATGCCAGTTGGGGGCTATCCCAAGCCAGTGTTTAGTGTGACGAAAGTAGGCTTATGGCAGAGGTCGTGGACGTAGATATTGCTCGTTGTCGCCTGTTGGTAGCTGGTTAGATTAGGCGCTAGCTTCGGGGACAGTTTCCTTTATTTGCTATTTATTTCATGCACTTCGCTTGTGGGATTTTTCCTTCTCAGCTTATATATATATATATATATATATATATATTTTCAATCTCTCTCCTTTTCTTCATGTTATGTTATAGAATTTTCCTCTTTGATTGATTCCCTTTGACCCAACTTCATGGACGTTGCCACATTGGTCTTAGGCCTTGGTTCCCGAGTCTCTAATATTTATGTCGAGGTTATCCTCTCTCTTAACCTTGTTTTGACACGTTTCTCAGCATGCAAAAGGGGTATGAGAAATTGCTTCGTATTCCATGCCCTTTTCCTTTGTGTGTGTGTATATAAATACCCCCATGCTATTCTCGTTTCTTAATCTTATTTATCGTTATATCTACTATCATATATATATATATATTTTGCTTGGTAAATGGCCATTATGGCTAACTCTCTTCACGGGTATGTGCTGTCCTTAGCGCCCATTTCCATATTAGTCTCGGCTTATTTCAAACAAGACGATTTGAAGCGGCTTCTGTTCGTAAAGGCCGAGGTTGAGGAACTTCGGACACAAAGAAAGATAAGCAGGGATGCTAAACGCGTGAATTTTAGAGCCCTAGTGCGGCGTATCAAATTGCTCGGCCGAGTCCCCGGTCGGGTATCATTGGAGATCCAACAGCATTGGATGAAGCTGTCACCGCTCGCGACGCAGCCAATCAATTATTCGCGGACTCTTAGATGATGGTGTCTACTATAGATCGTGTCATCTCTGATTGTCATCTTTGGGTCCCTTATCAGGGGGCCTCACCGCTTCTCGGTCATACTCTGACTTTAGCGGCCGCGTCCACACTTGTACCTCGACATTACCTTGAGGACGAGTTGGATCGTTTATTGATTTTGAAGGAAGAGGCAGGTCTGCTGTGGACGCTTAGGATAATTCGTCAAGATAAGGCGCGCAAGGAGTACGATGAGCATGAAGATACTATTTCGATTGCTCGCGGGGCCGGTGTTGAAGATAACGTGATCCAGGACATTCTCAGGTTGGTGCATGAAGCCGATCAAGATCTTCGTTTGGCTACTGACAATGTGCAGATGGTCGCTTGATGGTGGAAGTCTTAGACGCTGATATTGCTAGATGTCGAGCACTGATGGTTGGTTAAGGTTATCTATGTGGAGTGTCTTTTTAGTTTAAACGTCTTTTGTACTAGATTGGTGTGAATAAAGTCTTTTCTTTCAATTTCGAGGGTGATGTTATTTGCTTGTATACGAGTATATTGTGCCTTCGGTCCGTCTGTGACCTGTTCTCCCCCCCTTTTTTTTTCTTTTTTTCAAGGGAGAAGGGTTTTTCAAGGGAACCGGGTAGGGCGGGCGTTGTTTAAACGCGCCTATTCCCCCCTCTTTTTTTTGTTTTCAAGGGAGAAGAGTAGGGCGGGCGTTGGTTATACGCGCCTACTCCCCCCCCCCCTTTTTTATTTTCAAGGGAGAAGGGTAGGGCGGGCGTTGTTTAAACGCGCCTACCTTTTTTTTATTTTCAAGCGAACCGGGTAGGGCGGGCGTTGTTTCAACGCGCCTACCCCCTCTTCTTTTTTTTTTCAAGGGAGAAGGGTAGGGCGGGCGTTGGTTAAACGCGTCTACTCTCTCCCCCCCCCCCCACCCCCTCTTTTTTTTTTTTTTTTTTCAAGGGAGAAGGGTAGGGCGGGCGTTGTTTAAACACACCTACCCCTTTTTATTTTCAAGGGAACCCATTAGGGCAGGCGTTGTTTAAACACGCCTATTCCCCCCCCCCTTTTTTTTAAGGGAGTTGGACGGGGCGGGTGTTGTTTAAACGTGCCTACTCCCGCTTTTTATTTTTGTGCTTGTTGGTCGTTCGGATGCTTTTGGAATTCCTGGAAACTTTGTGGTCTTGTCAGTTGATTAGACGCCTTGAGCGTTCCTGAGGTTTTTGTGAAACTTAGCGGTCAATCAGGCGCCTTTGGCCGTCCTGAGACCTTTCGTAAACTTGTCGGTCAATCAGGAGACATTGGCTGCCCTGAGACTAAGGTAGTCAATATCGGTTGTACAGGCCGATATTACAGGTTTTTATTGGATATCGAAAAATACCTATACGATATCGAAAATATCGGCGATACAGAGACGAAATGATATTATCGGTTGTACATGCCGGTACAGACCGATATATCGGTTTTACTTGTACACCGATAATATCGGTTTCGTGAATAAATTTTTCATCAACATGCATCTAGTCTTTTTTAGAGAAGTGCAACGTCAATTGGAGAAGGTAAAAAGACCTAATATATTTATAATATAAAATCAATGACTATATGGTAGGATATAAGATGGAAACCATATTTCGATTGCAAGGAAGTGAAATATAAAAGATAAATATGAAGGATAACAAAAAATACTGGAATAAAGGGACAACAATCACAACGTTGGCTAAAAGCTTCTCCAATGGCATGTGTGTGGAGAGATAAATGTCAAAATCTACCTAGGATACACATCCATTTTTTCTAAAATCATTATCCAACCCCGATGTCTTCACCAATGTATAGATGACTTTGGGTAGACACTATCAAAGTGAATGTCTAGTTTTAGACATTTCCCTTGACATTGTCTACCATTCTAGTCAGCTTTTACTTAATTGAATTGACTTTAATATATTAACTAGCTATTTTTAGCTCTAAATCTTATTATGGAAAATAAAATTTATACTAATTGAAAGATGATGTTACATGCAATACTGTTGGAGATGGATTTTTTTCTCTCCCTAATTTTAAGGAAAAATAGATTAAGGATGTCTTATCTATGTTTCCACATAGGAAACACGCACAATGACCATTGGAGAAGCTCTAATAAACCACCTTGTATTTTGGAAATTTGAGATATGTGTATTATTATTATTATTTTTTACTATGGTTTTATAATTATTTGAAATTCTATATTAAATGATGTATCGCCTGTAAAAACAGATATTATCATTTGTATAGGTGTATAGGACCCGACCGATACGATACCGATACGCGATATTAACTACCTTTCCTGAGACCTTTCGTGAACTTGTCAGTCAATCAGGCGCCATTAGCATTCCTGAGACCTTTTGTGAATTTTGTCAGTCGATCAAGCGCCTTTGGCTGCCCTGAGACCTTTCGTGAACTTGTTAGTCAATCAGGCGCCATTAGCATTCCTGAGACCTTTTGTGAATTTTGTCAGTCGATCAGGCGCCTTTGTCTGCCCTGAGACCTTTTGTGAACTTGTCAGTCAATCAGGTGCCATTAGCATTCCTGAGACCTTTTGTAAATTTTGTCAGTCGATCAGGCGTCTTTGGATGCCATGAGACCTTTTATGAACTTGTCAGTCAATCAGGTGCCATTAGCATTCCTGAGACCTTTTGTGAATTTTGCCAGTCGATCAGGCACCTTTGGCTGCCCTGAGACCTTTTGTGAATTTGTCAGTCGATCAGGCGCCTTTGGCTGCCCTGGGACCTTTTGTGCATGCGCCATTTTTCCAACTTACTTTATTGCTTAAAGCGGGCATTTACAAGGTAGGACTCAAGCGTAAAAAAATTTCAACCACTTTCCATTGATGGGTGTTTTGACCTTGGTTCCATTCATGCGCCGAAGCTTGTAGTATCCGCTTTCTGCCACTTTCCTTATTATGAACGGGCCTTCCCAATTTGATGCGAATTTGCCAGCACTGGCATTTCTCTGTATGTGCGGGGATATTTTTAAGACTAGCTCATCAACCTTGATGGTCCTCTCCTTTACACTCTGGTTGTAGTAGTTAGCTGCACGCTTCCTATAAGCTTCCACGAACCTTTCTGCCCGTGCTTTTCTTTCCTCTATTGTGTCTAAATGGGCAAAGCGACTCACTTCATCTGGCGTGGTATGGCTAGCCATTGCCACTCTTGCAGATGGGATTGCTATCTCTACGGGTAGGATTGCATCTTCCCCGTAGACCAGTGAGTAGGGAGATGCGCCTGTAGAACTGCGCTTAGAAATCCTATACGCCCAGAGTGCCAACGGAAACTGCTCGTGCCACTCTCTATGGTGTTCATGTACTATTCTACTGAGGATGTGGATGAGCGTCTTATTTGTTGCCTCTGCTTGCCCATTCCCTTTGGGATAATAAGGAGTAGATGTGTGGATCCTTACATTGTATTGGCGGAGTAAATCAATTACATCCTTGTTCATGAATGATTTCGCGTTATCTGCCCTGATTATCATGGGCGCGCCGAACCTGCAAATGATGAATTCTTTGATGAATGCGGCTATTGTGGCACCTGCATAATCTTTGAGGGGTATCGCCTCGACCCATTTCGACGCGTACTCGGTGGCGGTGATTATGTACTTATGTCGCTTTGAGGATGTTGGGTTGATTGGCCCTATAATATCGAGCCCCCAGCTGTGGAACGGCCAGGGTATTACTATGCTATGCAATAGTGTGTGTGTGTGGGGGGGGGGGGGGGCTTGGATCAAGTTCCCATGTGTCTGGCACTGCAAGCATCTTCGGGCGTGTTCTGCGGTATCACTTTCCATGGTCGGCCAATAAAGCCCTCCTTCATAGAGTTGCAGGAACAACTTTCGCATCCCCTGGTGCTCCGCATCGTGGGATCGGGTCATGACTTCTATGGCTTCCTGATTTGACAGGCATCACAGCGCGGCATTACCATAACTTTTCCGATAGAGTATTCCTTCATGCATGAAGAAACGCGCTGCCTTCTTTTGTATTTTTGAAGCCATTTGTCTGTCAACAGGAAGCTTCATGTGTTGGATGAAATTGATGTAAGGTTGTCTCCGGTCTACTTCTTCGACCGTGCAGACCTCCACTTCTACTTCTTCGACCGTGCATGGTTGCCGTGGTGCGCAGTGTGCGGCTTGGTTTGGCATTGTTGCCATGGTGCGCAGTGTGCGGCTTGGTTTGGCATGGTTGCCGTGGTGCGCAGTGTGCGGCTTGGTTTGGCATTGTTGCCATGGTGCGCAGTGTGCGGCTTGGTTTGGCGTGGTTGCCGTGGTGCGCAGTGTGCGGCTTGGTTTGGCATTATTGCCATGGTGCGCAGTATGCGGCTTGGTTTGACTTGGTTGCCGTGGTGCGCAGTGTGCGACTTAGTTTGGCATTGTTGCCATGGTGCGCAGTGTGCGGCTTATTTTTGGAATTAGGGTTACGTGTCGAAAACCCTAATCTCTGTATTTTGAAAAAATACCCCTTAATTATTTACACCTGAGTTAAATGCTCTTAGTTAATGTGTTGCGGGTAACACTAGGTCATGGGGTTTTACGATTTTACCCCTCATTTAAAAACCACCATCAACATTAAGTCCCCCGCTAGCTCGGAACAGGGGGCTTTGTTGCGAGGTAAGCATAAGATGGTGACAGACTATCAACGAAAAACCGTAAAGAGAATTGAGGGGCTTGTCGACCTTTTATAAATAGGATTTGGGATCCTTGCCTGCGGGAGTTTTGCACAAATAGGAGGGCGGCACAATCGGTGGGGCCGGTGCGGCTTGGGCGACGTTGGGAAGTTGCGTGAAACCCCAGGAAACTGGGAGTGTGCTAGCTGGTGGGACCGGCGCAAGGTGTGGAAGGCGTGCGTGCTTGCGGGCGTGACTTGGGCGGCCATTGAGAAGTTGGCGCAATTGGTGGGGCCGGTGGAACTTGGGCGACATTGGGAAGTTGCGTGGCCGGGAACCGAGTGTGCTAGGCGGTGGGACCGGCGCAAGGTGTGGAAGGCATGCGTGCTTGCAGGCGTGACTTGGGCGGCCATTGAGAAGTTGGCGCAATTGGTGGGGCCGGTGAAACTTGGGCGACATTGGGAAGTTGCGTGAAACTGGGAAACTGAGTGTGCTAGCTGGTGGGACCGGCGCAAGGTGTGGAAGCTGTGCGTGCTTGCAGGCGTGACTTGGGAGGCCATTGAGAAGTTGGCGCAATTGGTGGGGCCGTTTCTTACGCACGATTTTGGAAAGGAAATCCTTCCCTATTTCAGAATCCTCACGCCTATGTATATAAAGTCCCTTTCTCCCATCTTGTACTTTCATCTTTTCATCCTTTCCTACCAGCGACAGAGTCATAAAGAAGAACCAATTTCAGTGTATGTCTTCCAAGTTTCTCTTCTTTTTTTTTTGTAGGTGTAAACCCTAGGCGTTTTCTTTGCGCATATAATTTCCAGGCGTGTCTCTTGTAGAAAATATTGTATGTATGCAACCAAGGGAAATACTGCATATATTATTCGAACCCGTAGGAGAGTGCTCCATATATTATTTTGAACCCGAAGAAGGCTGTTGTAGACGCACTTGAACCCGTATAAAATACCGCGTATATAATCTTGAACCCGAAGAAAAATTCTGCGTATATAGTCTTGAACCCGAAGAAAATTCTGCATATATAGTCTTGAACCCGAAGAAAATTACGCGTATATAGTCTCGAAACCGAAGAAAATACGCCCTCCTCTTTTTTATTATTTCGGGTTTTCTTTTGTTGGGCGCGGTTATGTGTCAGGGAGATAATCTTGTTTTTTTTTTTTTGTGTGCAGGTATCTTGTTACTAGGTTGCTATTAAAAGATGTTACCTGGACAAAATTTCGCTTCCTCAAAGGATGTCCATAATTCCAAACCAAACACGGATGATGAGTTCTTCGCCAAAAAACTCGTCTACATCGGAAAAATCACCCAGGCTTCGTGCCAATTTTGTTAACCGGTGGTGAAGATGACAGGAAGACACGTTCGGTTCGCTCAGAGAATACTATACGGTTTTGTCTTCAAAAAGGGGTATACTCCTCTTCTAACATTGATTTCAGGATGTGTCAAAGCCCATTGCGTTCTTTTAGTAGATGGGTTGAGTTCATGGTGAGTAAGGAGCGCATAAGCACCAACCCGACTCGGCGCAGTTATTGATGTTGTCGAGCTTCGATAAACCTCCAGTTAGGAAGGATATCCCGGGCTTGGTTGCTTTCATCTCGAGATAGTGTTCGGACACCCATACAATCATATGTAGATGGGGTGAGATAACTTTCTCCTTGGAGAGTGTGGCTCTCTTCTTTGAATCTTCCTAGAATCGGGAATCTTAAAATCCAATTATCTCGAAAGTGAGGTGAAGATGCGGGATGACCTTGCCGCTAAGTTGGGAGATTACGCTCGAAAAGACTCATTGCGAAGTCGAAGGATTCTGTCCTGGAAAGTGGATGAAAGGTGCTTTTATAGGCGGTGGATGTCTCGGTGGTTTCCGGACGAGTTGGAACTCGAATGAGAACGGTGATCTTCATGTTGCAGCATTTTTGGCTCTCTGGTTGTCTAGAGACATTTTTGATGACGGTCCTGGCAAGAAGGAAATAAGACCAGAGTTGCTAGCAGTTGCTGTGAAGTTAGCAAAATGTGAGGTTCTTCCCATTGGCAAGCTATTCCTCGGTTCCCTGTATGTGCATCTGGATCACCTAGTTGCGGACACGCGAGTTTCGAATGGTTTCATGAAAGTGAATTCATATGTGCACGTTGCTTTCCTGCAAGTCTGGCTATGGGAGCACTTTGAGAAGTATGCTCCGAAACCGATGCCTTCGATTCCCGCGAGTTGGGGGGGTTCCCGAATTCTTCGATGGGTGAACAGGCGTCCAAAGGTTGGCGTAAGCTTGGTTAGTCTTCTTGATAAGTCGTACGAAATCAATTTTCGCCCATGGGATCCGGTCCATAGGTCAGTGACTCAAATTGACACCTTTGCTTCGCTCCACTCACGTCTTTGTCTTCGATGGCGATTTGAGCGTTGGTGAAAACTTGTTCGTTCAAAGTCAGCTTGCCGGTTATATGCCATCTTTCTTCATGGGGTCTTTCCAGATAGTCACTTACAATATTGGCCGTCTTGCTCGTCACATGGGTTTCTATCAAGGGGTACCTCTTGCTTACCGACCCGGTGCTTCCTAAGGATTCATTGCGTGCGCCCTCAATGCCGGTGCCCTCGGCCGGGTATCCGCCTTCCCTTCTTACAAATGGGAAGAGTAACTTCGACGACCTTTGGCTATAATGAGTTCTGGTGCGATGAGTTTATTATGATCCAGGCTTTTGTGAATAACGTGGTGGAGAACGTTCGTTGTAAACCTTCCCCAGTAGTTTTGAAGAAGTATCCGATGTTGAGAGACCTCAAACGAAAGTTGCCTAGCAACTCGGAAAGTCCCCAGGCCAAGGAACGGAGAACGAAGAATCGTGCTGGCGGGTTCCGGACGGTTTCAAAAGACCCTTCCTCAGCTCTCGTGTCTTTCAGTTCTTCCAATAACCAGGTATGTGTCGCCTCTTCTTTGGTTTTTCTCAAAACACATGAATTTCTGCTGAAAACATGCGTCTTGTTTCCTCCAGGGCTTCGGTAGTGTTAATGCTTTCGCTGCCCTTGCACGTTGCCAGGAGACAACGATTTCTTCAAAGAATTCCAGCGAAGACTGAGCCTTCTCATAGCGATGATGAGTCAGAGAAAGAAGAAAGTTCGACAAGTGAGAGTGGTTCCTCTGGCAGTACCGGTTCTTTTTCGGGAAGTGGTTCGGTGAGTTTCGCGTTTCTTTTCTCTCTTCTTCTGTTTCTTCTCTTTGAAAAATGTCTAAACTCGAGTTCGCAGGAGGAATCCGATTCGGAGGATGATTCTTGGGTAGAGGCACACGAAAACTTGCCTTTGGTGACCACCGCTGGTGACTTGGAGATGGGCGTTAGCCAATTGCCGGGCACAGATGTGGCTCAAACGGCGGATGATTCTCTGATGGTTGTTGCCGTAGACATGGAGGAAAACCCTCTGTGAGTCATGAGGCCAGTGCGGCGCCATTTTTGATCCTCCGTACTTGGTTCCTTATCCGGGTCATGTCTTGGTTGGCGGCTTCAGCGTGCTTTGGCTAAGCACGAGGTGTTGTACACGGAGAACCGGGAGAAATACGGACATATGGCCACAACCAAGAAAGTCACTAGTCGATTTGCACCGATTAAGCGTGTAGAAGAGGCTTTATCTTCCATCGAGGATATGCGTGAGGTGACCGGGTCACACCGTTTACAAGACGTTATTGCCAACCGGGAGCACCATCGCGACGTATGCGTAGAAAGGAGTTCAACACTTCGTGGTTTGTCGAAGGCCTTGCTTTGAGATCCAAAAGTTGAAAGATGCGGCGGTCGAAAGCCTTTCCGCTGAGGAGATTGCACGACGGGAGGTAGAACTCGAAAAACTTTCCAAGATGTTGACTATGAAGAGAGCGGCTCTTGAAGATGCAAAGTTGACTTTCTCCAAGAAGAACAGACCTCTGTTGGATGATTTTCCTTGAATGTTTCTCCGTTAAACTTTCATTTAGGTTCTTTTTTTTCTTTTTAAAAGACATATTGGATGTCTGGTTCAAAGTTTGACCGGTTTTGGTAGACAATTTGGTAGCTTTTGAGGATATTGGATTATTTACGGGATAAATGGTTTTGATAATATGACTACGATTATGTTTTGGGAAAGGAATATTGCCCTTATGAAAGTGCGTGCTAGCAATAGGCACAATACTCGGTAGTATAATGGTTTTACTAAGAACCTAAAAACAAATCGTATATCTTGCGCGATCTGAATTTACTCACTTCATAGGTTTTGCGAACATGCCCCTCTTCATGTAAAGGCGGTTTTTGCTTTGGTAGCATCGCCAGCAAGTCCCCAATCACTGGTAGCATCTTCCAGCCGAGTCCCCGTTTTCTTGTGTAGTTTTTACAACTGTAACCGGTCGTCACGGTAGTTGCGTCGGATTAGTCGTCATCCCCTACCGTCTTGACATCTGGGTCGAAGATCGACAGATCGACATTGTAGCCGATAGATCAATCCTCCTGTTGTGGTCGCCAATTGTTTATGGGTGAAAATCGTTTACTCGCCGATTTCGGTAAATTCGGTGGGTGAGTGAGAAACTGGTTTAAACCCTAAACAAATGTCTTGCACGTGAGCACTTTATAGATTCGAGAGATCAATCTGTACAAGTCCGGCCTAAACCAAGAAATGGTCGTTCCATACTTGCTTCGGTCACAAAGTGCAGGAGAAGGGTTGATTTGGGGAGGGAAGCAAAGAAAGGTGTTGAGACCAGAATAGTTCTGGGAGAGTAGTGTCTCGACTTGTATCGGAAAGTGAAAGCTTAGGAAGCTTGCAAGAGATGAAAGCTTTTGGAGAGCTTGCAAAGTTGCCTTTTATGAGAGTGTAGTATTTTTCTCCTGACCGAGACTTGTTGTCTGGTGGAAATAGGTAAGACCTATTTATACAAGTCGAGATTGAAACGTACCCTGGTCTCATGAAGGAAGAGAGTAAAGGGTGAAATAATGGGAGGAGGTGGTAACCGCATGATGTTAATGGGTGAAAACGTTTTCACCATTATTTCCTCATTTATTTGACCGCTTTATTCCTTTTCACGCTTTCTTAATGTGAGCATAGTGTACGCTGCAAGCTGTGACCGCCAAACCAAAACCCTGGAAAGCATCCCCCAGTTTGTGTTGATATCTCGTCGGTTGCACCTTAAGTGCAAGTGGCGCTGCTAGTGGCGCGTGTGGCATGTGCCATTGGCATGTGCGGAATGCCTTGGTGGTAGGTTGTATGTTGAGTGTAAGTGGCAATGCCAGAGCTGCTAGTGGCGTGTGTGGCATGTGCCAATGGCATGTGCAGAATGCCTTGGTGGTAGGTTGCACGGTTTGCAAGTTAGGCTACCAGCGTGTGTGTTTGGCATGTGCCAATGGCATGCGTGGCCATTAGGGCCGTGGCCTTGGTAGGAAAAGCTACCAGCGAGCATGTTGGCATGTGCCAATGGCATGCGTGGCCGACTTGGCTTAGGTTGCATGGTTTGCAAGCCTAGGGCGCTATATTTGGCATGTGCCAATGGCATAGCGGCTTGGAAATATGGCTTGTGGTGCGTGTTGGCATGTGTCAATGGCACGTCGGCCATGTTGACCTAGTTGCACGTTTTGCAAGCCTGGGGCGCTATATTTGGCATGCGCCAATGGCATAGCGGCTTGGAAATATGGCTTGTGGTACGCGTTGGCATGTGCCAATGGCACGTACGGCCATGTTGACCTAGTTGCACGTTTTGCAAGCCTAGGGCGCTATATTTGGCATGCGCCAATGGCATAGCGGCTTGGAAATATGGCTTGTGGTACGCGTTGGCATGTGCTAATGGCACGTACGGCCATGTTGACTTAGTTGCACGTTTTGCAAGCCTAGGGCGCTATCTTTGGCATGTGCCAATGGCATAGCGGCTTGGAAATATGGCTTGTGGTGCGCGTTGGCATGTGCCAATGGCACGTACGGCCATGTTGACCTAGTTGCACGTTTTGCAAGCCTAGGGCGCTATATTTGGCATGCGCCAATGGCATAGCGGCTTGGAAATATGGCTTGTGGTACGCGTTGGCATGTGCCAATGGCACGTACGGCCATGTTGACCTAGTTGCACGTTTTGCAAGCCTAGGGCGCTATCTTTGGCATGTGCCAATGGCATAGCGGCTTAGTTTGGCATGGTTGCCAATGAGTGTGATATGTAGTTTGGTTTGGCGTTGCTTCCATGGCGCGTAGTGTGCGGCTTGGTTTTGGCGTTGTTGCGGTGGCGCGCAGGGGTGCGGCTTGGTTTGGCATTATTGCCATGGCGCGCGGTGTGCGGCTTGGTTTGGCATTATTGCCATGGTGCGCAGTGTGCGGCTTGGTTTGGCATGGTTGCCGTGGTGCGCAGTGTGCGGCTTGGTTTGGCATGGTTGCCGTGGTGCGCAGTGTGTGGCTTGGTTTGGCATTGTTGCCATGGTGCGCAGTGTGCGGCTTGGTTTGGCATGGTTGCCGTGGTGCGCAGTGTGCGGCTTGGTTTGGCATTGTTGCTATGGTGCGCAGTGTGCGGCTTGGTTTGGCATGGTTGCCGTGGTGCGCAGTGTGCGGCTTGGTTTAGCATTGTTGCCATGGTGCGCAGTGTGCGGCTTGGTTTGGCGTGGTTGCCGTGGTGCGCAGTGTGCGGCTTGGTTTGGCATTGTTGGCATGGTGCGCAGTGTGCGGCTTGGTTTGGCATGGTTGCCGTGGTGCGCAGTGTGCGACTTAGTTTGGCATTGTTGCCATGGTGCGCAGTGTGCGGCTTATTTTTGGAATTAGGGTTACGTGTCGAAAACCTAATGCGGTATTTTGAAAAAATACCCTATTAATTATTTACACCAGTTAAATGCTCTTAGTTAATGTGTTGCGGGTAACACTAGGTCATGGGGTTTTACGATTTTACCCTCGTTTAAAACCACCATCAACAATGCCGTGTAGAGATAAAGAGGGACTCCGTGTATCGGAGGTCTAAGAATCTTAGGGTTGACAAGACACTGCTTCAACTTTTCAAAGGCGGCTGCTGTACCTCTCCCCATACGAAGGGTATACCTTTTTTCATCAAGGAAGGAACGAATCATCGGTGTGCTAAACCGAGCACGAAGCGTCGTATGTACGATATTTGTCCTATAAAGGCTTGCAACTCTTTGGTGTTCGCCGGCGGTGCCATTATTGTGATTGCTTTGACTTTGCTCGGGTCAACTTGAATTCCCTCATTAGTCACTACAAAGCCCAAGAATTTCCTAGATGTGACCCCAAAGGCGCACTTGAGAGGATTCATCTTGAGTTTGAATTTCCTGCATCTCTCAAAGGCCGTCTTTAGGTGGGAGATGTGATCCTCAGCCTCTTGTGTCTTGACTACGATGTCGTAAACATATACTTCTACCGTCTGGTGCAGCAGGTCGTGGAAGATGGATGTCATGGCGCGCTGATACGTGGCACCGGCGTTCTTCAATCCAAACGGCATCACTACGTAGTAGAAGTTGTCGTATGGGGTTTTGTAGGCGGTTTTCTTTGCATCTGCAGGGTCCATATTTACTTGGTTATATCCGCCGAAGCCATCCATGAAAGAATATCTCTTCTTTTTCCCGGTCGCGTACAACGTCATGTCGATGTTTGGCAGCGGAAAATCGTCCTTTGGGCAAGCTCGGTTCAGGTCTCTATAGTCTAGACAGCACCTAAACTTTCCATTTTTCTTGGTTACTGGCACGATGTTAGCCACCAAGTGGGGTGTTGTATTGTCTTAATGAATTTAGCTTTAAGTAGCCGCTCCACTTCCTCCTTTATCGCAAGGGCGGTAGCCCTAGGAAACTCGCGGCTTCTTTGCTTCACGGGTTTGAATTCAAAGCGATACTCTAGATTATGTACCACGAGGTCGCTATCTAAACCCGGCATTTCGTCATAGTCATAAGCGAAGACGTCCTTGTATTCTTTAAGTAACGCGATCCATGCTACCCTTTCCGCTTGGTCCAGATTCTTGCTTATCATGATGGAGCGCTTGTCCTCTCGTGTTCCTATGTTGATTTCTTCCATTTCATCCACGGTGAGGTCTTTTGGCGTTCGTTCCTCATTGGTTCCCGTAGTGATGCTTGCCAACTGCTCGCGCAATTCTTGGTCATCAATCGTATTGTAGGGAAGCTCGGACAAGATTGTTCTGTGCTTTCATCGGGAACCCCCGCTTCACTCATCAACTCGTCAGCGTGGTTTTGCTCATTTGCGGGTATTCCCTCGGCTAATTGCTATAATCGGTACACATGTCCACCATCGGGCCTAGGGAAGCATTGGAAACTGGGTTTCTCATCTTGCTTCATTTTTCTTTCCGTTGGTAATACCATCCTTGACGGACTGAACACGGATTTGGTGGGTTCCGTTTTTTCTTCGTCTCCCCACTTCGGCAACGGGGTGAGTCGAGCTTCAGGCATTTCGTCCTCTTCTTTTGGCTCATCATAGAAAATTGCATCCGCCATATATGCTTCCTCTGGGTCGAAAGGGTTGCTCGTGGCGGGAATTCGGTACTGCTTGCCTCATATGTTAGTTTTTACACATTGATGGTACGTCGACGCGACTACTTTGTGGTTGAGTAACCAGCCTCGCCCTAGTATCACATGGAAGGTAGTGTCATCCTAGAACATAAAAAGGGGTGGTCCCTCGGACAGGACCAACCTTCATTGCTAGGTTTATGATTCCAATAGCTGTTTGGGCGTGGCCTCCAAACCCTTTTACTGTGGTGACCCACATTCTTATCGCGGACCGCTGTATGCCTAAAACATCGAGCGTATGCATCGAAATCAGGTTCAAGGATGCGCCCCCGTCAACAAAAGCTATTTTTAGCGGTTGTCTGTTGATATACACGGTAAGATATAGAGGCCTGATGTGCTCTCCCGGGTAACAGATGTCTTCATTGGTGAATATGATCGCCTCCTTAGGGAGAAGCCCACAGGGCCTCCCTGCTGCTATGGACTTAAACGCTTCCTTGATTTGATCTTCGCTGAAGCCAGCGAATCGAAGAACTTTTGAGCCAATATTGTCTTAGAAAATTGATGAGCCACGTCGTCTGTGTTGGCAAAAGTAGAATTTTCCATATCCACCTCGCATGCTTCTCCTTCATCCTCGGTCCAGGGCCTCCAGGCATCTCCGTCATGGGAAAGCATCATTACGTGATGTGGGGCGGTTTTGCCATCTTCCGCTTTGTTCATTTCAATCTCGCCTATTTCCAACTTCTTCTGAAACATCCTTCGCAGGTTGAAGTAGTCGATTGTAGGGTGTTGTATCCTCCGATGAAAGTGACAATAGCGCGCATCATTTTTGTCAAGAGTGCTAGGATCCACTTTTGTCGGGGGCAATTGGGTTTCCTTGTTTGCTACCCATTGTTCTAATAATCCGACAATTTGTTCCTTGCTGCAAGGCATGGGTGACGGGAGCGCTTGTGTTCCCCAACCCTCGCGATTATTATTTGCACGGGTATTTCTCGGCATGGTCGATACAGTGTTAACCGAGTTTCGCCAAACATAATCCGAGCTTGGTTCTTCAATGCAATCGGTGATCCTTGCGGTTGCCTCCCCCAGTTCTACAAATGTGGGGAGGCGAAAGTTTACCAGATTCTTTTTGAAAGATGGAGTCATCCCCCGGACGCAAATTTCCACTAACGCTTCTTCTTTAACATCTTCATAGCAATCGAGAGTGAGAAGGCGGAATCTAGCGATGTATTTTTCTATCTCCTCGCTTATGTGCTGATTGCACTTGCTCAGGTCTATGGTTGTAACTTTCCTTTTTGCTGAATAGAATTTCCTGAGAAAAAGCGCTGACATGGCTGACCATGAATGGACGATCCCTGACTTAAGGTTATCGTACCAGGTGAACGCCGTATCAGTCATCGATTTTGGAAACTCTCTCAGACATATCTTCCCATCTGTTGCGCGATCATTCATTGTAGACAGAAATCGACTGAGGTGCTCTCTCGCGTTGCCTTGGCCATTGTAGACCTTGAATTTTGGTGAAGTATAATATTCGAGTGGTACGATATTCCATGATTTCGGAGGAGTAAGGACTCGCCGTGAAGTTATAATTGTCTTGTTTAACGATTCTGTAATTTAATTCTAGGTATTTTGCAATCGCCTCTTGTGTCATAGCCGCAGGCTCGTTTTCCACTTCCTCTACATCTTCTGCTATTTCTTTAGCATTTTTCCTTGCACTGACCGCCTTCATGAGCTTTCTCAGCTCTCGTTCTTTACGTACATGCTCTTCTCGTTCTTTTTGCATCTCCTCGAGGGAAAGTTGAGTGAGCGGCGCTTCCTCGCCCTCGTGTTGCTTATCTTCTTCGCGCGTGATGTTTGATTTTCTCGCCTGCGTGATTTGGTTTGATACTATACCTACTCTATCTCCTTATGGGTTAATTGGGGGTGTGTTTAGGTTTCATGTCGCGCCTGAGCTAGCGCCTTCTGTGTGTGTCATCGTAAGCTAGGCACGAGCCTCCGGGTGTGGTCGCCAAATGTTGAGGGGTGAATTTCAGTTTAGGTTCTACCCGTCCTAGCTATTACACATGACCTCACAATTCCAATAATAGTAAGAGAGAGAGTTGCCTTTCCATTGTACCTTGTCCTTTATTTTATAGGCTTTCCTAAAAGCCCCTCTTTTTACTACTTCATGACACATGTCCTAATGCCTCTTAATTACCCTTAATGCCATTCTTTAACATAACCCATTCCTTCTTCATTAATTCCTCCTTTATCCTCCCATCTTTCATGGTATCTTCTATTTGGGCTTGGGTTTAGTCCCTAAGTCCTACATCTTAACCCAAGTTCACTTCTATTCTTAGGGGCATCTCCAACTTGTTAAGGGGTATTATTTTTCATGTATAAACATGGAGCGCTAGGTCTAGACGGGTTTCAACTAGGCTTCTTCAGAGCTAATTGGGATATAATGGGTCCGGATATAATTCAGGCAATTCAAGATTTTTTTAAAACAGGAAACCTAAATTCGGAATTGAACTATTCATTTATAACTCTGATACCTAAAATATCCACTCCACAAACCCCATCAGATTTCAGACCCATCAGCCTGAGTAATACAATATACAAGATCATTTCTAAGATTCTAGCGAACCGCCTAAAGCCAATCCTAAACAAGATAATTTCCCCAAATCAGTCCGCCTTTCTTCATGGGAGACAAATCACGGACAACATTATCATCGCTCATGAGCTTATTCATTCAATGAAAAACTCAAAACCCACAAAAGGATATTTCGCCTTAAAGTTATATCTCTTTAAAGCTTTCGACAGAGTGGAGTGGAACTTAATCAAATCAGCTCTATCAGCACTAGGTTTTGGTGACACGTGGGTAAAGCTAATAATGCAATGCATTTCAACCACCTCCTTTTATATCCTCCTAAATGGTTCCCCGGGTCCGAAATTCACCACTTCCAGAGGTCTAAGACAGGGTGACCCACTTTCTCCATACTTATTTTTAATATGCATGGAGATTCTTTCTAGACTCCTATAAAAAGTAGTTTCTGAAAAGAAAATTTCGGGCCTTAAAATTAATAAAGACGCCCCGAACATCTCTCACCTTTTCTTCGCAGATGACTGTTTTTTTATTCACAAAAGCTAATCTAGGTGAGGCAAAAAATTTATTAGATATCTTATCAAGATTTGGGGAGATAACGGGACAGATGGTCAACCTACAGAAATCTGGTATCTACTTCAGTCCTACAATTCATCCTAAACATGGGAAAATAATAGCGAGAAATCTAAAAGTTCCTTTAATGAAAAAAAATGATAGATATCTGGGAACTCTTCTCTTCTTTGATAAAAATTGAAAAGAAAATTTTGAACCTCTGTTACAAAAATACTATGCCACTCTTCAAGGCTGGAAATCTAAATTTCTATCTCAAGCCGGCAGAACAGTTCTAATAAAATCCATTCTTCAAGGTTATCCAACTTACCAAATGCAAGTGCTAGCTCTTCCTAAAGAAACACTAGATCAGATGGACAAAATCCAAAAAGATTTCTGGTGGAAAAAATACAAGCCCAAAAGCAAAGGTGGATATATTAGGGCCTGGGACAACATCTGCAAGCCTATATCACAAGGAGATCTTGGAATCAAGAATCCGCACCAGTTTAACATAGCTCTCCTTACTAAGCTAGCTAGCCGTCTAATATCAGAGCGAGATCAACTTTGAGCTCAACTTCTCAAAGCTAAATATTCCCAAACTCTCATCCTCTAGAATTCTCCAGATCCTCCAAATTATCTTGGATTTGGACTAGTATAAAAAAAAGGTTAATTTGGATCTCATTAAAGGCAATTTTATCTGGCAAGTAAAAAATGGAGCTTCCACAAAAATTTGGGAAGACAAATGGATTCCTAGCACAAATATCATTCAGCAGCCCATTAATATTCAAGAGTCAGTTCCGCAGAGGGTAAATGAGTTGATCACTCCCGAGGATACATGGGATCAAGAAAAACTTGATACTTATCTTAATCCATAAATAAAAGCAAAAATCCTAGCTATGACTCCAAAAAGACAAGAACAAGACAAAGTCATGTGGCAACATCATCCTTCAGGGACCTTTTCGGCAAAAAATGTTTATAACTTTCTCATCAACCAAGATCAAGAGAGTAATTCATTAACCTCCTTTCCCTGGCAAAAAATATGAAAAATCCAAGTAATCCCAAGAATAAAATTATTTGTCTGGAAATTAGCTCAAAAAGCACTTCCAACGAACTCAAGACTTGGGCGCATAATTCAGACATAAACACAGAGTGTCCAATGTGTAATTCCCAAGAGCAAGAATCAGAATAACATCTCTTTCGCTTTTGCCCCTTTGCAAGAGCAATTTGGTTTGGCCTTTCTCTAGAAGCGGTGAACGCTAAAATTACTTCGGATTCCATAGAAAATTGGATAAAAGAGTGGATCACGGACCAAGATTTCAATCAAATCGGATAAAATAGCTACTATATGCTGGTTCATTTGGAAGCACAAATGTTCGATAGTTTTTGAGAAAATAAACCCGAGCCCAATTCACCTTATGGAGCAAATCAAGAAATTTCTAAACCAGAATAATCAGGCAAGGGTCCAAAATTTTATGACAATAGAAAGAATAAATAACCTCAAAGAGAAATGGTCTAACCTATCTTCGGATTGGATAATATTTATTGATGCGGCTTTTAAAAAAGAGGATTCGACCATGGGATATGCTTTTTTACTTTATTCTCAGAGACAACGAAACATTTATGTATATTGAAGCTGGTTCGGAGTGGGCCTCCTCAGCCTTTCATGCAGAATCAAAAGCTTTACTAAAGGCATCTTCATGGTTAAGTAAGAATATATTATCCATTGTCTCAATAGTAACGGACTGCAAAACTTTGGCGGAGACAATCAACAAGTCTTGCAAAGACTCTCCTTGGATTGCGGATAACACCGTACAAGAAGTGATCTCAATACTGAAGAAACTTCCGCAAGCCCGGGTAAAATATATAAACAGGAAATATAACTCTGCAACGGACCACATAGCAAAAGAAGCTCGAGTAAAGCATCTTCGACACAGGTTCTCTCACATTCAGCACAGGGTTCTAAAATCTAGTGTTATTTCCAATGTATTTGATAAAAATGAGATTTTAAACTTGCCGTACTATATTTCTTTATTAATATAATTCTTGTTTGCATAAAAAAAAATCAACTTAGCATGCATGGATTTTTGTTGACTAGACACGAATCTGTAACATTTATATAGACTGGACACGAGTGATACTAAACCCTCGTCCACCTGCCTATTGCTCAGTGCTCACCAGCAAAAAGGATTCCATTTTCTCAAATCTTATATATATATATATATATATATATATACTAATATAAAGAAAAGAGGTAATTGTTTGGTGAAGCCTTATTTTGGTGAAGCCTTTTCACATGCCAATAATACCCCCATTAACTAAGTTTTTAGTTAATATTTGTATATTTACAGGAATGTCATTGTTTTAAAAATAGATCACAAAAATTAAAACTTTGATATCGTTAAAAATACACATCGGATTTTTGCAAAATTAATATATTTGGAAAGCTCTTTAAATTATCTACGTAATGAGTACAAACAAGGATATTAAAAAAAAAAAAAAAATTCTTCCATTATTATCAAATTTGGTGTTGTTAAAAGAATTCAATTCAAGCATGTGCATCGCACATGTGGCCTTACTAGTACTAATACTAATATAAAGAAAAGAGGTAATTGTTTGGTGAAGCCTTTTTTTGGTGAAGCCTTTTCACATGACAATAATACCCCCATTAACTAAGCTTTTAGTTAATATTTGTATATTTACATGAATGACATTGTTTTAAAAATAGATCAAAAAAATTAAAACTTAGATATCTTTAAAAATGCACATTGGATTTTTGCAATATATTTGGAAAGCTCTTTAAATTATACGTAATAAGTACAAATAAGGATATTAAATTTTTATTTTAAGATTTTTTTTCTTCATTATTATCAAATTTGGTGTTGTTAAAAGAATCCAATCATGTGGCCTTACTAGTATGAAATAATCCATAGTCGTCGTTGCTGGGTCTGTGCAAGTGAGGCCCATTTTGTGTTCGTGTTTTTCCACAGATAGATGAGAGAGCTCATTACTATTCTCTACACTACAGTGTCTAATGAAATAGAGAAGGTTTTTAGATAGAGAAACAAGTTCTAGATAGAAAGAGGTACAGAGACAGAGAGAAATGGGAGTTGATTATTACAAGGTTCTTGAAGTCGATAGGAATGCAAGTGATGATGATTTGAAGAAAGCATATAGAAAACTAGCAATGAAATGGCATCCTGATAAAAACCCTAACAACAAGAAAGATGCGGAAGCTAAATTCAAACAAATCTCTGAAGCTTACGATGTAAAAATTCCTAAAACCCATTTTGTATTTGTACTTTTATTTCATTCTAATTATAGTTTACTTACTTTTTCATGTGTAGGTTTTGAGTGATTCTCAGAAGAGAGTAATTTATGATCAGTACGGTGAAGAAGGTTTAAAAGGCAAAGTTCCACCACCTCAATCTGGTGGTGGTGGTTACTCTGATTATGCTGATTATGGTGGTGGTGGTGCATTTAGGTTTAACCCAAGGAGTGCAGATGACATATTCCCTGACTTTTCCGGATTTTCAAGTCCATTTGGCGGTGCTCATAATGGCGGCGGTGGTGGTGGTGGTGGTTATTCGAGGAGTGTTTTTGGGGATGATATCTTTACTTCATTTAGAGGTGGAGGTGGTTATTCAAGGAGTGTTTTTGGGGATGATATCTTTACTCCATATAGAGGTGGAGGTGGTTATTCAAGGAGTGTTTTTGGAGATGATATATTTACTCCATATAGAGGTGGAGGTGGTTATTCAAGGAGTATTTTTGGGGATGATATCTTTACTTCATTTTGAGGTGGAGGTGGTGGTTGTGGCGAGTGTTCTGTTCCAAGGAAAAAGTGCTTCGATTGAGCTTTTAATTTAGAGGATTTGTATAAAGAGACTACTAAGAAAATGAAGATCTCCAGGGAGGTTACTGATTCAAGTGGGTAAGTTTCTTTTTTTCCAGTTACTATGCTTGCTGTTCTTATTTGGCTGGATGAATTATAGTTTAGTTTGTACTGTTTGTTTGTTAGATTCTGGTGACGGATTAGCCGAAGAGTAGGTTTAACTCTTTACTTATGCTGCATTATGCTTTCCGGTGAATGAATGTGATTGTTGGGAGATTATGGATTCTCGAGTAGCAATTAGGTGTGTTGGGAGATTGAAGCTCTTTATGTTTATGTTTCAATATCGTCTTGAATTGTTGGTAAATTTGTGTAAGTGTTATTTGATTAATTTTTATGAAGGGTGAATCAACATTGTGATGGTAAATTTATTTTGTATGTACGTATAACAATGCACTTTTTTTTGGTGTGAGCATTTTTTTAGTAAGATTCTAAATGGAGCTTCGAGTATTTATATTCGAGAATTCAGGTCGTTTTCTTTAAAACTACTTCTTTTGCTTCTATGATGGCCTTAGCATCCCAGGACATTCTTTCGGTTTCATGGGGATTGTCAGATTTAGAAGGTAATAGCGTGCATTGGCAATAAACAGCAATAGATGAAGATGTCATGTAGCCTTTTTTAAAAAAAAAATCAAGATAACTCCTCCGGCATGCTTGGTAGGTCATCCTTGGGGGTTATTTCTTGTAGGTAACAACATGTTGGTACTAGGGTAGATATCCTGGGTAGAAACATATGTGCAGATGATGCACTTCAAATTCTAAAGACAATCATCCTACTTTCCGATAATTTCAGTTTTAGAGAATAGTAGTTAGCTGGATTACTTGCAAACTGCCTATTACAAGTTGCTGATCATCCACCTACCAAATGAATTTCCACCAGGGATGTCCAGAGCATACTGCCATTGGACTGAAAAGAAATGTGTTTATAAAAGTTCATCGTGGATCATTACACACATCCAATGAGTAACCAAATCTTATATCTAGGAGCTGCGTATCCTACTGCTGTACCGGTGTAAGCAAACTAGGATACCGCTGCCACGGTGGGGAGGGCCGACCGAAGAAAAACGAAACAAATAACAATTTCCGCCGGTTGGCATATACTACCTTCGTTTTAGGAAAAGCGATATTTTCATAGTTTCATTTTTCCTAATAATAGGCCAAATTGATAAAGTGATCACTTTTCCTGAAACAAAGGGAAATTGAATAGGTGAAAGTATCTCTTTTGTTGAAACAGAGTGAAAGTATTACTTTTCCTGAAACGGAAAATTAGTCGATGCATAAACCAAATTATGGTTGCATAATGTGTTATGCATCCTTTGTGGTGGTTTGCATAATGGCTATGCATTGAATTTTCGAAATCTATCCTAAAGTGAAAGTATCACTTTTCCTGAAACGGAAGGAGTACATCGTTTTATTAGTTGCAACGGAAAATTTGTTGGATGTATAAACCAAAATGTGGCTACGTAAAGTATTATTTATCCTTTGTGATGGTTTGCATAATGGATATACATATAATTTTCTAAAATTGTGCCTAAAATGATAAATAACTCTGAATTTTTCGTAAAAACTCTAAATTTGATATTGTTGTTTGTGCTCATTGCGTATATTTTTTTATAACCTTTCCACCGAGATAAAATTTGTAAAATTCTAAGGCACGGATTTTTAGATATGTTATATTAAAGTTTGGTTGCCAATTATACCCCTAAAGAATATGATACATAAAGAGTTATAGACTTATAGTAATTGGAATAAAATGGAGAGATATTTTGGTATTATCAAGTGCCCACTACCAAAATCTTTTTATAAAATTGTAAAAATTTTGTGAGGTTTTAATTTACAAAAAAGTGGCCATAAAAGGGACTCCCTCCCTTCGGGCCCTCCGGTCGGTCGGCCCAATAAAAATCTGTCTTGTTGCTTTTCTGTTTCTTCTGTGTGCATATAATTATATTACTGAAAAGCAATTTTGGACAGAGTTTTGTATTCTACAGTTATACTCTATAAGCAAATAAAAACATACACTTAAACACTTTTACCAAGTTGAACCTCCAATTTGTGAATCACATCACAAACCCATCTTCGTGTTAACACCGGTTGAAATATTATCTTCATAAGCATATTTCTTTACTGAAACAATTCCATGTTCAATCACACCCACCCATTCAAGAGCTTTGATACTAATTTGTTGGGAAAATTGGCACCCATGTCGCAGCGGAATACCAGATTACAAAGGGTAATTGGTGATTTGAACCCAACACGAGAGAAATAATAAGAGAGACAAAAGATAAACAACCACACAACACAAGATATACGTGGTTCATCTTTACAGTACATCTACAGCCAACACCACCAGAAAACTTCCATTATAATCAAAGCCCATTACATGCTCTTTCCGCAACCCAAGACAAGACCTAAAGAATTAACAAGCTTACCCGAGAACACCATTGAAGAAACCATATAAACCATTCCTCAAACCAGCCTCGTGTCTTCTCTAGTTACACATAATACTTGATGTAGAAAAATATTCATTAATGGAGATTTTAAGAAATACAGTTGCAGAAACATATAATGAGAGGAGGTGATTCTCCTTTCTCTCTTACACAGTAAACACAAACTTAGATTTAGAATTAAATATCTGAGTGGAAAACTAACTACACTTTGACACTCTGCCAATCATGTTATTCTATACCTGAACCAATAAGAAAATGACAGCACACCGTTTGGTGTAACAGAGGTGTAAACACTAAACAGTTATTCAGCTTTAACTATTATTAGCCCACCGCAAGTTGATCAGGGATGACTTTGGCAGAACTTTCAGCTTGTTCCTTAAAAGAGCAAATCTAGGACCTGACAAGTCTTTTGTAAAGATATATGCATCCTGATCAATGGTGTTGATGTAGGAGATGGTAAGTTCCTTGGCTTGAACCAATTCCCTAACAAAGATGTAGTCAATTGCTAGATGCTTTATTCTTGAGCGGAAAACGGGATTTGAAGAATAAGAGACTGGACTGATATTGTCACACGACAGAGAAGGAGCAGTGGGCATAAAAATGTGTAAATCTCTTAGTGGTTTGCACACCCATAAGACCTCAACTACAGAATTAGCAAGACTTCTAAACTATGCTTCAGTAGATGACCTTGCAATAGAGTGTTTCCTTTTACTTGACCAGGAGATAGGGCTTGAAACAAAGAAGATACAATAGCCTTCAGTACTCCTCCTTGAGTCAGGATCACCAGCCCAGTCTGCATCACTAAAGCCATGAACTGCACTCAAACCTTTACTAAGCAAAATATCGTAGTCAATAGAGCCTTTTAATGTATCTCAGAATTCTGTTGGCATCAATTAGGTGATCACTAGTAGGATTTTGCATGTGTTGGCAGACTTAATTTACAACAAAGTTGATTTCAGGTCTTGTCCATGTAAGATAATGAAAAGCACCAACAATAGATCTGTAAGAAGTAGGATCTTCAAGCGAAGTTCCTGAATTAGCTGGTAATTTAGAATTAGGCACAATAGTGGAAGAGCATAGTTTAGAACCATCCATGTCATATGTATCAAGCATATCAAGAGCATACTTTGTCTGAGACATGCAAATACCATTGTCATTTGTCTTAACTTCAAGACCCCAAGAAATAGTGAAGATATCCTAAGTCCTTTATAGGAAAATGTTCTTGCAGTTGAAATGTGAACTCTTGACAAAAAGATTTTGATTTACCTGTTAAAAGGATATCATCAAAATAAACAAGAAGAATAATGATTCTTGAGCCTAATTTTTGAACAAATAGAGATGAATCTGCAGTAGAAGGATTGAAGTCATATGAAAGCAGAACTTGGTGTAACTTGTCATACCAAGCCCTAGGTGCTTGCTTCAGTCCATAAAGTGACTTGTGAAGTTTGAAGACATAATTAGGATGCTCAGATCAATAAAGCCAGGAAGCTGTGTCATATATATTTCTTCAGATAAATCACCATGTAGAAAAGCATTGCTAGCATCCAGCTGAGCAATGTACCAATTATAATTCATTGCAAGAGATAAGATGATTCCAATAGTAGTAGGTTTAGCTACATTTCTAAAGGTTTCATAGTAATCAATACCTTCTTGTTGATGAAAGCCCTTTGTAACAAGTATAGACTTATATTTATCTATGGAACCATCAGAGTTATGTTTGATTCTAAATACCCATTTGCAACCTATAACATTCTGAGAAGAATGAGGAGGAACTAGAGACCAAGTGCATGTAGTTTGCAGAGCATTGAATTCAACATGTAATGGTGGTCTCCATTCGGGACATTTTAAAGCTTGAGACACACAAGTTGGTAAAGAATGACTCTGAGATTTGAGAAGAGTATATGATAGAGTATATTTGGTGGAGTACTTCTTTTTCTTAAAGACACCAGCTTTACCCCTTGTAATCATAGTATGATTGCTAACAACCTGTTGTGTAGAAGAATTATATTGAAGAATCAAATTATAAGAAGTAGTATGAGCTATATCAGTTGATGCAGAAGAAGATGTACGAGATAATAACACATCAGTTGTAGGAGTGACAAAAGGAGTAGATGACACAATCTCATATGATGAGCCAGAAGTATTGATAATACCATATTTAGGATGGACAATGGGCCTGAGAGGATAAACAACTTCTTGAAAAACCACATGTCTAGAGATATAAACTTTACCAGTAGAAAAATCTAGACATATATATCCTTTGTGATGATCTGCATATCCTATGAATGTAGAAGAAATGCTCCTAGGAGCTAATGAGGACTATAGGGTCTGAGCCTAGGAAAACATAAACAACCAAAATATCTAAGAAAGTTATAATCAGGTTTTCAGTGAAAAGGAACTTCATAAGGAGATTTAAACTTCAAAGATCTTGCTTGTAATCTGTTAAAAGTGAAATTAGTTGTAGTAAAAGTCTCAACCCAAAAGTATGAGAAATACCAGATTGAAGAAGGAGGGTTCAACCTACATCAACTAAATGCATGTGTTTTGATTATGTAACTCCATTCTGCTCAAGGATATGTGGACAAGATATTTCATGCAGAATGGCATGAGTAGAGAGAAAAAAAGCCCAATTCATTATTGATAAATCACCACCACCATCAGTTATAATTTTCTTAATGTAACATTGTAATTGTTTTTCAATTTGAGATTTGAACACCTTTGTGAAGTCAGATTTATCAAATAAAGGAAATATCCAGCAGAATTTTGAGAAATCATCAATTATATTCACATAATACTTGTATCCAGAGATAGAGGTTACATGACTTGGACCCCATAAATCAAGATGCAAAATCTCCAATGGATGTGCACTATACAATGAGTAGAAATGGAAAAAGGGAGGTTATGACTCCTTCCTAAATGACAATCATTACAAAATATAGGTGTACGTTCTCATCATAGAAGATGAAGAAAGAGAACTACATACATGCTGCATTATTTGAAAAGATGGGTGGGCAAGTCTCTTGTGCCAAACTTCTGCATGAAGTGTAGTTGTGACACCAGAGAGAGATTTGTGGGATGTATCATGGACGAAATGAAGTGGTTACATGCCATTATGATGAGGGCCTTGCAAAAGTATCTTCCCATTGGATAAGTCCTTCACAAAGAAATCAGTGGAATCAAAGGTTATGGAACAGTAATTATCATAAGTAAATCTATGGACAGATAATAAGTTATGAGAAGATTTTGGAACTAGACGCACATTGTTCAAATGAAACCTATGGGTTGGTGAGGATTTTAATGTAAAACCAGAATGTTTAATTTGCATACCTTCACCATTATCTTCCTGGATTTCCTCAATTCCTTCATAAATGGAAGCAACTTGTAGTTCAGAAGGATCAGAAGTAATGTGATTATTGGCACCTGTATTTGCATACCAGAGATTCTCTCCTAATATATTTTACGAAGCCAAAATATCATAGAGATGCTGGGGAGTGTGAACATTGTGATAGGAAAAGTTTATTCTATTATGAAATTCAAGAGCGCCATGTCCTTTCTTGCAGCAGATCTGACAGGTAATGAGACTGGATGTAGCAGTAGAAGTAGTGTCTATGTGTTTTACAGGAGTATGTGTTCTACTAGCAGTTGGAAAGGATGAAAAAGAATGAGCAGAACCTTCACCATGAAAGAAAGAACCTCTGCCAGAAGAAAAACTACCAAATCTACCACCATTTCTAGAAAAATAAGGATTAGAACCACTAAATCTTCCATTAGTACCTCTACCATAAGATCTGAATGAATTCATGTTAGAAGCAAATGACTTATTAGATGATTTTGTAAGTAAATGAGCATACTTATCATTAACAACAGCTTCCTCACTAAGAAGATTGTTATGAAGTTAAATACATGTGATAGGAGGATATCTGTGACGCATAGATGTTGCAAAAGGAATATAATATGAGTTTAAAGCAACAAGAGTTGTTAAAGCACTGCTAGGTCGAACACGCAAGCATTGCTATCTCAAGCTTATTTGTCAAGTTTAGTTGCCAAAACTATAAGTCTTGATTTCTAGTCTACTTATAGTTATATCTCGGATTAGGATAGAATGTGTAGTTGAGCTTTAGAATTCACGGCGTTCGTCTATTGAAGACGAAGAACTAATAAGGGGAGCTTTTGGAACTTCATCAACAAAAAGTATGTGGAGACTTGAACTCATCTATCACTCAGAAGTCTATTTCTATCCTATCTCATATTGAGACAAAAGTCGTATACTGTAGCTATATAGACTTTACTTTATGCACATTTGATATTTCGAGTTGAGTTTAACTCGCTTACATATTTCTCGAAATATGTGTTGGTAAGCTTTCGCTTTAACCAAGTTCATCTTTTATTCTTGACGAAAGTCAAAAGATGATCATGTGAAAATCGCCTGGTAACATCTTATCTGATTTGTGTGAGACGGTCATTTGATAGACTCGGAATGTTTCGTATTGATCATTTGATCGCTTGAAAATTGCTTTGAAGCTAATAGTTTGTGTGAGACAGTTATTCTCGTCTTCTAAAAATGTTTCAATGATTATAATGGGGTTAGAACAATTAACCAATGATTGGATATAGCATAGTATGCGTACTTGTATGCGAACTGTTGCAGGTATATTTCAAGTCCGGGAATTTAGTATGCATACACGTATGCGTACTGATTTCAACTGAGTTCGGTCGTGAACGAAATTATGCGTACCCGTCTTCATACTGGCGAACAGACCAAGTCCGGGAACTTAGGTATGCGTACACGTTTGCATACCTGAGTGGGTTAAGTTCTAAAATCGGTTTACTCATGAACAAATACATTTATATTATAAGGAATGCAATGTTTGCAAACCGTGACTTTAATGTTCATGAATTGATTCGAGTGAATCAAAATCAATTTTGCTTCAATTGTGTCTTGTATACTTCTATGAGAATATAAACAATTGAACAACTTTATAACTAGTTTCGTTTGAGTCATTTGAACTAGTTGTGATTAAGATGAACAAGGTTGATATGAAAGTGTTCATATGGCTAACTTCGGTTAACTATTGTTGAGCCAACTAAGTGTACACTTTTAGGTATGGTTACCCATATCTAAACATAGGTACATTTCATTTGTGTGTAACAAGCTAAGATAATCTAACGGTAGAAAGATATTAGCTTGAATCTAATCAGGTTTTCATCTAACGGTGAATATTGAATGCTTTGTTACCAAGTTAACATTGATTGCAAACCCTAATTTGAAGAATATAAAAGAGAGAACTCTAGCAACTGGGAAACCTAATCCCCACACCTCTTGTGTGATACTAGTTGCGACTAGAGTCGATTCTCCTTTAACGTAGGTTTTTCTAAAACCATTATAGGTTAACGACTTAAAGACTTCATTGGGATTCTGAAGCCAGACCCAACTATTTTATCTGTAGTTGCGTGTTCTGGTCTTACTTTGTTATATCGTATTGAGTACTATCTTCTCTAATATTTGCTCGAGATTCAATCTCTGATATGTAAGATAAAATCACAAAGCTCTTCGTCTCATTCTTTGTGATTCCACAATATCTTGTTCCGCTACCATACGGTTAAGATTATTATGAGGTGATTGATATTACTAGGCTGTTCTTTGGGAATATAAGTCTGGTTCCTGTTCACCTTGATTTATCAAAAGACGGAACAAAAACTCGTAGGTATTTCTGTGGGAGACAGATTTATCTATTCAGTAGACTTTTATGTGTGAGACATATTTGTTTATCAAGTATTCGACTTTGGGTCGTAGCAACTCTTAGTTGTGGGTGATATCATATAAGGGAATCAAGTGCGTAGAGTCCTTCTAGGATTCAGAAGCGTAAGGAACGCGATTGTACCTTGATCAATGTGAGATTGGTTAGGGCTCAACTACATTCCAGTCCGAAGTTAACTTATAGTAGGATAGAGTCTGTAGCGGCTTAATACAGTTTGGTGTTCAAGTCTGGACTAGGTCCCGGGGTTTTTCTGCATTTGTGGTTTCCTCGTTAACAAAATTTATGGTGTCTGTGTTATTTTGTTTTCACATTATATTTTTTTTAATAATTGAAATATCACAGGTTGTGCGTAGTTCAATCAATTAGATAATCCAACCTTTGGTTGTTGATATAAATTGATTGACACTTGAACATTGGTCTTTGGTTCCGTTCAAGTTGTTTCTCATAATAATCATGCTCAAGGATTTCTATCTGTTTGATTTGCTGATTACATTTAGAAAGATAGATATAACTCTTGGATGTATTTTCCTTGATTGAGTCTGACTGTCTAGTTGATTCTCTTGGAAATATATTGGAGTTAGTCCATACAGATTGCCTAAACGAAATATTGGGTGTGGTTGTAAGACCTCCGCTTTTTCAATTGGTATCAGAGCAGGCAAACACGTTTAATACCTCATAAGTCTGTTTTTGTAGCAATCAGACTTTATGAATTGTAAAGTCTCTATAAACACTTCACCAGAATTAGATCTACTAAATTTCGAGTGTGTTCTAGAAACCATCTATGAGGTTGAGTCCCTTGATCTAGAAAAAATCATCAAAAATCTTTGTTGAGAAAAATAGCGATTGATTAGGAAAATTGATGGTCTTCATTGCGAAATTTATATCAAAAACTATGATCTTCTAGAACGTTCTGAAGAGCTAGTTAATCTCCAGAAGAAGTTGGATGAACAAATCCGGATCAATTCTGATCTTGTTGCAGATATTGTCAATTATAAGGATTTGAAGTCTGTCAAAGTTTCTTCAATGGATATGAAAAACTCTATTAATTCTTCCATGAAGAATTGTCGAAAGTCAGGAAATAAGCGAGGTTTAGGCTTTGTGAAACCCGATGCGACTCAAAACTCTCAGATGAGTTTAATGATGTTGGTTTATGTATGTTTTGTGGTTCTCATAATCATTTTCAACATACATGTACATATTTCAAGAAAAGTCTAAAGATTGCTAGTGATCTTCACAAGAAAGCTGAACAACTGTTTTCTTCTCTCAAAAGGTGCACAAATCTAACAAGAAAATCCAATCGGGTTAGTAGCATTAGTATGTGATCTTTAGCTATAAAATCAACATCACCCTTTCAATGGTTCCTTGATAGTGGATGTATCCGACACATGACTGGAGATCTTTCGTGGTTTGTGAATTCAAACGAGTTTGAAGGAGGTCCAGTAACATTCGGAGATGGAATTGTTGCTACATAAGCAAGAAGGGGACGATCAAACAACCTGGCGTTACTGAAATCCATGATGTATAGTATACATTAAAGGTATGACTGCTAATATTCTTTCTGTTACTCAAATTTGTGACAAAGGCCATAAAGTTGTCTTCAATGCGAATGGATGTGACTGATGAGTGCCAAATATTGCATATTTATACATCTATTTATTGGCATTTAACTCATCTTTTGTACTCAGAAATCAGATATTATCCCAGATTCTGTATTTTCTTTGTTTTCAAGAATAAATATTTGTACTAATTAATTTTGTGTTTTTAGGTAGTAAATAAAGCTCGGAGAAATTGAGGAGCCAAAAGAGCAGAGGATTGGAGGCAAACATCTATGGAGTAGAAAGCCAAAGCCCGCGCGCGCATCAGTCACAACCCAACAAGGAGCAACCCATTTACAAGACATGAGCTTGAGCTACCCGAGACCCGGATCCGAGCCCGTCCATACCGAGCCGTTAGATCTTCATCCTACGGTCGCATCACGCACGCATCGGATTACCGCTGCATCCGATGGTCGCTCCACCCTACACATCGACCTTTGATGCACTCGCTCAACAAAGAAAATTTCCTACAGCCCTCACATCGATCTCACCTAGATCCTACGGTCGCTTCGCCTTCCTCATCAAACCTCGATGCCTCCTCTCCACAGCAAAACCACCTATCCCTATACCCATCGACCTAACCTCATTTCCTCCTCCTTCTTCTCTTTCTTCACCCAACAACTCTGCAGAACCCATCCCCCTTCTCTCCAGACCATACCATGGCGAGAAGCGAGCAGCAGCCATCACCACCACCTCCATATCCTGTCACCACAACGGCTTCTCCATCGGCCCACTGCTCCACCTCTCTAGGTCTAGTGTTCTCTCTCTAGCTTCTCCCAACCCTAGAAGCTAACTTAGAGAAAACTAGAGCTAGGGCTTCACTAACAGTCGACGCATGAAGCTCTGAGACGATTTGACAAGAGAAGAGCACGATTCAGAGAGTATGGGCAATGGGGTATGTCTTTAATTTTTGTTTTTGAAATAAATTAGGGTTAGGGTTTCACAAAATTGGGGAAAATCGAAGTAAGGAAGTCTCAAAGCCGAATTCACAGAGCCGACAAGTGATTCGAGTATGGGCGATTGGGTTTGTTCTAATTTCATTTTGAGTAAATTAGGGTTTTTAGTTCTTGGCATGTATAAATAGGGTTGCTGTGTATGTGTAAAACTTATGCCTGGGCTAGCCAGAGCACCAATTTAGGGTAATTTGTATGTTAATCATGTTTTAATTCAATTTGCTAGGGTTGAGATGAAACCCATAATCTGCTGCTAAGTTGGTTCATATTTTGATAATTGCTCTTGTTATGCTATAATGTTTAGGATAAATATAATTTGAACACTTCAGCATTTTACTTTCACAGTGTATGCTAAGTATCCATTGTAGTCAGAACACTTCTATGTTGAATGTGTTGCAATTCATGCTTCATTGATTATTATTGATCTTTAGACTAATTGTGCCCTGAGAAGACAGTTAGTACTATAGAAAGATACCCTAATTGCAATTAGAATATCCATCTTAGGATAGGTTTAATCATCTAAGTAATGAAATTAATCTGTGATTAGTTGTACTATGACAAGACAGCTAATACTAGGGGTTAGTTAGTTGCCTTAGTTGATAAGAAACTATCCATTGAAACCCAGGATAAACGGCAGACTTGCATCTTGTCCGTTGTCCATTACAAGGGACAAGAATATTATTGGAATTGAACTGACTTAGTTAAGATTAGGTGGTGGATTCAACTGCCTTAGTGCTTTACAATCTAGTTGCACCTTAGTTTAGTGTCACTTCTACAAGTTAGTCGCATCGACAAACACTCAAACCTTATTTGTGTTACATTTATCTAGAAACTCAGTTTAGTAAGCTTTATATCAACAAACAGCATCACAAGTCTCTGTGGTTCGACCCGTATTTGCCCTGTTCTACATTGAAGACACCGTGCACTTGCGGTTTAACATGTAGGCATAAAAACAGACCACTTCCCAAGCCTACCAAGTTTTTGGCGCCGCTGCCGGGGACTTGGCGTGTGCCCTGTTGATCCTTTGCTTGCTTCACTGAATTCTAGTCACCCCTTGTACATATTAGCTTGCACTCTGTATTTTTTTTTGCAATCATTCCTAGAATAACTTAGATGTAACTTGTTATACTTCTCCGCATCTTTGCATCTTTATCTTCTCACGTTTAGGAGTATCATTATCCTGCATATCTAGCCATTGTCACCATTGTAACTCAGTTACTTTGATCCATCTGTATATACTTTTCATCAACTCTCAGTAGTGCTAGCTTTAGCACAGTTTGTTTATCAGTAATGTAACTTCACCTTTCATCACATGTTTTAGCATAACTTAGATTTAGTTTTCAACATCTGTAGCTGTAACTTAGTGAGCATCTTAGCCCTGTCTTCATTGTTTGTTTGAGGATTGCATACTACCGAGTGCGACCGGTTCGATTGAGCCGAGCGGAGTGCATGCTACACTATGTCAAGCAAGGAAAAGCAATAAGGAGCGAGAATCTGATCTTGTTTGGGCTAAACCAGGTGCCTGTGGTGCAGCTCAGCCAACTCAAGGAAGACAAGGGAAAAGCGCAGGACTTGAGGTTAGCCTTGTATTGTCCTGTGAATGAGTGTGAAGTATGCAAATACATCTCAACTGAACTGTGATACCTTTGAGCCTTGTAGTGCCCCGAGGCTTCCCCCGTTATTTATAATACTCATGTGAAAGGTTCCTTGATCTTTGACCTCATACATGCTAGATGAGTTGTGATATCTTTATGCCGACTTGTATGTATATCTTTGATCCATGCACTCCGCCCCTTGTTCTCATAATCAGTGCATGACCACCGAACTCATTGGCATGAATACATGAACAAGCTACCTTGCATGAGTTTGCTGAGATCTGTCCTGTCATCTTTGTGCTGTGCTGAATGCTAGCTTTGTTTTCCCTGTGAGATATTGACCTCAAGCCCCGTAGTCCCGTGAGGTTAAACTTGGATAGCTGGCTAGCCCAGCAAGTCAAGTTGAGGTCAACCGAGTAAGTTGATGCCTCTTGCCCTGTAACCCTAGGTGAGACCTTGTGTGAGTTGTAATCTACCAACCTTGTGTGATTAATCATTGTGCAAACCTAAGATATCAACCGCTCCAAACTCTGTCAACCTTGAGCATAGCCTCGTGAAAACCAAGTGGAGTCACCGAGTGACGTGATGCCGGACCTATGCACAGACAACCTCTGACAGTTTGATTTGTTGGCACCTTATGTTGTAAAAACAGTGACCTTGTTCATTGGCCATTGATCTTCTGCATTTGTGATTTGTGATTTGTGCATTAAATTCTTTGCCTTAACAAGCACCAGCTCCATTTTGTAGAATGTTGAGTTTGAGTTGCAATCGAGATATCCAATCTGCTGCAAGCCTTGTGTGCCACCAACTGGGCTGGTTGATATCAACTACCCCAGTTGATTCCAATAACCCTAAGCATAACCCTGACCCTGTGGCTACTTGCCTTGGCTGATTGCCAGTGGCGCTCAACCTAAACCTTGTGTTATCTGCATATCTTGTGTGAAGCTATAATCTGCCAAGTTCTCATCAACTTGTGTGCAACCACGCAAAAAATCAAATCTTGTGACATATGTGTGCTATCTTTGTAACATCTTAACTTTCTATTTGCCTGTGCTCGAGATCCAGCCCAAACTGTAGAGCTTGAGTGGCAACTTTGGTTAAGTGGTTAGCTGCTAGTGAAACCTTGAATATCATGTTGACTTGTTGAATCTGCTGAGCCATGATCACATGCTGAAATCTTGAGCTCTGATATGCTCTAAGCATCACTACTCTGTGCATTATTACTTGAATAAAACTCTCCATCTGCTGCATTTGTGTCTTGGCTCATCACAAGGCTGTGTAAACTTAGAGCATTGTCCTCTGAGTTGTGCATTCTCATGTGCACAGTCTGTTGTTAGCCCTGCTGATCTTGAGCTACTCAGTGCATCTCACCCAAGTCTTGTTTTTCTTGCTCTGTGCTGTTCTGTGCTTTGCATGTGTTTGTCTTGCGCATAAGCCGTGACCTGTGTGCGATCTTTGTGTCATTTTGAAAGTTTGTATTTCCCAGTCTTTGAGCACAACTTTTTCCCGCACATGCCTTTGTGCTATGCTATTCACATAAGTCTTGCCTTTGCTAAACTGTGCATAAACCCTGCACATAGCCAACCTGTGCATAAGCTTCTTTCCATAACCACTGGGCTGCACACAAAATTGAACCCACTTAAACCAAACAAGAAGCCCTCAAAAACCAAACAAGAAGCCCTCAAAAAACCAAACAAGAAGCCCACAAAAACCAAACTAAGCCCACATAAACCAAACTGAGCCCACATAACTGGGCTGCACAAAAACTGGGCCGTATACAAACTGAAACCCACACAACTGGGCTTTGCATAACTTGGGCTTGCATCTGGACTTAGTATACTTGATGTGTGCTAGGATATAGTGCTTCTTTTTGAGCCCAAATTGAGTTTCTAGACCATGTCAGGATTTTGGTCTGCAACTGGGGATGGAAACAAATCCATCAGAGAGCTTGCTTACGGGCATGCTTCACAATATGAACCTCCCACAGACCATAGTGATTTTAGGGAATACTATGAACCTTCTCAGGGCCCTGACCTTGAATATTCATACCCTAATCATTATGAGCACATGTATCAATCACCACAGTGGGGAGTTGAACAATTTTATACTCCCCCGACCTCGTATATGCACTCAGTGGAAGAAAACCTCATAGAGCAAAACAATGCTAGGTTTGAATTGAATGCAATGCATGATCATCCATATAGCAACATGTATGAGTTTCCCTTGTGTAGTGAACCATGTGCACAACCATGTAATGATCATTCATATGAAACATGCATACCCACTATTGAAGACTCTCCTTCACTTGAACATCTCACTTTGATTCTTCAAATGAACCTGATTCAGTCACAAAATGAAGAATGGAGGGAAGTTCATGATAGGATGTTTGTTATCTCTGATAATTTTGAAAATAGTGTTTCTCTTCCTACTCATGCAACTAACACTGAATATGAACCTAATCTAGAGGTAAATGAGTACACTAGAAATGCTACAAGTTTGAATAGGGAAATGCATTTTTGTTATGATGATGATGATGATGATTATGATATGTTAGAAGAGCATGTGCATGCTGAAAATATGATGGAATCTTTGGGTTCGAGGCGTTAGGCGTCTCTTATGTGAACCTATGAATGATACTTCGTCTAACATTCATACATGTGATGTTAACTCTGAGTTTGGGTTTGTGAAATTCTTCAGTGAAAGTGAGCATGCTACACAACTTGTTTGTGACTTAAGAAATGATGAATCTTCTGTTGACACTAATGTTCTTTTGGATCATGATATTATTTTTGTTGTCGATTCCCGCCCATGTCACAATATGTTGCCTCCTCTGATGATTATGACATGGAGATTGATGAATTGTTCTATGCAGGTGAGCATGATTTACCTTTTTCTGACCTTAGGAAAGTGTGTGATGGTGCAAATGATCTTATACATGAAAACAACTTAGATGTACCTAATCTCTCTCTAAGGCCTGATTGAAACTCTTCCACCAAACCTAGGTGTAGTTTGTAACAAAATTGCAAAACCAACTTTTCCGAAAATGCCTAATTTAGGCCTAGAGCTTTGTGCTTCCCAAGTCCTCTTGGACTATTTTGCATCAAAGTATAACACTTTTAAGGAGCCACAGTTGGAATGTGTATATCTGCACATTTCTTAGCAAAACTCATTTTGAGTTAGACCTTTTGCATGATGTACCTTTAAAATTGCAAGATTTTGTGCTCAAGAACACATCTGTTGACAAGTTTAGGTTTGGGGGTAACTTGTTCACGTATGCAATCTTCCCTGCACTCTCATGTTATATCTGTGTAAGGCTGTTGATGTTTGTACATATCATCTTTTGGGTTGATCCTCAAATCTTTAGATTGTTGGTGTATGGTGAATTTTCATTGTATATAATCCAGTAGGACTTGTTAAATTTTCTTTCTTGAATCGGTTGAGTTTTCTTGTGCATATATTGTGCTAATCCGATATGATCTCCACTGAGAATGTTGGATTCTAGCCTTGACAAATGAAGCTCTAACCTTGCTCCCGCCGACATACCTAATCTCTTCCCTTTTCTCTTATCCGCATAGTTCTCATGGTATGTGACTGTTTATTATCTGTTGAAACATTGAGGACAATGTTTGATTTAGGTTTGGGGGTACATTTGCATATAGATTTTAATCTTTTATTTAAAAAAAAAAAAAAAAAAAAAAAATGTTTGTCAAGTTTTTGTGAAGTTCAGAAGTTCGTCATCAACATTCGAAGACCGAAGATTGAAGACGTTTCTATGAATGCTGAGAGAGTGATATTAATTGTCGATCGGGTGAGAAGGTAAGTGAGTACTCCCACCCTTGCTAATGGTTGATTTCGTTTCTTAGAGATCATCAGAAAAGATTCTTTTTGTCCACAACTCGTGGAGTCTCCGAAATTATTTCGGAAGGTTATCCTTCTTACCTTCAACGTGTGCGGGATTTACTCTGTCTTTACTCCCCGCCTGCACACACATGAGAGACTAAAAGCGGTCTTTTTGAGTGCAATTATCATAAAACCTAATGGTGAGGCGAAGTCGAGGCTTATGATCACAATCGAATCCGAATTCTTTCATATGGTATGGTTACTTCTCGCTCAACACTTAAGGATGAGAATGCGTTCTTTGGTAGTTCTAACTTCGTGTTACTAGCACGCAGAAACTCTATGTCCTCATAGCTCCTTGGATGCTTGAGACTCTTTACACTCTAAAGTTGGAGAAGGTTTTGTGGGTACACCTCTGGTAAACCCTCACGAGACTACAACTCGTCCACTAGGGACACCTAGCGGTTTAAAGGCTTAGTGCATACGCTAAATGCATTCGAGAGACCATGCGACGGGGTATAGTTAGGATTTCTTAATTTACTCGTTTCACTTGAGGACAAGTAAAATTCGGGTTTGGGGGTATTTGATGAGTGCCAAATATTGCATATTTATACATCTATTTATTGGCATTTAACTCATCTTTTGTACTCGTAAATCGAGATATTATCCCATTCTGTATTTTCTTTGTTTTCAAGAATAAATATTTGTACTAATTAATTTTGTGTTTTAGGTAGTAAATAAAGCTCGGAGAAATTGAGGAGCCAAAAGAGCGAGAGGATTGAGGCAAACATCTATGGAGCGAAAGCCAAAGCCCACGCGCATCGATCACAACCCAACAAGGAGCAACCCATTTACAAGACATGGGCTTGAGCTACCCGAGACCCGGATCCGAGCCCGTCCATTCCGAGCCGTTAGATCTTCATCCTACGGTCGCATCACGCACGCATCGGATTACCGCTGCATCCGATGGTCGCTCCACCCTACACATCGACCTTTGATGCACTCTCTCAATAGCAAAATTTCCTACAGCCCTCACATCGATCTCACCTAGATCCTACGGTCGCTTCGCCTTCCTCATCAAACCTCGATGCCTCCTCTCCACAGCAAAACCACCTATCCCTATACCCATCGATCTAACCTCATTTCTTTCTCCTTCTTCTCTTTCTTCACCCAACAACTCTGCAGAACCCATCCCCCTTCTCTCCCGACCATACCATGGCAGAGCAGAGCCATCACCACCACCTCCATATCCTGTCACCATAACAAACTTCTCCATCGCCGCTGCTCCACCTCTCTAGGTCTAGTGTTCTCTCTCTTAGCTTCTCCCAACCCTAGAAGCTAACTTAGAGAAAACTAGAGCTAGGGCTTCACTAACAGTCGACGCATGGAGCTCTGAGACGATTTGACAAGAGAAGAGCACGATTCAGAGAGTATGGGCAATGGGGTATGTCTTTAATTTTTGTTTTTTGAAATAAATTAGGGTTAGGGTTTCACAGTTGGGGGAAAATCGAAGTAAGGAAGTCTCAAAGCCGAATTCCAGGCCGACAAAGCGATTCGGAGAGTATGGGCGATTGGGTTTGTTCTAATTTCTCGTTTTGAGTAAATTAGGGTTTTTAGTTCTTGGCATGTATAAATATGGTTCTTTGTGTATGTGTAAAACTTATGCACAGGCTAGCGGAGCACCAATTTAGGGTAATTTGTATGTTAATCATCATCATGTTTTAATTCAATTTGCTAGGGTTGAGATGAAACCCATAATCTGCTGCTAAGTTGGTTCATATTTTGATAATTGCTCTTGTTATGCTATAATGTTTAGGATAAATATATTGAACACTTCAGCATTTTACTTTCACAATGTATGCTAAGTATCCATTGTAGTCAGAACACTTCTATGTTGAATGTGTTGCAATTCATGCTTCATTGATTATTATTGATCTTTAGACTAATTGTGCCCTGAGAAGACATAGTACTATAGAAAGATACCTAATTGCAATTAGAATATCCATCTTAGGATAGGTTTAATCATCTAAGTAATGAAATTAATTGTGATTAGTTGTACTATGACAAGACAGCTAATACTAGGGGTTAGTTAGTTGCCTTAGTTGATAAGAAACTATCCATTGAAACCCAGGATAAACGGCAGACTTGCATCTTGTCCGTTGTCCATTACAAGGGACAAGAATATTATTGGAATTGAACTGACTTAGTTAAGATTAGGTGGTGGATTCAACTGCCTTAGTGCTTTACAATCTAGTTGCACCTTAGTTTAGTGTCACTTCTACAAGTCAGTCGCATCGAAAAACACTCAAACCTTATTTGTGTTACATTTCTCTAGAAACTCAGTTTAGTAAGCTTTAGATCAACACACAGCATCACAAGTCTCTGTGGTTCGACTCGTATTTGCCCTGTTCTACATTGAAGACACTGTGCACTTGCGATTTAACATGTAGGCATAAAAACAGACCACTTCATAAGCCTACCATGTTTTTGCGCCCGGCTAGGGGACTTGGCGTGTGCCTGTTGATCCTTTGCTTGCTTCACTGAATTCTAGTCACCCCTTGTACATATTAGCTTGCACTCTGTATTTTTTTTGCAATCATTCCTAGAATAACTTAGATGTAACTTGTTATACTTCTGCATCTTTGCATCTTTATCTTTCTGTTTAGGAGTATCATTATCCTGCATATCTAGCCATTGTCACCATTGTAACTCAGTTACTTTGATCCATCTGTATATACTTTTCATCAACTCTCAGTAGTGCTAGCTTTAGCACAGTTTGTTTATCAGTAATGTAACTTCACCTTTCATCACATGTTTTAGCATAACTTAGATTTAGTTTTCAACATCTGTAGCTGTAACTTAGTGAGCATCTTAGCCCATCTTCATTGTTTGTTTGAGGATTGCATACTACTGAGTCTTGACCGATTCAGTTGAGCCAGCGAGTGCATGCTACACCGCTGTGAAGCAAGGAAAAGCAATAAGGAGCAGAATACGGTGCTATTTGGGCTAAACCAGTGCACAACAGTGCGGCTCGGCCAACTCCAAGGAAGACAAAAGGGAAAGCGGGACTTGAGGTTAGCCTTGTCTTGTCACGTGAATGAGTGTGAAGTATGCAAATACATCTCAAGCGAACCGTGATACTGTCGAGCCTTGTAGTGCCCCCGAGCTTCCCATTATTTATAATACTCATGTGAAAGGTTCCTTGATCTTTGACCTCATACATGCTAGATGAGTTGTGATATCTTTATGCTTTGACTTGTATGTATATCTTTGATCCATGCACTCGCCCTTTGTTCTCAAATCATGCATGACCACGAACTCATTGGCATGAATACATGAACAAGCTACCTTGCATGAGTTTCTTTAGCTACATCTGTCATCTTTGTGCTGTGCTGAATGCTGGCTTTGTTTTCCCTGTGAGATATTGACCTCAAGCCCCTGCAGCTGTGAGGTTAAACTTGGATAGCTTGGCTAGGCACGCAAGTCAAGTTGAGGTCAATCGAGTAAGTTGATGCCTCTTGCCCCGTAACCCTAGGTGAGACCTTGTGTGAGTTGTAATCTACCAACCTTGTGTGATTAATCATTGTGCAAACCGGTATATCAACCGGCTCCAGTTGACTCTGTCAACCTTGAGCATAGCCCGTGAAAACTAAGTGGAGTCACCGAGTGACGTGAT
Organism: Papaver armeniacum; assembly: GCA_023531295.1. Lineage (NCBI taxonomy): Eukaryota > Viridiplantae > Streptophyta > Magnoliopsida > Ranunculales > Papaveraceae > Papaver > Papaver armeniacum. The sequence continues at coordinate 59,579 of JAJJWW010001539.1, read as the reverse complement.
GCCGGACTTATGCACGGAGACAACCTCCCAGCAGTTTGATTTGTTGGCACCACAGAGCATGTTGTAAGCATCGACCTTGTTCATTGGTCATTGATCTTCGCATTTGTGATTTGTGATTTGTGCATTAAATTCTTTGCCTTAACAAGCACCAGCTCCAGCCCACTGTAGTGTTGAGTTTGAGTTGCAACCATTTGAGATATCAATCTGCAGACAAGCCTTGTGTGCCACCAAGCTGGGCTGGTTGATATCAACTACCCCAGTTGATTCCAATAACCACGAGCATAACCACGACCCTATGGCTGCTTGCCTTGGATGATTGCAGTGGCGCTCAACCTAAACCTTGTGTTATCTGCATATCTTGTGTGAAGCTATAATCGCAAGTCTTTGTCATCAACTTGTGTGCAACCACGCAAAATCGAAATCTTGTGACATATGTGTGCTATCTTGTAACATCTTAACTTTCTATTTGCCCATGTTCGCCTCCCAGCCTATACCGCAGAGCTTGAGTGGCAACCTCGGTTAAGTGGTTAACTTGCTAGTGAAACCTTGAATAGCATGTTGACTTGTTGAATCTGCATGAGCCATGATCACATGCTGAAATCTTTAGCTCTCCTATGCTCTAAGCATCACTACTCTGTGCATTACTTGAATAAAACTCTCCATCTGCTGCATTTGTGTCTTGGCTCATCACAAGGCTGTGTAAACTCAGAGCATTTGTGTTTATGGCTCAAAAGATGATTAGAAGAATGAAAACCAATAAAACAGACTGTTTGCAACGCTGTATTGGCGCTACAAACCAGCTGTTACAGAGATCGAACTGTTACAGAGAACTGTAGCACTGTTACAAATATTAAGATTGATGAAACGACTGTCGTGAATGGTCTTTTTTTCTTCAGCTCTTATTCTTCTTCCTGACGATCTTTACGACTGTGACTCCACCTCTGACTACCCAATCACCTCCGTTCGGTCCCCAAACTCCCGATTACCTCTCTGACCTCGAACAACTCCTTTTATACATAACAGACCACCTAAATCCCAATGAAATCTATCATTTTCCTCCACGGCAAGTTGCAGACTTTTGTTTCTCTTTTTATTCTTCACGCGTCCCTAACTGAGTCCTTTCTCACCAAAACTATTTCCAAATATAACTCAATCCAACAAGGAAGATATTTTCCCTTTAACTCCACGTAACTTCTCTTATTCATCCCAAAAATCCCGAGTATTTCTCTTTTTTTTTTTTTTATAGAGAATCAATGGATATTCTTCCATTTTTATGTGAACAAATCCATTTGCCTTCCATGTTTATTCGCAAACAACCAATACCAATCCATATCCAATAGAAAATCCGCGAGAATCTCATCTAAATCCCGTGACTCTTTCCTCCCCTGTTTCATCCAAAACTCGATTTGCATTCCTTATTTGTCGAGTCCAATACAACTATCAAGCCTGTTCTACATCCACAGGATAATTACAACCTTAATCCACGTCAAATTCCGAGTTAATCCCTCCAAAATTCTTCCAGGAAAGTTCACAAATGTGAGCTTATTTTTCCCGCCAAAACGTGATTGTGAGTGATGAACAAGGGACGCCTAGCGAAATCTGGAGTGCATTTATACGTGGTGTGGAAACAATGGCTTTTTTGGGGTGCAAATAACGGTGGATGCCCCTTATCAATAGGGTACCCCTTATCCAAAGTGAAAGGTCCTAATAGCAAGTGTCCTCCGGAGGTGCCTTTAGCAACTTTTCGAGCCGATTTCTCCAAAAACGTTTATTGCCCAAAAATACCTACAAACACATAAAACACCATAATAATTACGAAATCGAGTGCGAACAATGTACATAATTGAGATCATAATAGACACAAAATTGTGTCTATCAGCAATGCATAAAGAGTTAAATCAATTTCAGAGACAGATGTATGGGAACCAGTACCTTGTCCCCTCCAATATCAATATTGTTGGTACCAAATGGATATTCAAGAATAAATCTGATGAATTTGGCACCATTGTCAGAAACAAAGCCAGACTTGTCGCTCAGGGATATTCACAGATTAAAGGTATCGACTTTGACGAAACCTTTGCTCCTATAGCACGCCTTGAGTCCATTCGTTTGTTATTAGCTCGTGCTTGTTTTATTAAGGCTGAGCTATTTCAAATGGACATAAAATCCGCGTTCCTAAACGGAAATTTAAAGGAAGAGGTCTATGTCACTCAACCTAAAGGATTTGAAAATCCCGAATTCCCAGATCATGTCCTTAAGCTCAATAAGGCATTATATGGGTTAAAACAAGCACCTCGTTCCTGGTTCGAAAAACTAACTACTTCTCTTCTTAGGAAAGGTTTTTCGAGAGGTGGAGATGATAAAACATTGTTTACCAAATGGAGTGGGAAAGATGTTGTCATTTCTCAAATTTATGTAGATGATATCATCTATGGATCAACATCTGAGAAACTTGCAAAATATTTTCAAGTCTCTCTTGGTAAGGAGTTTGAAATGAGCAATGTTGGTGAATTAAAATTCTTTTTAGGATTACAGATTCAACAACTTAAGGATGAAATTTACTTATCTCAAGAAAAATATGCGAATGATCTTGTGACAAGATTCGGTCTTGATAAGTCAACTCCAAAATCCGACTCATACGCCCACCATCGGTAAACTACATCGAGATGAGAAAGGAGTAAATGTGGATCAAAAACTTTATCGATCTATCATTGGAAGCCTTTTATATCTTACATCTACTAGACCTGATATTGCTTTTAGTGTAGGTTGTTGTGCTAGATTTCAGGCTAATCCAAAGGAATCTCATCTTGCAACTGCAAAGAGGATCATGCGATAAATCCAACAAACTATCGGGTATGGTCTATATTATACTTTTGATACTAACACTGATCTTACTGCCTACTCAGATGCAGATTGAGGAGGATGTGTGGAAGACAGAAAGAGTACTTCAGGGGGATTTTACTATGTTAGGTTAAATCTTGTGGCATGGAATAGCAAGAAACAAAACTCACAATCCTTGTCTACATGCGAAGCAGAATACATTGCTGCAGGTTCATGTTGTACTCAACTTCTATGGATGAAACAAATGCTTGTTGATTATGGAATTGACACTGGTGTAATGAAGATCCTTTGTGACACTGTTGAGCACACAATAACTAAGCACATTGACACAAGGTATCATTTCATTATAGATCTCTATGAAAATGGTATTATTAACATGGAATTTGTGATTTCCGAACAACAACTGGCTGATATTCTCACCAAACCTTTAGATACTGTAACGTTTCAACACTTACGGCAGTCTATTGGTGTTATTTTGGTTCATTAGTATTCTATCCTTTTGCCCATGGACTTATCTATATCTATTGGGCAATCAATGCTTAGAACTCCAGTGTAGTGTTGTTTCAATTCTGCATTTGTTTTTACGTAGATAAAGTTCTGTTAGGTATCAAACTATACAATTAAATCCTTCATTTCTTGTAAAAGTAAGGCCGCTCTTGTTGTTCTTTCGGGAATGACATTTTATGGGGGAGATTTCTTAATTGAACTTGTGCTTAATTGCCAAATCTTTGTGGGAGTGCTACTGTGGAATATTGTAGGAGTTATCTTGTATGTTTACAAATTTTCTTGATGTATACACTAAGTTTCGACTATGTGAAATCATCAAAAAAAAAGTTGATATTTCAGTCATGAAGTATCTCTTTGAGAATTTCATTATGATGCCGCTAGTTTTCGTACCTTTGCCAATTTATATTGACAAAAAGAGGGAGAATTATTGTGTAGTTCACACTACAAATACATATGGTTTACAGATCATTGTGTAAGGGGGTGTGGTTTTCATTTTGAGATGGGGGGAGTGATACATATCACCATAGTATTATTGTCAAAGTTGTGATACAATTGAACTTTGATGTTGTGTAATAATACTACGACATTGTATAACAATAATTGAGAACACTTGTTTTCTTATTGTTATGGCTACGGATCTTCAACAACTATGATGCCGAGTTGAACACGTTCAGAATCACTGGAGTACTTGGAATTGACGAAGATTTCGAGTAATGTTGAAGAACCAAAGAAATCAAGCATTTGGATGAGAAGCTACAAAGTTTATTGATGTTATAATCCACATGTAATGATAGTTTTGTCACTAAAATTGACAAAGAGGAAGATTGTTAGAGCACTGCTCGGTCGAACTCGCAAGTGTTTCTATCTCAAGATTGTTTTTCAAGTTTAGTTTCCAAAACTATAAGTCTTGATTTCTAGTCTACGTATAACTATGTCTCGGATTAGGGTAGAATGTGTAGTTGAGCTTTAGACTTCAAGGTGTTCATCGATTGAAGACGAATAACTACTAAGGGGAGCTTATGGAACTTATAAACAAAAGGTATTTGGAGACTTGAACTCATCTATCACTCAGAAGTCTATTTCTATTCTATCTCCCATTGAGACAAAAGTCGTATAGATATATAGATTTTACTTTATACACATTTGATATTTCGAGATGAGTTTAACTCGCTTACATATTTTTCAAAATATGTGTTGGTAAGCTTTCACTTTAACCAAGTTCATCTTTTATTCTTGACGAAAGTCAAAAGATGATCATGTGAAAATCGCCTGGTAATATCTTATATGATTCGTATGAGACAATCATTTGATGTAGACTCGGAATGTTTCGGATTGATCATTTGATCACTTCAAAATTGCTTTGAAGCTAATAGTTTGTGTGAGAAAGCTATTCTCGGCTTCTAATAATGTTTCAATGAAAAAAAAGGGGTTTAAAACAATTAACCATTGATTGGATATAGCACAGTATGCGTACTTGAATGCGAACTGTTGCAGGTGTATTCCAAGTCCGGGAATTTAGTATGCATATCCGTATACGTACTGATTCAACATTTGAAGTCCGGGAACTATAGTATGCATACACGTAAGCGTACTGATTTCAACTAAGTTTGGACGTGAATGACAGTATGCGTAACCATTTACGTAAGCGTACTGATTTCTACTATGGTTGTTAGACCTCCGCTTTTTCAAGAGTAACTATAAACATAAATTATTTGTGACGCATATATGTTGCAAAAGGAATATGATCAGAAATTATTTCACCAAAGATTATCAACAAGTTGATCGGATAAAGATTTCATTTCATTTATAAGGGTGGAAACATATTTGTCACCTTGTTTTAGTGCTAAGAGTTTAGTGGAAACTGGATTGAGTGATTAGAAGAGGATCTTGCAAGCCTTACATTGATGTTATTCCAAAGATGATATATATGAAATTGATGAATTAGAGAAATAGGCAATCACATAATCGGAGAGATTGTAGAATGAATCCACATCATAATGGAGGCATAGTTATCCATCCAAAAGTAAAGAGGATTCTCGATGTTGTTTGCTTGATTCTTAGGATTAGTAAATTGAGGAGGACATGGATTTGTACCATCAAGAAAAAACCTTGAATCCTAAATTTGCGAATCACATGATACATTAAATTCTTCTAGGTTATGAAATTATCTTCCTTGAGTTAAGATGAACGAAACTAGTGAGTTGAGATAAAGGAACTTTGGAGATCGAAATGCTTGTAGGATTTTCCATTGAAGTTCACAAAAAAGGATTGAATTAAGAAAAATAAAAACACATATTTGAAATCGGAAAAAAAAATTGAGAAGCGGAAGCAATAAGAATCGATGAACCTGAGAGATGTGAGAATATCTCTCAGTCTGTTACCGTAGTTACACAGAATACTTGATGTAGATGAATATCCATTAATGGAGAGTTTAAGAAATACAGTTGCAGAAACAGATAATGAGAGGAGATGATTCTTCTTTCTCTCTTACACATTAAACACAAACTCAGATTTAAAATTAAATATATGAGTGGAAAACTAACGTACATTTTGACAGTCTATCAATCATGCTATCGTACACCGAACCAACAAGAAAATGACAAAGACACCGACTAGTATAACAGAGGTGTAAACGCAGAACAATTATTCAACTTTAATTGTTATTATTCTCTTCTACACCTTCTTTACAAACAAGCTAGGAACAAAAGAGAAAATGGAAACACTATAAACTTGGTTTAGTGCAAAGCTCTAAATTTCAAACACTAGAACACCAAAATCCACACTCTACAAGTTTTTCTCAAACCGATATTGACCTTCACGGTATCACTCAATCCTCCCAACAAAGATACCAAAATCCTAAACACAAGGATTTACCTCTCTTCTAGGTTGGATTGATTTACACCTATAATTTTAATCCTTTATATAGAAAAACAAACTTGACTCTTAAGAAAACTTTACTTTGGAAAAAAGTTTTCCTAACTTGGCGCCTAAGTTCCTAAACTTAATTTAGGAACAAGCTTTGCACTAGATAGAGTTTCAAAGTCACCTCCACCAAATCCATGCAGATCTAATCAAGTAGATTCATTTAGCTCATATGGATTGGTACTGTCCCAAAAATTTTGCTACCCTTTTTGGTAGTAGGGATTATGTTGCTCCCAAAAAGAATCCACCTCCAAAAATTAAAGGTGAGGGAAACAACCCCAATTCATGGATTTAACCTTACATAATTCATTTTTTTGACGGGTAGACTGTGATCCAAATCTCGGTTGGTTGGACGGGGATGGATTTTTGAAATGCGCAATTTTCATATATAGGAAGTGGGTGAAACATCACCTCGCAATAAAAAATATACATATATATATATATATATATATATAGGTTATTGTAGGAAACTAATTATAATTAAATATTTTTGAAAGAATACATCTTAGAAGGACTATCACATGGAAAAAAAAATGCTCGGAAGCCTAGCAACATATTGGGCTCCAACCCTTTTTTAAATGACCACTCCTAACCTACGAAAGAGCGATTCTCCAACTCGCACATTAGCATCATAGCTAGAAATATAATTACGCAAGCGCTTCATAAAGTCTGTGGTATCATCACCGAGCTCTCCTAAGGTGCCGAAGGTAAGTGTCCCAAAACCATAACCTTGTGTCGTACACTTCTCCCAATACTTAGCATACTTCCGAGTAACATCATTCTTGATGGCAAGACCCGATATAAAGGTACGGACCCAGCCTCAAAACCAATCAGCAACAAAACGAATTGAGAGGCTCGGTATTTTTCATTTTTTCAAGAACTTTGTTCGTAAATTCTTATTCATTGTGGCTTAGTTTTCGTATCGATGAACATTTTACTTTTAGTTGCTCAAGTCCTCTAATATTTATAATTTACATTGCTCTTGTTATTTCTATGTTTTAATTACTTAAATTTCAGTAATCTTAGTTATATCACTTTTGTTCAACATTTATCAATTTTTAGTTCATTTTCTTTTTAAGTCCGTCAATCCACTCGCATTCAGTACGCTCATCCGCACACTCAAATATATCAAACTGATCATCCACTACTGGGATAAATCCTGGAAAAATGAGGGGAGAGAGTGTCAAAGATAGAGGAGAAAATTCAGATTCAATCACTCAGATTGATTCTTTCGACTCAAAAATTAGGCAATCAAGATGGTTCCAAGATTATAGAAAGGGGAGCTCATGGTTTAAATTTCAAAATCATATTCTCATCAGCCGTAGGAGCATGGATCAACAATGTTATGAAGGAGATTATCTAGTCAATATCTAATAAAAGAAAATGTTTTTTTTTTAATTTTACTCGGTCAATAAAATTAAGTAAAAAAGCAGAAACTGTATAGGGGCTAGGCTGGACTAGAAGCTAATCCTGTGAGGCCATCTACTAATCTAGCATATTTGAAATGATAATAAACTTCGCTTGTGCCATTCTACAGAAAGAATAAAACCCGGCCTACCCTCATAAAACTCAAAATATCTACGGCCAAAGAAACAGGCTTGCTTGGCCAAAGCATCACCTAAAAATTAGCCTCTCTATAGCTATGAATATAGCGTATATTGTTGAGTCTGATTCACAAGTTTTGAAGTACGCTATATTCATAGCTTAACTTGTGCAACATTGTTTTGAAAGCTATATTCAAAAGCTTGAATGCAACTCATCGAGTCTGAATATTAGCCTCTCTATAGCTATGAATATAGCGTAACTTGTGCAACATTGTTTTGTCCAAATCTTCCAATATCGTACACTCAAAGTAAGGTGCACAACCGTCCTTATAAAGACAGCAACACTTGGTTGAACTTCAAAAGGAAATCTAATAGCGGCCTTTGCATACTTAACTGAAAAAACACCTTTAGGATCCAAATCCCAAATTTTATAACTAATAGAAAGATTATGTTCGGTCGAACTCACAAGTGTTGCTATATCAAGCTTGTTTTCTGATTTAGTTGTCAAAACTATATCTTGATTTAGTCTACAATTAGTTAAGTCTCGATCTAGGATAGCGGAGTTGAGAAACGAAACAGTCATCATTTGCGTTCTACCGTTTGAAGGCGAAGCTTTTGGAGAACTTCATCAACAAAAGATAAATGAAGACTGAACCACCTGTTTCTCAAGTTATATTCACTTTTCTATCTTGAGATGATTATCGCATAACTAATTAGACTAGCTTGCATAGACAAGAATTTCGAGTCGAGAACTAATTATTTAGTCTACGAATTTTTCCAAATATTATGACTAAGCTTGATGAACATTTGTTCATGCTTGATCAAATTTGGTGGAGAACATTTTATTTTTCGTAACCAAGCCATAATTCAAGTTTATCGTTCGAAAATATCCTCAAACAGTTGATATGTGTCATTGATGTTATTCAGAATGTTTCAAATCGATTTAGAGAAATATATAACTACTATATTCGGATACAAGACAGTGTTATCGGTCTTACAAAGGCGAGAAAATGTTATATGTCTGATTCCTATTACATGTATTCATACACGTAGCGGAGTAGCTATATATCGACTTTCGTATTTGTGTGATATGCATAATCGTATGTACATCATGGGAAAATCTGCTTGTTTCGTGATCCGGATAGGTATGTATATTCGTATACAAACCATTGTGGAACTGTCATAAGGGAACCAGATTAAAATAATCAAACCGGTATGCGAGGAAAAACAGTTCTACGTTCTAAAACCAGTTTAATACCCAAACCGGTACGCAAACTGAATCTCCGGAACCAGCAAAGGTCCAAAGTTTGCAAACCGGTACGTGAACTAAAAAGTTATGTAGACTTCAGAACTTTGAGTTAGTTCAAAGTTTGCAAACCGGTACGTGAACTGAAAAGTTCTGTAAGAGTCCGGAACTCGGTAATTGCATAAGTGTGCAAACCGGTTTATGAACTGAGAAGTTCTCACACTCGGAACTCGGTTATTGCATATAAGTTTGCAAACCGGTCCACGATCGACTCAGCCGATTCACGAACAGTTCAAATACTTGTACTTTGTACATTTACAAAATATGTTGATTATGATTCAATTGCGATTAAATTATTTCCTTGAAGTAATTTTCATTTGATCAATTATCTAATTAACACTAGACTCATTTGATCATATAATTGTGACTCAATATTATAGTCTTGTGAACATGAAAATGAGTATTAATCTTTTAAGTTCAAATCGACTAGCTTCAATTAAAAATAGTCTTTATACACTGTTCGGTTACGGTTTACCTAACCATAGTGTATATCTTATATATGCGAATAAGATTCAAAGCTTTCATCTAACGGTGAATATTGATTGCTTGGTTCCAAAGATATCTTAGCTTAAACCTAAATCAACCTAGGATTTGAAGTTTATATAAGGGGAACTCTTGGCAACTGGGATCTTTGAATCCTGACACTACTTTTTGGTGTGTCCTAGTTGTATGTCGTCCTCTCCAGAAACCCTTTAAGGGTTCAGTAACTACAAAGACTTCATTGGGATTCGTGAGGCCAGGTCCAAATATCTTTTATCTTGATAACTTGAGTATCCCGATCTTGATTGTTTGTAGAGCCTTGTTCCATCCATCAAGCTAGATAGTAATCAACAAAGTCTATTCGTCTCATACTTTGTTGATTCCGTAAGTTTTATACTTGTGAGGTGAATAATAAACTAGTCTGCACCTCGGGTTGCATAGGTCCGGATTTTGAGGATAGCCAGACTTTTGTCTAAGTTGCTATCGATTTCCATAACCTAGATTTATCGTTTGATCTGATCATCCGTTTATATCGTAAATCAGGAAATCAATAATAGGCTTAATCAGAAGAGGAAGATTTGGTTTAAAGTCTTCAATTGAGTTGAAGCAACTCTTAGTTGGTGTGGGACCATCTAAGGAAATCAATTTTAATGAGTCCACCGGGATTCACGAGGCGTAAGGAGCGCGACTGACTCCGAATCAATGCGAGAGTGAGTTCGGGCTTAACTACATTCCGGACCAAAGTTAATTGGTAGTAGGCTAGTGTATATAGCGGCTTAATACGGTTTGGTGTTTAATCTGACTAGGACTCAGGGTTTTTTCTCGTTGCGGTTTCTTCATTAACAAAATTTTTGGTGTCCGTGTTATTTCTTTTCCGCATTATATTGTTAATCTTCATAATCGAAATATCACAAGTTGTACGTTGATCAATCATAGTAGCTAGGTCCAACCTTGTTAGTTGGATATGACTTGATTGATCCTTGGACATTGGTTTTGGTACCGTCAAGAACTCTCTTTGTAGTTAGGTTCACGGATTCAAACAACAAGAAAGAGAGAGATATCATCGATGAGTGCCAAATATTGCATATTTCTACATCTATTTATTGGCATTTAACTCATCTTTGTACTCGTAAATCGATATTATCCCACATTCTCGTATTTTCTTTGTTTTCAAGAATAAATATTTGTACTAATTAATTTTGTGTTTTTAGGTAGTAAATAAAGCTCGGAAATTGAGGAGCCAAAAGAGCGAGAAAATTGGAGGCGAGCGCGCATGGAGCAAAAAGCCAAAGCCGCGCGCGCATCAGTTGCAACCCAACAAGGAGCGACCCATCTACAAGATATGGGCTTGAGTTATCCAAGACCCGACCCATCACCCGGATCCGAGTCCGTTCTCCCTGAGCCGTTCAGATCTCGCGCGCCGCATCCGATGCTCGCTGCACCCCTCACATCGTCTCTCGCTGTACCCGCTCCACAGCAAAACCTCCTACACCTATACCCTATCGACCAAAACCATTCTCACTTCCATCTTCTCTTTCTTCACCTCTGCAGAGAAACCTATCCCTTCTTCTCTCGACCATACCATGGTAGAGCCACCTCCTCACCACCTCCATCATCACCTTACCTGACAACAGCCTCACCAAACGCGCCTGCAGCCACCTTCACCTCCTCTCTAGGTCTAGTTACCTCTCTCTTAGCTTCTCCCATAACCCTAGAAGCTAATTTAGAGATAACTAGAGCTAGGGTTTCACCAACAACTTGCATGGTCGATTCAGAGGTCGGAGACGAGACAATGCAGAGAAATCAGGTTTGGGTTCTTGTGTAATCGATTTTGAGTGATTGTGAGAGATATAAATTGATGTTTGGTATGTGAGAGAAAGACAACATGTTTTAGGGTTTAGTTTTACATTTTCAATTTTAATCTGTTCTTCATGATGTTTAATATGTTGTAATTCAATTTGCTAGGATTCAAATGAAACCCTAGTTCATTGTTCTGTGGTTCAACTGTGTTTGAAGTTGTTCTTGTATGCTTAAATGATAAGATGTCTTCAATTCTAGCATTACAACACTTTACTCTCACAATGAATGCCTTGTATCCATTGTAGTTAGGCTAGAACTGTGTTGTTTGTGCTTCAGCTCATGATTTAACTTTTATTGCTAACTCTTTGATTAGTTGTACTTATCTAGACAACTAATGCTCTGAAGTAGTACCCTTAGCTGTTAATTGAAGTCTCACTTGGTGAAACTCCTTAGATAAGTGATAAACTTGACACATTATCCTTATCTCACATAGAACAAGACATTCAAACTAGTTGAATCTCATAACACTGAATTAGTGGTGGATTTGACAATCCTAGAACCACAAAATCAATAGTACAACAGTCTCTTGCTTATTTAATACATTAGAAATAGCATCACAACAACAATCCTGTCGTAAAGACACTAAAACAAACTCATATATTTGTGCTACCTTCCCTGAAATCAGTTAAGAATCCTTTAGATCATAACACACACTCCAATTTTCTGTGGTTAGACCTGTGCTTGCCACTGCCTCCAAAGGCACTGCGCACTTGCAGTTTAAGACGTAGGAAAATAATCTTTTACAGACCTACCAAGTTTTTGGCGCCGCTGCCGGGGATTTGGTAGTGTGATGTGTGCTCACAAAGACTTTCCTCACTGATTTTTTCAATCCACCCTGTATATTTCTGCTTTGCATTGTTATGTTTAGCACTTTATTAGAGTAACGTAGCCGTTAGTTTCTTGTATTTGAATTTTCTATTGCACCTCGCATCCGTTAATGCATTTAGCTTAGCCATATCATCTTAGTGCTTCTTGTGTATAGCTTAGTTGATAACCATTTGTGCATTCCCTGGAATATAATCATCTTATCATTGTGCACTTCAGTCTTATCTTCAGTTGACATCATCTGTGAGTTGAGCATTGGCATTATTGGCTAAAGTTTTCATAACCTGCAACTTGGTCTGCCCTGAACAGATAACCAAGAGCAGTAGTTAATCTTCATGCTGCAAAATCCTTGTTTTGTACCTCTAGTATCAGTCTTTTAAACTTGCTAGGTAGTATTCTCTTGCTTTAAACTGTGCAAGTTTTGAAAACTGAACTTCTCCTCTGAGTAGCAGGTACCTGTTGAGTAGCTGAAGCAAAATCAAGGAAGAGAAGGGGAGCAGCAAAACCAATCTGTGGAATTGCCTAAACCCAGTGTTATACTGGTGGTATTGTTCTTTCCAACCTCATTTCTGCCTTGAATGTTGTCTTAAACGTGTAGATCCACTGGGTAGCATTGAGTAGTTGAATCTTTTTTTGAACTCCATGTATGTTCAGTGAACCTTGACATTTGCATGATTGCTGCTGACCCAAAAAGCATATGAATGAGCTGTGATTTCTTAGCTTTGCTAATACCTGTGCTATAACCCTCAACCCATCTGCCCTGTGCTCAACTCCAGCCCCTGAAGCTGTTGAGTGTGAGCTGCAGCTTGGATATCCAACTGAGGGAGTGATACCTCTAGACCTTAGCCCTGTGAGCCATCTACTCCCCTGTGTAACCTGTTGAGCCAACTTGTTGACACCCTGAGCATGTTCTTTTGCATCTGTGAACCTATGATATTTTGAATAGCTACGCAATATCTGTGGTAATTATAATCTGTGAATGATATGACCTGTTGTAAAAAGCTATATCGTTGACTTGTGTATGATCCTGCATCATTGAAAGTGTCTTGAGCATCATTGTATCCGAATCTGTGAGACCACAGTTGACTCCGTCACCCATTTGCTCATCTGTGCATCTCGTATATTGGCTAACTTGTCACTTGCTAAGCCATCTGCCCTGCTAATATGTGCATACTTTGTGCTTGATCTCTAACAACTGAGGTCAACTGACCCAGTTGACATCCACTGTGCAACAATATCTCGCAATGTGTGTGTGAGTTTTTGATGATTGAATGAATGTTAAGTAGCAGAGTTTGAGTTGCATTAGTATTTAGCTTGGTTTTCAAATACATAACCCAAGCACATGCTTCACCCTTGAGTGAGCACATCCATTAACCAAAGCACCACACACAATTTTACTCTCTTTGTTCATCCGCTAAGTCATGGTCTTTATAAGTCGCACCACAGCACCGATCTTTGTACGTGACTCCCGTGTGCTAGAAATTACTGTGTCTTTTTGTGTGAGTGTGTGTTGCTCTAAGCGTGCTTAAGTTTGAGAAATCGAGAGTATCATTTACGTGATTTTGTGTCTTTCTTGTGTGTGTGATTCATTTGCCAACCCGCACAAACTTGCTAAGTCATCTCTTTGAGATTTGCACTTAGACCGGTGCAAAGTTAAGCTTGCTTGTTCTTGTTACAACCTGACTCGTGCACTCAAGCCTGTGCTTGACAACCTGCATTTGCACATAACCACTAGGCTTCCCACATAAACTGAAGCCCACATAAGCTGAGCTGTTGGGCTGTGCCCAAAACTGAACCCAAACTGGGCTCTGCTTCTGCACCAAACTCAAGCCCACATAACCGAACTGAAACCTACCCACATAACTGGGCCTTACAACTTCAAAAAGCCATCTTTTGGGCTTGAGTTTTGTATTAGTAGGTCATTTTTGAGTTTTTGCTTTTCTGTGTTGAACTTGTTTGTATGTTAACATGCTAGATGCGCTAGCTAGGCTATGATTGTGTCTTTTAGAGACCAAACAAATCGACTAGTTAGAATCCGCCCGGACGAAATCGTAAGCATACCCAGCTCTTCCACAGAAAGCCCAAATCCATCAGAAATCCCAAGCCCATCCGAAACAGAAACCATGGGTGATGAACAAAACCAACCCCGTAGTCTCAAGGACTACATGTACCCAACTAGGGCAAGCCGACCCCTCTTGCATCATTCTTCCAAACGATGCTAGTCGAGTTTGAACTGAAAGCAAGTACCATTCATATGCTACCCGTGTTTAGAGGGGTCAATCTTTGAGAAACCCTACCATCACGTGAGAGACTTTGAGGATATTTGTGGGACTCTGCGTTTTAACCAAATGCCGAGGAGTCCCTCAAATTGAGATTGTTTCCTTTTTCTCACAAAGACAAAGCCAAGTCTTGGCTTCATGCTCTACAACCACAATCCATTAGAACCTCGGGATGACCTCACCAAAGAGTTTTTCAAAAGTTTTCCCCAACCATAAGACGGCGACAATTCGCCAAAGTCTAAATGGTTTTGTGCAATTAGAAGACGAAACTCTAGCAAAATACTTGGAGAGATTCAATGAATTATTACTCCAATGTCCCCACCATGGTTTTGAAAAATGGAGACTCGTGCAAATATTGTATGAGGGTCTAGATGTTAGAACCCGTACCACAATCGAGTCAATGTGCAATGGTGCATTTATTGACAAGAATGCTCGATGAGGCTTGGACTTTCTTAATCGAAGTCGCCGAAAAGACTCAACGGTGGGAGTCCATCCGTGAACCGAGAAGGACTACCCCCAAAACAATGTTCATAGAATAGAGTCGACTTTGAGGGAAATGCAAAAATGACATCTTTGGCCCGGAGAATAGAAGTGCTTGAGTTGCAAAAGAATGTAAAATCTAATGCCCCTACTCTCCGTGACCAAATTGATATGGCCACTTGTGCCGCATGCCATAGTTCGACCACTTAGTGGACAGGCTGTCCGTACTTACATGCATTTCAAGAGTCTAAAGCGAGAAAGCCAATGCATTATACCGATAGGCAAGAGAACAACCCTTATTCTCAAACCTACAACCCGAGGGTGGAGGAATCACCCTAACTTCTCATGGTCCAAGGGACCAGACAAGGGGACCAACAAATAACAACCAAGGATACTCATATCCTAGAAACCCCCAAATACCACCACATCCTCGGTACCTTTCGTGGAGAAAAAGACTAGCTTGGAAGACCGTGTGTCATGTTAACCCAAAATTTTGCAAAACTTGGAGAAACCACCGACCAACGTCTCACAAAACCTAGATCTTAAGATAGGTCAAATGTGATGCATTAAATGAGAGAGAAAAAGGAAAACTTCCTAGTCAACCCCAACAAAATCCAAAGAATGTGTTTCACGAGGCTCCTCTACCCGCAATGAAACTTCACATAGTCAAGCGAATGTCACCACTCTCCGTAGTGGTAGAATTGTTGAGAACCATGTAGGTGTACCACCATCAAGCGAGTCTACATCGTACTCCCCAAGACACACAACACCACCGAAAACATCTACGTAGAGAAAGAATCTGAGCCCATTGATAAAACCAAGAGTCTTACCGATATAGATGTTCCTGTGCCAAGTCATGTACCTGTTGCTCCATTTCCACAACGGTTGGTGCAACAGAAGGGGGGTACCCAATACAACGAGATTTTGGAAATGTTCAAAAGAGTTAATATAGACATTCCATTTCTCGAAGCAATCAGGCAAATACCCTCCTATGCTAAATTTTTGAAGGACCTTTGCACACAAAAGCGAAAGCTTCATGTGCATAAGCGTGCCTTTCTCAGAGCAAGTAAGTTCAATTATTCAAAACAAAACCCCACCTAAGTTTAAAGACCCGGGTAGCCCAACTATCTCTTGTACTATAGGTGAGCATACAATCGTAAAAGCTTTATTGGACTTAGGAGCTAGTGTGAATCTCCTGTCATATTCTGTGTATGTGCAGTTAGGCCTTGGGGAATTGCAACCTACCCCTGTTACGCTACAATTAGCGGACAGATTTGTGAAAGTCCCTCGGGGAATCGTTGAAGATGTGCTAATCAAGGTTGATAAATTTTATTTCCCGTGGACTTCATTGTGTTAGACACTCAACTTTGTGCAAAATCCTGAAAATCATATTCCCGTTATCTTAGGACGTCCCTTCTTGGCAACGTCAAACTCTATCATAAATTGTCGTAGCGGGATATTGAATTTGTCTTTTGGCAACATGATATAGAATCAATGTATTTCGTGTGAACCAACAACCCATAGAGTGTGATGATGATGAATTGCACGAGGTTAACATGATAGAGAGTCTTATTCAAGACTCATTGTCGACATCTTATCTGTGGACCCCTGTGCAAGCATGTTTAGATAACTTTGACTTAGATCTCTTTGAATGCAGTACATTAGTGAAGTCCACTCTTTGCTAGAGTCTGTGCCACCCATGGATATTGCTAAGTGGCGAATGCGGTGGAACCCCTTCCACTCTCCGATACCAAATCTGTCCCACCTCTTGACACACCACCTAAGCTTGATTTGAAACCATTACGATACCTTGAAGTATGCTTTCTTAGGTCCTTCGATACTTTACACCCGTGATTATTGCATCATGTTTAGACACGGAACAGGAAATTCAACTCTTAGAAGTACTTAAAGAACATAAAGGAGCCTTAGGTTGGACCATCTCCGATCTTAAGGGTATAAGTCCCACAATTTGCATGCATCACATAAACCTTGAGGAAAACACTAAACCATCTAGGGAAATGCAAAGGA
This sequence comes from Papaver armeniacum, assembly GCA_023531295.1. Classification (NCBI taxonomy): domain Eukaryota; kingdom Viridiplantae; phylum Streptophyta; class Magnoliopsida; order Ranunculales; family Papaveraceae; genus Papaver; species Papaver armeniacum. The sequence goes on along the minus strand of JAJJWW010001539.1, from coordinate 42,507 downwards.
GACTTAAACCCAACATGAGAGATATTGTCAAGGGTGAGATTCTCTAAAGCTGGCTTGATGCGGGTATCATTTACCCGGTCCCTCGATAGCCGGTGGGTCGGTCCCATTCGGGTAGTACCCAAGAAGTCCGGCATTACCGTAGTTCAAAATGAGATGAATGAGCTCGTTCCCACCCGTGTGACCACCGGTGGCGAGTTTTTATTGATTATAGAAAATCTGAACACGGTAACCAAGAAAGACCATTTTCCCCTTCCTTCATTGACCAAATCTTGGAAAGGTTAGCAAAACATAGTCACTACTGCTTCTTAGATGGCTATTCCTGCTACAACCAAATTCACATAGCACCCGAAGACCAACAAAAGACCACATTTACATGTCCTTATGGAACATTTGCTTATCGTCGCATGCCTTTTGGGTGTGCAATGCACCCGCTACTTTTCAACGTTGCATGATGAGCATATTTTCCGACATGGTAGATAAGTTTCTTGAGATTTTTATGGATAATTTTCGGTGTTTGGTTCTTCTTTTGATTTAGTGTTTGCATCACCTCACTTGTGTGTTGATTAGGTGTAAGGAAAAGAATTTGGTCTTGAATTGGGAAAAATGTCATTTCATGGTTAACTCGGGCATTGTTCTAGGGCATATCATCTCGGAAAAGGCATAGAAGTTGACAAAGCCAAGGTAGATCTCATTCAACACTTGCCTCAACCTCGTTACGTGAGGGACATCGATCATTTCTAGGCCATGCGGGTTTTTACCACCGATTCACAAAGACTTTAGTAAAATTTCACGACCTTTGTGCAATCTTCTTGCAAAAGATGTTGCATTTGTCTTTGATGATGCTTGTAAGGAAGCATGGGAGCAAATCAAGGCTCTCCTTACATCCCCCATAGTCGGACTCACTGGTGGTCATTACCATTTGAGATTATGTGTGATGTGTCCGACTATCTTTGTAGGAGCTTTTTGGGCCAACGAGTAGACAAACTTCCTTATGTGATCTACTATGCTAGTAAAACACTTAATGATGCTCAACTGAATTATTCCACTACCGAGAAAGAGTTCTAGCCATTGTGTTTTGCATTAGATAAGTTTAGATCTTATTTGATAGGATCTAAGGTCATCATTTATTAAACCATCTTTGCATTGAGATATCTTTTGTTTAAGAAAGATGCTAAGGCTCGTCTAATTCGATGGATACTCTTGTTACAAGAGTTTGATCTCGAAATTCGAGATAAGAAAGGGTCGAAAATGTTGTTGCCGATCACTTGTCTAGGTTGAATGTTGAATCTGCTTTGATGAATCTTGTGCTAATTAGGGAATCATTCCCCGATGAGCAATTGATGCTTGTGTCTAAAATGCCTTGGTTTCTTTGATATTGTGAACTACCTTTGCTACGGGTAGAATGCCCTTGCATTGGTCTAAACAAGACCGTTCTAAATTCTTGGATGAAGTTAAACACTTCCTTTGGGATGACCAATATTTGTTTAAATACCGCAAGACCAAATCATTAGGAGATGTGTCCCCAATTCTGAACAAAGGGACGTCATTTCTTTCTGTCATGACCATGCATGTGGAGGCCACTTTAGTGCCAAGAAAACTGCTGCAAAGATCTTGCAAAGCGGTTTTTATTGGCCAACACTGTTTAAGGATTGCCATGCTTTTTGTGTTGCTTGTGATCGATGCCAGAAATTAGGAAGTATCACTAAGAGAAACATGATGCCCTTACAACCCATTTTGATTGTTGAGCCGTTTGATGTTTGGGGTATTGATTTCATGGGTCCATTTCCTAACTCAAGGTAAGTTATACATTCTTGTTGCTGTTGATTATGTCTCTAAGTGGGTAGAGGCCATTGCATCCAAAACCAACGACCATAAAGTTGTTCTTTCTTTTCTTAAGGAGAACATTTTCTCCCGTTTTGGGACCCCTAGAGCAATAATCAGTGATGGAGGTAGTCATTTCTGCAATAGACCCTTTGAATCACTAGTGCGCAAGTATGGAATCACTCACAAGGTCGCAACACCTTACCATCCTCAAACCAGTGGCCAATTGGAAGTTTCTAATAGGGAAATTAAGCATATCCTTGAGAAGACCGTCAATCCTTCTAGGAAAGATTGGTCTTTGCCCTTAAATGATGCTTTATGGGCCTATAGGACTGCATACAAGACTCCCATTGGGATGTCTCCTTACAGACTTGTGTATGGAAAAGCATGTCATTTACCTGTTGAGTTAGAACACCGTGCATATTGGGTTTGTGAAGAAGTTGAATTTTGATCTTGATAAGGCCGGAACCCATAGAAAACTTCAACTCAATGAGTTAGAAGAATTGAGAAATGATGCATATGATAGTGCCAAAATGTACAAACAAAGAATGAAAGTGTTTCACGACAAGCGCATCCTGCGCAAGTCCTTCACACCAGGTCAGAAAGTTTTATTGTACAACACTCGCTTGCATTTGTTTCCAGGAAAGCTACGTTCTCGATGGTCAGGACCATTCTTGGTACATACCGTTTTTCCCCATGGAGCCGTTGAAATTGAAAACCCAACAACCAAGAACATTTTCAAGGTCAATGGTCAGAGATTGAAACCATTTCTGGAGCATCTTCCACCAGAAGTTGAGACCGTAGACTTGGAAGACCCCATCTATGTGGACCGATCTAGTTCACTTGTGTACATACATATGGACTGACAATCCATTCTCTTTCCCTTTTCTTTTTCTTTTTGCATAGTTCTTATTTGTGCTAACCAACCTTTTTGTCTTGCGCTCTGGTTGTTTGCTTTCAAAGCATTCATCCTCCTTTGGTTTAGCAACACTCTTGTACATCCAGAATCTCTTCCCTTTTCTTTACTCAACATAGTTCTCTTGGTATGTGACTTTTTAAATTCTTATCATCTGTTGACACATTGAGGACAATGTTTGATTTAGGTTTGGGGGGTGCATTTGCATGTAGAGTTTTTAGTCTTTGTTAAAAAAAAAAAAAATCTTTGTTTTTAGTCTTTGTTAAAAAAAAAAAAAAAAATCTCTTTGTAAATATGTACATAAAAACCTCCAACTTTTAGAGATTTTAGAGTCACTAGCATGCTTCTAGCTATGTTTACATAGAGAGTCCGACCGAAATAACGAACTTGGAAGTACCCCCAGAGAACACAATCGGGTTTCTTAGTTGATTAGAGCGTTAAAGTTGGATTTAACCACACCGGAGGAGCGAATTAGGTGTTTGTTTAGATATTCGGTAGTAGAATTGTGATCACCCATAGTGGAGACTACCCATTTTACATCAAGCGAGGTACCGACCTTCACTCTTTGTGACTTTCTAGAAAAGTCATTAGAGTGTGTGTCACCGTACGTCAATTCCGGGTAGGAATGGTGAGCTACCCAACTTCGCACCACTTTCAGCACTATTTTTGATCTCTTGAGTGCTAATTCCACAATCATGAGGGTGACGTTTAAAGATGAAAACTTCTTCTAAATACCTATTTGCAGTTAGCATCACTCTCTCCCTCTCAACAACATCACCGATTCATAGAAACACATCATCACGACAAGCGGAGCATCATCAGAATATTTGAAGAAAAGTTGAGATAGTCCAAGGTTACATGCAACAAAGGAAAGAAAAGAAAATAGGATGAGAATTAATGAAGTTTGTGAAAAATTGAGTTTTATTGTTATTTTCATTTCATGTATGATTCAAAAAAAAAAAAAAAAAAAAAAAAAAGTTTGTCAAGTTTTTGTGAAGTTCAGAAGTTCGTCATCAACATTTGAAGACCGAAGACCGGAGATTGAAGACGTTTCTATGAATGCTGAGAGAGTGATATTAATTGCCGATCGGGTGAGAAGGTAAGTGAGTACTCCCACCCTTGCTAATGGTTGATTTCCTTTCTTAGAGATCATCAGAAAAAGATTCTTTTTGTCCACTCTCCATGGAGTCTCCAAGAAATTATTTCGGAAGGTTATCCTTCTTACCTACAACGTGTGCAGATTTCTCTCTTTATTCCCGCCCGCACACATGAGAGACTAAAAAGCGGTCTTTTTGAGTGCAATTATCATAAAACCCTATTGGTGAGGCGAAGTCGAGGCTTATGATCACAATCGAATCCGAATTCTTTCATATGGTATGGTTACTTCTCGCTCTTGACACTTAAGGATGAGAATGCGTTCTTTGGTAGTTCTAACTTCTTTTACTAGCATGAAGAAACTCTATGTCCTCATAGCTCCTTGGATGCTTGAGACTCTTTTACACTCGAAGTTGGAGAAGGTTTTGTGGGTACACCTCTGGTAAACCCTCACGAGACTACAACTCGTCCATTAGGGACACCTAGGGGTTTAAAGGCTTAGTGCATACGCTAAATGCATTCGAGAGACCAACGACAATTGGTATAGTTAGGATTTCTTAATTTATGTTTCACTTGAGGACAAGTAAAATTCGGGTTTGGGGGTATTTGATGAGTGCCAAATATTGCATATTTCTACATCTATTTATTGGCATTTAACTCATATTTTGTACTCGTAAATCGAGATATTATCCCAGTTGTATTTTCTTTGTTTTCAAGAATAAATATTTGTACTAATTAATTTTGTGTTTTTAGGTAGTAAATAAAGCTCGGAGAAATTGAGGAGCCAAAAGAGCAGAAAATTGGAGGCGAGCGTCTATGGAGCAAAAAGCCAAAGTCCGCGCGCGCATCAGTTGCAACCCAACAAGGAGCGACCCATCTACAAGATATGGGCTTGAGCTATCCAAGACCCGACCCATCACCCGGATCCGAGTCCGTTCCTTCTGAGCCGTTCAGATCTCGCGCGCCGCATCCGACGCTCGCTGCACCCCTCACATCGTCTCTCGCTGTACCCGCTCCACAGCAAAACCTCCTATACCTATACCCTATCGACCAAAACCATTCTCACTTCCATCTTCTCTTTCTTCACCTCTGCAGAGAAACCCATCCCTTCTTCTCTCGACCATACCATGGCAGAGCCACCTCCTCACCACCTCCATCATCACCTTACCTGACAACAGCCTCACCAAACGCGCCTGCAGCCACCTTCACCTCCTCTCTAGGTCTAGTTACCTCTCTCTTAGTGTCATATCCCTTCTTAGCCATAGTCAGGGGTGCCCTTATTAATTCTAGGGTTGTCTTTAGTTGAAGTCTTATGTGAGTATCGGCGCACGTGTGAGCCAAAACCTCTCTCTCTCCTTTTATTGGTCTCCTTATTCACCCTTGGACGGGTGTGAAGATTTTATCCAGAAATTTATTTTTCTTTTGCCTCTTTGAGGTCCTTCTCAATATCACAAACAGATCCTGTGATTTGAATCCCTAATTAGAGCTGTTTGTAGTGTAGATCACTACAAGTGGTATCGATTGGGTTTATCCTTGGCAATTATCATGGCGAGATGGTACTAGGTTCTGAGAAATTGGACGAATCTCAGAGAAATATGAGTTTGGAATTGAAGGAAATCCGTGACGAGATGCAGTCGCTTCGCTCTGATAACGCCGAGGTGAAAGCTACTCTTAAAGATCAAGCTGACGCTCTTAAATTGATTCTCCAGCAACTGAAAACTTCTCCGGGTAACTCCTCCGATGCAAATCTTAATCATACGTGGGAAGAAGGAGAACCTGTTACTCCCAACACCTCTACGGGTCGTCAACGAATTCCTCAACAGCGTCTACTTCTTAATCCTCAAGTGGGTGAAGGTCAGTTTTCTAGTTACATACCTAAAATCGATTTTCCTCGTTTTGATGGCACGAACCCGAGAGCTTGGGTCCGTAAATGCAAGAAATACTTTTCCTCCAAATGAATGATGAGGAGAAGGTGAATCTAGCAACCCTGTACTTGGAAGGAAAAGCAGATGTGTGGTTCCAGGATTATCAGATTGGCAAAGGTATTTTATATTGGGAGGATTTCATTATTGATGTTTGCACTAGATTTCAAGAAATAGGCCATGATAATGTTGTAGGTGAGTTCAATAAATTAGATCAAACTCATTCAGTTTTGGACTATCAAGAAAAATTTGAAGAACTCAAAGCTTTAATGTTAGCAAAGAATCCTTCCTTAAACGACGATTACTTCATTCATAGTTTTATCAGTGGTCTAAAGGAGGATATCAAACTAGTGGTAGAAATGTTTTCTCCTACTTCTCTACAACAGACTATTTTTTTAGCCAGAAGGCAAGAATGTATCTTAGAGAAAACATCTAAGGCTCCACCCAAATACTTGATAAGTTTTCGTCTGCAAAACCTTTACTTACCCCTATCAAACCTCCTAATCTTACCCCTCTAGTTACTAATCCCATTGTTACTAGTCCAATAACAAGTCCGAAATTACGATGTGAAGAAACTCACTTATGCAGAAATGCGTGCCAAGCGAGAGAAAGGCCTGTGTTATGACTGCGATGAGCCTTTTTCTAGAGGACATAAGTGTAACAAACAGCAATTGTATATGATTATAGCGGATGATGATGATACTTCACAGACTGCAGAAACAAGCGGCGTATCCACTCCAACTATCGAAGAATTACAAGAAGACATGGAGATCTCAGACATGCCTTGGTCCCATTTCACATACAACCATTAAAATCAAGGGCTTCGTCAAGCAACAAGAGCTCACCATTTTAATTGATAGTGGAAGCACTCATAGCTTCTTAGATACCAAGGTTGCAAGTAAAAGTGGATGTAGGATCAGTTCTACACAACCCTTGCAAGTGGCAGTGGCTGATGGCAACAAATTGTTAAGCCAAGCACAATGTTCAGCATTCACTGAGTATGCAAGGTCATCCATTTTCTCATGACTTGCACATTCTAGACCTGGGGGTATGACATGGTAATCGGGGTGTAGATTGGATGCGAGAACTCAGTCCATGGTCTTCGACTTCAAGAAATTACTCGATTAAGTTTCAAAGACTGCAGGTCAAGAAATTGAGCTGATCGGCCTACCGTATTGCCACCTTATCTCATATGTCAGTTCCTTGTCAAGAGACTACAAGAAAAGGCACACAAGGTTTGATTGGTCAATTTTTTCTCTTCAAGCCAACACTCACCCTTTGAAATCATAGCACCACCCATTCTTTGGTAGGCCCGAGAAGATGTTTATATTTTACGGCCTACGGTGATACCGCAAGTGCACGGTGTCTCGGTTGGAGAACCTGGGCACGTATTTAGTCGAACCACAGAGACTTGTGGTGCTCTAGTGATCTAAGGCTTGCTAACCAATTTCTAGTGTGACAAGTGACAAAAGATAGTTTTGCCGAAACTACCGAGATGTAATGATGTGAACTAAACTAAGGTAAAAGATACAAAGTAGAGACCACTAGGGTGTCGAATCCACCATATAACCTCAGCTAAGTTGATTCAATTTTGATAGTGTTCTCGTCCCTTGTAATGGCAAGTCTGCCATTCATCCAGGGTTTCAATGGATAGCTTAATATCAACTGAGGCACTTAACTAATTCCTAGTATTAGCTGTCTTGTCATAGTACAGCTAATCACAAATCTGTTTCATTTCTCAGGTGATTAAACTTATCCTAAGATGGATACTCTAATCACAATTAAAGTATTTTTCCCTAGTACTAGCTGTCTTCTCAGGGCACAACTAGTCTAAGAATCCATATTGTTCAATGAAGCATGAATTGCACACATTTAACATAGAAATAGCCTGACTACAATGCATACAGAAAATTGACATACATTGTGAAAGTAATATGCAAAAGTGTTTAGATTAAATGTATCCTAAGCATTAAAGCACAATCAAGAACAATTACAAAATATGAACAACTCTTAGCAACATATTTTTAGGTTTCATCTCAACCCTAGCCACAGTGATTAAAACATCAAAGTAAAACTACAAGTTAACCCTAATTGACTGCACTGGCTAGTCCAGGCGTGACTAGAATCATCTTCTTACACCTCTATTTATACATGCAACCGAATTCCCAAAACTACCAAAACCCTAATTATTTTAAAACACAAATTAAATGCAAAAGAATTCGAACCCATACTCTGAATCGTCTGCTCCCTTTGTCACGTCGCCTTTGAATCGACTACTCTGGTTTCCTCTTGATTTATCAATGAAACCCTAACCTATCTCTGTCTAGTTCTCTCTTAGCTCCTAGGAGAGAAGCTACAAAAGGACTAGAAAGCGATTAGGTAAGGTGGTGCGGCTTGGGGTGTCATGAGATGATGGAGTTGGTGGCGAAGGTGGCCGGCCGGGTGAAGAGGGTGGAGGAGCGAGCTCGTTTCTGTGATGGAGACGGGAGAGAAGAATGGGTTTTGGCAAGAGAAGAAAGAGAAGAGGAGAAGAGAAATGAGTATGGGTCGATAGGGTATAGGGTATGGTGGCTTTGCGTTGGGCGGGTGCTTCGAGATTTGATGGGGATGCTTGCAGCGAGCATTGGATCTAGCCGAGAAGATCTTACGGCCGGGAAGACTTGGAGTAATCCGGTGTTGCGAGAGCATCGATCCTCGATGAGAGTGGAGGCACGACCCGTATGATGCGTCTGGGGCGAGATCTCAACGGCTCGGGACGAGCGGGTTCGGATCCGGGTCTCGGGTAGCTCTAGCCCATGTCTTCTTTGTTGGGTTACAACCCGATTCGCGCGGCTTTGGCTATCTCGCTCCATAGATGTTTGACTCCAATTCTTCGCTCTTTTGGCTCCTCGATTCTCCGAGCTTTATTTATTACCTAAAAACACAAAATTAATTAATACAAATATTTATTCTTGAAAACAAAGAAAACACGAATGGGATAATATCCGATTCTTGAGCACAAAAAGATGAGTAAAATGCCAATAAAAAGGTGTATAAATATGCACTATTTGGCACTCATCAAATACCCCAAACCCGAATTTTACTTGTCCTCAAGTGAAACAGAAATGAAGAAATCCTAACTATACCACCTGTCATTTGGTCTCTCGAATGCATTTAGCGTATGCACTAAGCCTTTAAACCCCTAGGTGTCCCTAGTGGACGAGTTGTAGTCTCGTGAGGGTTTACAAGAGGTGTACCCACAAAACCTTCTCCAACTTCGCAGTGTAAAAGAGTCTCAAGCATCCTAGAAGCTATGAGGACATAGAGTTTCGCATGCTAGTAATGTGTGTTAGAACTATCGAAGAACGCATTCTCATCCTTAAGTCTTTGAGCGAAGTAACCATACCATATGAAAGAATTCGGATTCGATTGTGATCATAAGTCTCAACTTCTGCCTCACCATTAGGGTTTTATGATAATTGCACTCAAAAAGATCGCTTTTTAGTCTCTCATGTGTGCAAAAGAGAATAAAGAGAGAAATCATGCACACGTTGTAGGTAAGAAGGATAACCTTCCGAAATAAAATCGAGACTCCACAAATGTGTGGACAAAAGAATCTTTTTCGATGATCTCTAAGGAAGGAAAATCAACCATTAGTAAGGGTGGGAGTACTCACTCACTTCTCACCCGATCGGCAATTAATATCACTCTCTCATAAGAAACCATAGAAACGTCTTCAATCTTCGGTCTTCTGGTCTTCACTTGTTGATGACGAACTTCTAAACTTCACAAAACTTGACAATTTTTGACTTTTCTACTCAAATTCCTTGTTGTTTGGATTTTTCTTTTTTGAACTCTTCTTTACCATGGTGGTAGCAAAAATAAGAAAATAAACTACAATATATTTTTTTTGACTTTTGATTTTTTTGATTTTTTTGATTTTTTTTTTTTTTAATAAGTGAAAATAAAAATACAAATAATGAAACAACTAACTCCATGGACAAAGGACTTTGTCACTCAATTTTTCCACAACTTGTATTGTCTTGATTTTATAAATTTTATTAATTCTCATCATATTTTCTTTTCTTTGTTGCACATAAACCTTGGACTATATCAATTTTTCTTTCAATATTCTGATTCTGCTCCGTTCTTTGTGATGATGTGTTTCTATGGGTCTTGCTGATTGAGAGAGAGTGATGCTAACTACAAATCGGTATTTAGAAGGAGTTTTCATCTTTAGACGTCACCCTCATGATTGACAAAAACTAGCACTCAAGAGATCAAAAAGTAGTGCTGAAAATGGTGCGAAGTTGGGTAGCTCACCATTCCTACCCGGAATTTACGTAAGGTGACACACACTCTAAAAGCTTTTCTAGAAAGTTGCAAAAAATTGAAGGTTGGTGCCTCACTTGATGTAAAATGGGTAGTCTCCACTATGGGTGATCACAATTCTACTACCGAATATCTAAACAAAGACCTAATTCGCCCTCCCAGATGGTTAAATCCAACTTTAACGCTCTAATCAACTAAGAAACCCGATTGTGTTCTCCTAAGACTTCCAATTTTGTTATTTCTCAAATTCTCTATGTAAACATAGCTAGAAGCATGCTAGTGACTCTAAAATCTCTAAAAGTTGGAGGGTTTTATTTGCAAAAAGTTTTTAAATTTTTGAATTTTTTTTTTTTTTTTTTTTTTTTAATGAAAATAAAAGATTAAAAGACTAAAAACTCTAAATGCAAATGCACCCCCAAACCAAAATCAAACATTGTCCTCAATGTGTCAACAGATAGAAAAAATTTAAACAGTCACATACCATGAGAACTATGCTTTGAAAAGAGAAAAGGAAGAGATTACCGGAAATGTCGGGGAAAGCAAGGTTGAGCTTCATTCGTCAAGGCTAGAATCCAATATTCTCAACGGAGATCATATCGGATTAGCATAATATATGTGCAAGAAGACTCAACCGAATCAAGAAAAGAAAAATTTAACAAGTCCTACTGGATATATACAATGAAAATGCACCATAAACCAACAGCCTAAAGAGTTGAGGATCAACCCAAAAGACGATATGTACAACCATCAACAATCTTACACAAATATAACATGAGAGTGCAAGTAAGACTGTGTATGTGAATGAGCTTCCCCCAAACCTAAACTTGTGAACGGGTGTGTTTGAGAGCACAAAATCTTGCAATTTTAAGGGTACATCATGCAAAAGGTCTAACTCAAAATGAGTTTTACTAATAACAGGCAGATATACACATACCAACTGTGGTTCCCTAAAGGTGTTATACTTTGATGCAAAATAGTCCAAGAGGACTTGGGAAGCACAAAGTTCTAGGCCTAAGTTAGGCATTTTCAGAAAAGTTGGTTTTGCAATTTTGTGACAAACAACACCTAGGTTTGGTGGAGGAGTTTCCATTTGTGACTCAGGAGAGAGGTTAGGTACATCTAAGTTATTTTCATGTATAAAATCATTTGCACCATCACACTCTTTCCTAAAGTCAAAAGTGGGTAAATCATGGTCATTTTCACAGGATAATTCCACAGGTTCCACATCAATATCACATGCATGAATATCAGAAGAAGCATCATTCATAGGGTTCACAGAAGAGACGCCTAACGTCTCTGAACCAAAAGATTCTATTACATTTTCAAAATACACATGCTCTTCATATTCATCATCATCATCATCATAGCAAGAATTCATCTCTCCATTCAAAATTGTAGTATTTTTAGTGTACTCATCTACCTCTGGATTAGGTTCATATTCAGTGTTAGTTGCATGAGTAGGACTAGAAACACTATTTTCACTTATATCATTTTGTAACTCAATCAGGTTCCCTTGAAGAATCATTTTGAGTCGTTCTATTGAAGGACAGTCTTCACTAGTGGGTATGCATTCTTCATATGGATATTCATTGTATGGTTGTGCATGAGGTTCACTAGAGAAGGGAAATTCGGACATGTTGCTATATGGATGGTCATGCATTGCATTCATTTCAAGCATAGCTTTTTCCTCCATGAGTGTTTCCATTGTTGATTGCAAACTAGGAGTTGGGGAGTATAAAATTGTTCATCTCCCCATTGTGGTGAATGCTGCATGTGTGCAGGTTGATTATGGTCCCAATAGTCACTTCTAGACACTTCGTACATTGGATGGTTTTCTCTAGACCCCCGTCTATAAGCATGCAAAATATAACGATTTCGGCGGGGTGGTCTAAGCCACCACATAAGGTGCAAGCATAATTTCATATTGCCTAGGGGAATTAGATTTGACAGATCGCTCATGTGATTGTCTTTCTAAAGCAGATGGTCGAACTTCTAATTGATCTAAAAGTGATGACCGGGTATGAGAAAAGTGTTCATTTTCAACTTTGTGGTGGATGATGTATGTGATCATAATGATTAGGGTATGTGAGATTAGGGGCCCTGAGAAGGCCCATATAATTCCCTAAAGTCACTATGGTATGGGTGTTCATCCTGTGAAAGATGCCCGTAAGCAAGCTCTCTAAGGGATTTATTTGTTCCATCCCCAGATGCAGACCAATATCCTGACATGATTTATCAAATTGAACTCACAATCTAATTTGGTTTATGTGGGTTTTGTTTGGTTTAAATGGGTTCATTTTTGGTTTTGTTGGGAAAGTTTGGTTTATGTGGGTTTTGGTTTGTTTGGGATTTGTTGTTTGAAGCCCCTGTAGGTCTAAGTGTAACCCAAAGAATTGAATGAGTATAGCCTAGAGTAAGTTGAGATGGGCTGAGTTTTGTTGCCTGACCCAAAGAAAGGAGGCTAATCTATGTGGGCTGAAATTGCTCTAGAAGTAAAACCCAGTTTAGGTTGAAGTGGGCTCGGTTCGGTGTAAGCCCAAGTTATGGGTTCAAATGAGCCCACCTGGTGTGGGCTTGATTATAAATGTACCTGATTCAACTCGGTAAATCGCCGAGTTAGGATTGACTCAGTATTCGGGGAGGCAACTCAACTTCGGCTGTTTGACTCGGTGAATAAAGAACTGGTTCACTCACTCGGCTTAGTCGAGACTTTTACTCAAATTGAGTCAAAGTTTCCTATTCAAACTCACTCGGCTCACTCGAGTCAACAAGTGTAGTTGTTCTCAAGCAAAATTTTTAGATTTTCACTCACAATCAAGAGCTTCAATTGCTCAAATCACAGCGGGCTAAGCTCAAAGGGATTTTAGTCAAGTTTGTGCAGAGCCAACGGACAACTCACGGCTTTGCTACACACCACAAAGCTCACAAAAAAGATTTGGCAGCTCACAGTTATGCACGCTCACGGCTTGGCGGCTCAAAAATTAGGCTCTACAGGGCGGATGTACAGGGATGGAGTAAACACCCGTGGTAGCACAATCTAACACAATAGGGTTTCGCACAAGCATGCGAATATTGACAATAAATTGGCTCAATAAACTTGGGGCCGGGCTCAATAATTCACGAGTCAAGCTCAAGGGTTGCAGGGCCAACGGTGTGTGCTCGGCCAAGGCAAGTTTCAGCAATGTATAGGTTTTCGGATGGCTCACCAACTCAATAACACATTCATTCAACCAATGTATTGGTTCACGGGGTTGACAGACTCGAGGCGGGGTCTCTAGCTCACCAGTGAACCGTGGCTTGACAATGCACAAATTTCAAAGCAGACTAGCATTGAGATTCAGCTATCACAGGTTGTTTATCACGAGTTATAATAGATCTACCATGCCTCACAGCGTCGGGGCTGGAGGTTTTCGAGCTCTCTAATGGTACAGCTCAGCTCGGGCAGATGCGGTTTAGTCTCGGGTTCAAGCATGCATTCGTGGTGTGTGCATTCTGTGGTCTGCTATGTTGTTTGCGGGTTAAACAAAGACAGAAAGCACAGAGGATCCGAGAGCTATTCCTGGCATAGTTACTCACCTTAAGGCACTCGTGCTTTTCTTGCCTTCCTTGGGTTGCTTTAGCGACTCAAAGAAGCACAGTGGAACACACTCTAGTCTGCACCTTTCCTTGTCTTTCTCCCTTTTGGCAAGCACAACCAAAGACAAACAAAGACTGTTGCTCAACAAACAATTTTAGTACCAGGAATGCACAGATGGAGCAAGGGTTATGAATATCAATACTGCACATGTACTTGAGAGTGACTTGGGTGACAGGGACCAAGAATTTCATCGACAACACTTTGAGCTACAAGGCAAAGATGGAGTTTATGAGATGCGGATGGAGTACTCACTTACATTATATAACTACCTCGAGAGTGCGAGGTGAGAATGCAAACATCGTGATGGAGATGCAAATGCGGTCTGCATGTGCACTAAGTTACGAGTTATGGAAACTAAAAGTTACACTAGATATGTACGAGGATGAATAAATTTCAGTAAAGACAAGCACAAAAATCAGCAGGGCACACCCAAGTCCCCGGCAGCGGCGCCAAAAACTTGGTAGGCCCGAGAAGATGTTTATATTTTACGGCCTACGGTGATACCGCAAGTGCACGGTGTCTGGTTGGAGAACTGGGCACGTACGAGTCGAACCACAGAGACTTGTGGTGCTCTAGTGATCTAAGGCTTGCTAACTGAATTTCTAGTGTGACAAGTGACAGCAGATAGTTTTGCCGAAACGGATGAGATGTAATGATGTGAACTAAACTAAGGTAAAAGATACAAAGTAGAGACCACTAGGGTGTCGAATCCACCATATAACCTCAGCTAAGTTGATTCAATTTTGATAGTGTTCTCGTCCCTTGTAATGGCAAGTCTGCCATTCATCCAGGGTTTCAATGGATAGCTTAATATCAACTGAGGCACTTAACTAATTCCTAGTATTAGCTGTCTTGTCATAGTACAGCTAATCACAAATCTGTTTCATTTCTCAGGTGATTAAACTTATCCTAAGATGGATACTCTAATCACAATCAAAGTATTTTCCCTAGTACTAGCTGTCTTCTCAGGGCACAACTAGTCTAAGAATCCATATTGTTCAATGAAGCATGAATTGCACACATTTAACATAGAAATAGCCTGACTACAATGCATACAGAAAATTGACATACATTGTGAAAGTAATATGCAAAAGTGTTTAGATTAAATGTATCCTAAGCATTAAAGCACAATCAAGAACAATTACAAAATATGAACAACTCTTAGCAACAGATTTTTAGGTTTCATCTCAACCCTAGCCACAGTGATTAAAACATCAAAGTAAAACTACAAGTTAACCCTAATTGACTGCACTGGCTAGTCCAGGCGTGCCCAAAATCATCTTCTTACACCTCTATTTATACATGCAACCGAATTCCCAAAACTACCAAAACCCTAATTATTTTAAAACACAAATTAAATGCAAAAGAATTCGAACCCATACTACTCAATCGTCTCGCTCCTTTTGTCACGCCTTTGAATCGACTACTCTGGTTTCCTCTTGATTTATCAATGAAACCCTAACCTATCTCTGTCTAGTTCTCTCTTAGCTCCTGGAGAGAAGGCTGCAAAAGGGACTAGAAAGCGATTAGGTAAGGTGGTGCGGCTTGGGTGTCATGAGATGATGGAGTTGGTGGCGAAGGTGGGCTGGGGGTGAAGAGGGTGGAGGAGCGAGCTTCTCCCCGCGTGATGGAGACGGGAGAGAAGAATGGGTTTTGCGAGAGAAGAAAGAGAAGAGGAGAAGAGAAATGAGTATGGGTCGATAGGGTATAGGGTATGGTGGTTGTTGTGTTGGCAGGTGCTTGAGATTTGATGGGATGTGGCCTGCAGCGAGCATTGGATCTAGCAGGAGAAGATCTGACTACTGGGAAGACTTGGAGTAATCTGGTGTTGCGCGGAGCATCGATCCTCGATGATAGTAGAGGCAGCGATCGTATGATGCGTCTCAGGGCGAGATCTCAACGGCTCGGGACGAGCGGGTTCGGATCCGGTCTCGGGTAGCTCTAGCCCATGTCTTCTTTGTTGGGTTGCAACTGATTCACGCGCGGGCTTTGGCTATCTGCTCCATAGATGTTTGACTCCAATTCTTCGCTCTTTTGGCTCCTCGATTCTCCGAGCTTTATTTATTACCTAAAAACACAAAATTAATTAATACAAATATTTATTCTTGAAAACAAAGAAAACACAGAATCGGGATAATATCTGATTCTTGAGCACAAAAGATGAGTAAAATGCCAATAAAAAGGTGTATAAATATGCATTATTTGGCACTCATCAATTGCTGCGCCTTCCAATTTCCTACCATTTTTCAGACACCTACCACACTACCTCCTGAAAGAACTCATGACCACCACATCAATCGATTCCCAATGCTACCCCTCCAAATCTTCGCCCTTTACAGTCCCATATGTTCAAAAGGGAGTGATTGAGCAACGAGTGCAAGAAATGCTTGGATTCCGAAATGTCAGCCCGGCCATAGCCCTTTCGCCTCACCGATCATCTTAGTCAAGAAGAAAGACTAGTGGTGGCGGTTACGTGTCGTATCGTAAGTCAATGCTATCACTATTAAAGATAAGTACCCTATCCCGATTATAGAAGAATTATTAATCAATTGGCAGGCGCTACTATATTCACCAAACTTGATCTTCTAGCGGGTTATCATCGATTAGGGTTTACTTAAATGACATAGCTAAATCGCTTTACTCACCACTTGGTCATTTCGAATTTCGAGTGATGCCCTTTGGTCTTACAAATGGTCCTGCTACCTTTCACTCATTAATGAATAACATCTTTAGCCCATACCTTAGAAAGTTCATCTTGGTGTTTTTCGATGATATACTCATTTATAGTCCGAGACATGGCTACTCCACTGTGAACATTTGCATATCGTTTTGTCTATTTTGCACAAACATTCCTTGTTTGTTAAGCGCAGCAAGTGTTCCTTCGGACAACCACAAATGGAGTATCTAGGCCACATAATCAGCAGCAAGGGGGTAGCAATGACCGGCAAAATCGATCAGTATGTTAAATTGGCCTAGACCAACTACACTTAAAACTTTACGAGGTTTTCTCGGGTCCGACGGGTTACTATCGCAGATTTATTAAGGGTTACGGTTTAATTTGTAAACCACTTACCGAGCTACTCAAAAAGGGCAACTTTGCTTGGACGGATCTGCCGAAGTTAGCTTTTGAACAACTAAAGAAAGTAGTTACTTCTACACTGTTCTCACTCTGCGGATTTCACTAAGGAGTTTGAACTTGAAATCTTGCTAGTAATCTAGGAGTGGGAGCCGTATTAATGCGAGTGGCGACCAATTTCCTTCTTGAAAGAAAGGTATGGGAATCCAATATCAAGCCTTATCCACTTATGAAAAGGAGTTGGTTTGGCAATTGTCTTATCCGTCACCAAATGGAGATCGTATTTATTAGGGTCTCATTTTACGATATTTACGGATCATCAAAGCCTCGGATTTTTCCTCGGATCAACAATCGCATACGCTTCTTCAACGAAATGGATGACTAAATTATTGGGGTATGACTACACTCTTGCTTACAAGAAGGGTTCGGACAATCAGGTGTGATCTCTTTCAGAGCTAATTGTTCTTCTCTCTCAAAGAACAACACCAAAATGGCTTGAAGACATTCTCACTAGCTATATAGATGACCCCATAGCGATTTATTGGATTCCTAAATGACTATCTCTTCCATGCATGATACTGGATATACCCTTACTAATGGCATTTTGAAGTTTCGGGGTAGAATTTACATTGGTAAAGCTGGACTGCTAGACAACAAGTTATGGCACTGTCCCACTCATCCGCCATTGAGGTCACTCGTGCATGCAAACCCATTACCAACGTGCCAAGACTTACTTTCATTGGCGGGGGTATGAAGCGTGATTTAATACAATTTGTCCAACACCGTGATGTCTCGCCAACAACATAAGGTGGAGCCTGAGTTACTGCGGGTCTTCTCCATTTCTACCCATTCCCCGATCAAGCCCGGAAGCACATCAAGCATGGATTTCATCTCCGGGTTGCCTAAATCAAGGTCGCGATGTCATTATGGTAATCGTTGACCGTTTCACTAAATACTCTCATTTCATTGCTTTAAGTCATCCCTACACAAAGACAAACGTAGCAAAACTTTTCATCGATACGATCCTTAAGCCGTATGGTACTCCTGCCACCATTGTATCCGATAGAGATGTTGTTTTCCTTAGGGGGTTTTGGCAAGCCTTGTTCCAGTCATTTGGTACTTCTCTTCACATGAGCACTTCGTACCATCCGCAAAACAGGACGCCAAACGGAGCGTGTCAATGCTTTGCTCGGAATCGTATTTACGTTGTATGTGTAGCTACGAGGCCAACCAAGTGGGTTTCTTGGCTGTCTTTGGGCGAGTGGTGGTTCAACACCTCTTACCACACTAGTTTGAAACTCACGCCGTTTCAAGCTCTATACGGCTACTCTCCTCCACGGTTTGGACTCCATCGACGGGTGGCATTCGTCACTCGTGGTCGATGATTATCTACACCAAAGGGGAATAATGACAACGGAGTCTGCGCAGAATCTTCTCCAATCTCAACACCGCATTAAGCAACAAAGTGATAAGCGTAGAACGGAGAGAGTTTTGCAGTTGGGGATTGGGTTTACTTATGCCTGCAGCCGTATCGTCAAATGTCTGTCCAACTACGCAAGACTCTCAAGTCGGCACAAAATTTTTGGTCCATACAAGGTTTTAGAGAAAATTGGAGCGGTGGCCTATCGACTTCAACCGCCCGCTTCTTCCCGCATCCACCCCATTTTCACGTTTCATGACTTAAGCAAAAGCTTGGACAAGGGTTATTACCACAAACATCATTGCCCAACATTGACAAGGAGGGTTTGTTTAGGGTGAAGCCTGTCAAGATTATCAACTCTCGCACCATTTTCAAAGGCCGTCGACCTATTCCACGGTGGAGATACAATGGTCTCATACGGCGGGAAGGAGATACATCCCGGGAGGACGTATTGCCATCAAATCCTCTTTTCCCAAGTTCATCCTTGAGGACAAGGATGCTCTGTAGGAGCCGGCATTTGTCATATCCCTTCTTAGCCATAGTCAGGGGTGCCCTTATTAATTCTAGGGTTGTCTTTAGTTGAAGTCTTATGTGAGTATCTGGCACGTGTGAGCCAAAACCTCTCTCTCCCTTTTATTGGTCTCGTATTCACCCTTGACTGGGTGTGAAGATTTTATCCAGAAATTTATTTTTCTTTTGCCTCTTTGAGGTCCTTCTCAATATCACAGTGTAGATCCTGTGATTTGAATCCCTAATTAGAGCTGTTTGTAGTGTAGATCACTACACTTAGCTTCTCCCATAACCCTAGAAGCTAATTTAGAGATAACTAGAGCTAGGGTTTCACCAATAACTTTCATGGTCGATTCAGAGGTCAGAGACGAGACAAGGCAGAGAAATCAGGTTTGGGTTCTTGTGTAATCGATTTTGAGTGATTGTGAGAGATATAAATTGATGTTTGGTATGTGAGAGAAAGACAACATGTTTTAGGATTTAGTTTTACATTTTCAATTTCAATATGTTCTTCATGATGTTTAATATGTTTTAATTCAGTTTGCTAGGATTCAAATGAAACCCTAGTTCATTGTTCTGTGGTTCAACTGTGTTTGAAGTTATTCTTGTATGCTTAAATGATAAGATGTCTTCAATTCTAGCATTACAACACTTTACTCTCACAATGAATGCCTTGTATCCATTGTAGTTAGGCTAGACCTGTTGTTTGTGCTTGACTCATGATTTAACTTTTTATTGCTAACTCTTTGATTAGTTGTACTTATCTAGACAACTAATGCTCGAAGTAGTACCCTTAGCTGTTAATTGAAGTCTCACTTGGTGAAACTCCTTAGATAAGTGATAAACTTGACACATTATCCTTATCTCATCATAGGAACAAGACATTCAAACTAGTTGAATCTCATAACTGGATTAGTGGTGGATTTGAAAATCCTAGAACCACAAAATCAATAGTACAACAGTCTCTTGCTTATTTAATACATTAGAAATAGCATCACAACAACAATCCTTTCGTAAAGACACTAAAACAAACTCATATATTTGTGCTACCTTCCCGAAATCGATTAAGAATCCTTTAGATCATAACACACACTCCAATTCTACGTGGTTCGACCTGTGCTTGCCACTGCCTCCAAAGGCACTGTGCACTTGCAGTTTAAGACGTAGGAAAATAAATGGTCTAAAACCAGCCACGTGGAAAGGGGTGCCCATAATCCTCAAAACAAGGTGCCCACAACTATCACTGATTTTTTCAATAAACTCAATGCCAAAGAGAGCGAAAAATGGTCAAGGTCGAGTTAAACAAAAACAAAAAATAATTATTTCAAGCATCTAAAACTCCGGTCAAAGCCTTTTTCAAGAAGTTTTTCCTAAAACCAATCTTACTCAATTGGAAGTTACTCATAAGGCAAACATGGAAGGTACTAAAAAAGAACTTATACAAATTGAAGACTGTAATCCCACTTCAACATAGATAATTGTACAAAATACAAACTTATCTCAAAATCTGAAGAAAGAAATTATTAAGATCAACAACATTCACAACACAAAAGTGGATGTGATCATGGATGCCACAATCAATATTGGGGCAAACTTTGGAGGACATGAGGAAAGAGCCAGAGCACTTTATGCGAGATTGTAGCAAGAAGCATCTCTCCAACCACAGAAAGAAACAACATTCTAACTCCTATGATGGATGAAGTAATTCAAGTGTCGACACAATTGAAAACAACACGAGAAGAAAAGAGGGTGAATCAGAAGTTTTAGAAGATGCAGTGAATTTGGCCTCAGATGGACTTAATGGATATTAGATCGCTGGTTTATAATATGAGAGGGTTAACAGCAATAGACAAAATGGATGCCTTAAAGGATCAAATTAAGAAGAATAAGCCAAATGTGTGTCTAATCCAAGATACACACATGAGGGGAAAATGAACAACTCAAAGGGTAACAAATATTTGGGAAATGATCAAAGCACCAATGGAAAGATAATCCTTCTCAAGGCTTACCGGGAGGGTTATTAACAATATGGGATGACAACTTATTTGAATGCGTGGAAGATATCTTAGGCCCCAACACTTTGTATCAAAAGTTAAAATGCAGAACAAATTACTTTGAATGGTGCTTCACTAATGTATACTCACCTTGTACATATTGGGAGAGATGGAAATTCTTGGAAGAGATAGTAGACTTAACAAGATAGGAAACAGAATATTGGGTTCTAGCTGGAGACTTAAATGCTGTAAGGAGAAGAAGAGAAAGGAACGAGCCTGGTGGTTCAAGAAGAAATAGAAGGCTTTTCAATGAATATATGGAAGAACATGGGTTAGTGGATTTACCCTTAAGTGGAGGATTGTACACATGGAGTAATATGCAAGAAGACCCATTATTGTGTAGACTAGATAGAATAATTGTTACCCCACAATTTGAAATCAAATTCCCTATGCTAACTAAAACTGTTCTTTCTAGGACCCTGTCAGATCATTCAACATTACTGCTAACCATTTCAAATGCGATGAGAGACAAACCACCTTTCAGAGTACTGGTTCTCTCGACCTGATTTTATCAAAAATCTGAAAATTTGGTGGAGCACCATGGTCTCCTCTGGATCCCCAAGTTACATAATGTCCAAGAGCCTGCAGAATTTAAAATTCTTTCTCAAAATATGGAGCAGAGAGACTTATGGTCAAGTGGAAAGCAAGAAGCAGGAATTGGTTACAAAAATAGATACATATACCAAATTAGAAGAAAATGGTGCATTATCCCCTCAATAATTTATAGAAAGAGCGGAATGGAAAGCAAGGTTAAAGGAAATTAATCTTGATGCTAATATGAAATGGCTAGCAAGATCGAAATAACAACATTTTAATGAGGGGGATACAAATACAAAATATTTTCATTCTCTGAAAAATGGAAGAAGAAGGAGGAATACAGTGTTAAAACTAGTTATCAATGGTGAAGACAACTTTTTTTAGGAGGATATGAAGCAAGAAATCTCAATCTACTTCTTTAATCTCTTTCAAGATGATCATACAATTAGACCTCAAATGAATCCAGAATTTTTCACAAGAATCTCTACTGAAGAAAGTACCGAAGTGGAAAAGCCAATATTTGTTGAAGAAGTTTGGTCAGTTATCAAACATTTTAAAAATAACAAGTCTTCGTGGCCCCGATGGGTAGTTTTATAAGGTTTCTTTTGGAAGTGATCCAAAAGCAGATTTTATGGATGTCATTCTTGAATTTGAAAATGAGTTGAAAGTGGATGGGAGAACAAATTATTCTTTTATAAGTTTTATTATTCCCAAAAAGGAACAAGTTGGCTCTCCAAAAGATTTCAAACCAACCAGTTTGGTCAGTAGCATCTACAAGATAATATCAAAGGTGTTAACTCAGAGATTCGAGAAGGTCTTGCCCAAATTGATTTCAGAAAATCAAGGTGCCTTCATTGCAGACAAGCAAATTCTTGATGGAATTCTAATTGAATGTGAATTGAGTGATTCCAGATTTAAAGCTAAGGAGCCATGAACTTTGTGCAAACTTGACATTCAAAAAGCATTTGATAATGTCGGTTGGCACAATCGATAATGTACTTCATTCATCCGGGTTTTGGTGCAAAGTGAATCAAATGGGTTGAACGGTGTGTAACTACATTGAACATGCAATGTTGGTGAATACATTCTACAAGAAGATTCAAACCTCAAAAAGGCTTAAGACAAGGGGATGCCTAGTCACCTTTTCTCTTCATTCTAGTTGCAGAAATATTCTCCAAACTCATGAAGAATGTTGTGCAACTTAATATGATCTCAGGTTTCAACATCAACTCCATTCAAATCTCACACCTCCAGTTTGCAGATGATACATTAGTTTTCCTAGATGCTACTAAAGAGGAAGCTGACAATTTAGTGATCATACTTCAGACTTTTGAGGGCATTACAGGCTTAAAAGTTAACTTCAGTAAAATTTCAGTTATAAGCATTGGTGCAGAGCATTCAGTTGTTGCTATTGCTGAGATCCTAAAATGTAAAATTAAATTTTTACATCTAAAATATTTGGGAATGACAGTGGGTGCTACTTCAAGATGCTTCGACATTTGGGATTCAGTGATAGAGAAATTTCAAAATAAATTAGCTTCATGGAAGAGGAAGTTCTTCTCTAAAACATGCAAAGTTATCTTGATTTAAACATCACTCTCCAGCCTCCCAATATACTACATGTTTATATTTCAAATGCTAGTTTCTGTTGAGAAGAAATTGAACCAGATAATGAGATACTTTCTTTTGGGTTCTTCAGCTGAGAAGAAAAGAATTAACTGGGTAGCTTGGGATATAGCTTGCAAACCAAAGAATTTGGGTGGATTGGGAATCAGGAATCCCGGGCTTTATTGGCAAAATGGTCTTGAAGGTTTTCTAAAGAAAAAAAGCAATTGTGGAGAAGAGTAATTCGGGAGAAAATGCAAACTCATCCACAAGCAATTTGGGTAAAAGACTCTAACAAACTTCAAGGAAGAGGAATGTGGAAAAATATTCAAAAACAAAAACAAGTGGTGCAACAAATTTGAACTCTTCATATGAATAAGGGGAATGCAGTCAGTTTTTTTGTGGGATACTTGGACCGGAACTAAACCTTTGAAGACCATATTTCCATCAATCTTCAAGCTAGCAACTCAGAAAAATGCTCCAGCCTCTGAGATGATAACCACAAGAATATGAGACTTAAAGCTTAGAAGAAATCTACTGCAAGCAGAAATTCCAGAAATGCTTGAGATTTTTTCAGTTCTTGGAACTCCTCCAGATCTGGATGAAACTGCTGAAGATGAATTGCAATGCATAGCTCCAGATGGTTTCAACACCAAAATCTGTTACAAATGGCTGGTGGAATAACTTCCAGACACATCAAATGGAATTCCTTGTTCCTGCATCTGGATTAAGCATTACCTCCCAAAGTTCAATTCTTCATGTGGATGGATGCACAAAACTCTATTGCAACAACTGGAAACCTTATCAGAAGAGGATGCCCAATTCAGAATGTATTGTGCTCACTCTGCAATCATTCTTCTGAAACAGTGGACCATTTAATGATGCATTGCACATTCTCTCATAACATCTGGAGCTATTTCATCAATGGGTACAAAATAAAATGGGTGCAAGCGAAAGAACTCTCACTAAGCAACTTCAAGCATGGAAATTCGTGGAGAGGGAAAAACAAAGGAGAAAACTTTGGCCACTTATTATATTTGCAGTTTGTTCCATTTAGAATGAGAGAATTAGGAGGGTAATGGCCAGAAAAAGACCTCAAGATGAAGCTGAAGTCATTTTAGAGATCAAAATTTTACTTTATTTATGCAAGGGAAAAGATAAAATTTTCGAGCTAGCATCTTTAGAGAACTTGTCACTCATTAAAAGGTGGTTATACATTGTAGATAACATGGAGCATGTTTTTTTGGTTTTTTTGCATTTTTTTCAGTTCACTCTCAACCTTCTAAGTCAAAAAAAAACAAACAACAACACGTGGGTCAAAATTGATTCGACATTTATACAGGACACGGGTGATACTAAATCCTCGTCCACCCGTCTCTTCTTGCTCACCGGTAAAAAGACATTTGTTTTTGTAAGACTAGTAAGGACACATGTGCGATGCACATGCTTGAATTGAATTCTTTTAACAACACCAAATTTGATAATAATGGAAAATAAAAATCTTAAAATAAAAACTTAATATCCTTGTTTGTACTCATTACGTAGATAATTTAAAGAGCTTTCCAAATATTTTAATTTTTGCAAAATCCGATGTGTATTTTTAAAGATATCTAAGTTTTAATTTTTTTGGTTTTTAAAGATATCTAAGTTTTAATTTTTTTGGTCTATTTTTAAAACAATGGCATTCCTGTAAATATACAAATATGAACTAAAAACTTAGTTAATGGGGGTATTATTGTCATGTGAAAAGGCTTCACCAAACAATTCACCTCTTTTCTTTATATTAGTACTAGTAAGGACACATGTGCGATGCACATGCTTGAATTTTATACATCCAACAATACTAAATTTGAAAGTCATGAAATTTTTTTCCTAAAATAAAAATTTACTATTCTTATTTGTACTCGTTGCGTAGATAATTGAAAGAGCTTTTCAAATATATAAATTTTACAAAAATCCGGTATATATTTTGAAAAATATTAAGTTTTTAAAATTTTTGATTTATTTTTAAAACATTGGTATTTATGTAAATATCTAAAAAATGGGAAAAATTAAGTAATTTAAAAAGTCTCCTACCAAAAGATCTCTTTCTTTATATTAGTAAGATATATAAGAAGATAGATGAAATAATCCATAGTCGTCGTTGCTGGGTCTGTGCAAGTGAGGCCCATTTTGTGTTCGTGTTTTTCCACAGATAGATGAGAGAGCTCATTACTATTCTCTACACTACAGTGTCTAATGAAATAGAGAAGGTTTTTAGATAGAGAAACAAGTTCTAGATAGAAAGAGGTACAGAGACAGAGAGAGATGGGAGTTGATTATTACAAGGTTCTTGAAGTCGATAGGAATGCAAGTGATGATGATTTGAAGAAAGCATATAGAAAACTAGCAATGAAATGGCATCCTGATAAAAACCCTAACAACAAGAAAGATGCGGAAGCTAAATTCAAACAAATCTCTGAAGCTTACGATGTAAAAATTCCTAAAACCCATTTTGTATTTGTACTTTTATTTCATTCTAATTATAGTTTACTTACTTTTTCATGTGTAGGTTTTGAGTGATTCTCAGAAGAGAGTAATTTATGATCAGTACGGTGAAGAAGGTTTAAAAGGGCAAGTTCCACCACCTCAATCTGGTGGTGGTGGTTACTCTGATTATGCTGATTATGGTGGTGGTGGTGGTGGTGCATTTAGGTTTAACCCAAGGAGTGCAGATGACATATTCTCTGAGTTTTTCGGGTTTTCAAGTCCATTTGGTGGTGCTCATAATGGCGGTGGTGGTGGTGGTTATTCAAGGAGTGTTTTTGGGGATGATATCTTTGCTTCGTTTAGAGGTGGAGGTGGTGGTTGTGGCGAGGGTTCTGTTCCAAGGAAAAGTGCTCCGATTGAGCGAACATTAACTTGCAATTTGGAGGATTTGTATAAAGGGACTACTAAGAAAATGAAGATCTCCAGGGAGGTTACTGATTCAAGTGGGTAAGTTTCTTTGTTCCAGTTACTATGATTGCTGTTCTTATTTGCTTGAATGAATTATAGTTTAGTTTGTACTGTGTTTTTGAAATGGTGAACATTTGTTAGATTCTGGTGACGGATTAGCCGAAGAGTAGGTTTAACTCTTTACTTATGCTGCATTATGCTTTCTTGTGAATGAATGTGATTGTTGGGAGATCATGGCTTCTCGAGTAGCAGTGTGTTGGGAGATTGAAGCTCCGCATGTTTATGTTTCCATATAGTCTTGAATTGTTGGTTAATTTGTGCAAGTGTTATTAATTTTTATGAAGGGTGAATCAACATTGTGATGGTAAAATTATTTTGTATGTACATATAACAATGCACATTTTTGGTGTGAGCATTTTTTTTAGTAAGATTCTAAATGGAGCTTCGAGTATTTATATTCGAGGTCGATTTCTTTAAAACTACTACTTTTGCTTCTATGATGGCGTTAGCATCCCAAGTTATTCTTTCGGTTTCATGGAGATTGTCAGATTCAAAAGGTAATAGCGTGCATTGGCAATAAACAGCAATAAGATGAAGATGTCGTGTAGTTTTTTTTTTTTAAATTCAAAATAACTCTTCTGGCATGCTCATTTTGCCAGTGGTTTAGAGTTCCGCTGTAGGTCATCCTTGGGGTTATTTCATGTAGGTAAGAACACACAATATAAGTACTAGGGTAGATATCCGGGGTAGAAACCTATGTGCAGTTGATGCACTTCAAATTCTAAAAACAATCATCCTACTTTCGGGTAATTTCAGCATTAGAGAATTGTAGTTGGCTGGAATACTCGCAAACTGCCTACTACAAGTTGCTGGTCATCCACCTGCCAAATGAATTTCCACCAGGGATACCTAGAGCATATTGCCATTGGACACGTTTATAAAACGTGTGGAATATGGAAAATAGGGAAGCATGGAATATAGTTGGCTGGAATACTTGCCAAATGATTTTTGGCGAAGAACTGAAGTTCATTGTGGATCATTACACAATCCAATGAGTAACTAAATCTTATATCTAGGACTAGGAGCTGCGTATCCTACTGTTGTACCAGTCTAAGCAAATAAAAATCTGTCGTCTTGTTACTTTTCCGTATCTTCATTGTGCATATAATTGTATTACTGAAAAGCAATTTTGGACAGAGTTGTGTATTCTACAGTTGTACTCTATAAGCAAATAAAAACATGTATTGTACCGTTGTACCTTATTTGCTTTTCGAATTTATGGTGCATATAATTGTACTACTAAAAGGCAATTGTGGAAATAGTTGCCAAATTCTATTTACTACAGTAAGAAACTTGGAAGTTCTGGTCAGCCTTGTTAATTTACAGTACCAGTTTTACATTTGGATTCTTATCTAACATTTTTTTCCCCGTACTGTTTCTTTCTAAAGGAGGCCTACGACAGTAGAGGAAATCCTGTCGATTGTTATCAAACCAGGTTGGAAGAAGGGGACTAAGATCACATTCCCAGAGAAGGGCAATGAGCAGCGAGGTATGATACCTGCAGACTTGGTTTTCATAATTGACGAGAAACCTCACAATTTATTCAAGAGGGACAGCAATGACCTGATTGTGAGCATGAAGGTATCTCTGGTTGAAGCGTTAACAGGATACACAGCACAAATAACAACTCTAGATGGTCGAAGTCTCTCCATTCCCGTCACGTCAGTCATCTCCCCCACCCATGAAGAAGTCGTCAAAGGAGAGGGAATGCCAATCCCAAAGGACCCGTCCAAGAAAGGAAACCTAAGAGTCAAGTTCAACATCAAATTCCCAGCCAAGCTTACACCAGAGCAGAAAACGGGTATAAAACGATTGTTGAATTCTTCATGAATGCATGGTGGTATCTCTCTGCTTTAACCTACCTCAGCAGACTCAACGGAGTTGATGCATTTTCACTTTCTTGCCATCATCTCTAGCAATAATAAATTATACTTCGGCGGTAATTACGTCACTTGAACAAAGAAGCTGCACCACATGCTAAACACTGTCACCTCAGTTTCCTGCATTATGGCATCATGCAATAGTAGCCCTTTAGCTATAACCTCCTCTACTTGTTTTTCCTTCAAGAAAATTTTCATGTCTATTTCGGGTTCCTTTTCAATAGATGAACACTTTCTTTTGTAATTGTCCTAGCAGCATTATCAGAGTTCCATTGGTGAATACAGGTTGTTGACCTTGAAAACATTACGACTCTTCTCCAAGAGGGGCAAGATTCTAGATCAAAAATATCAGACCCTCAATATCCCATGCTGGTCTTGAGTGGGACCAACCTTGTCCACGTGGACACGGTCGCTATAGTCCACCTCAACACAAATAATACTTTCCACAGTTGTTTCTTTTTTCTACTCATTTGGTACTGTCAATCGTTATAAAGCAAAGTTGTTCTAAATGGTCCACCCACTTTGATAGGTATCTCACTTGGAAACTTTATGGTGTCAATTTCAGTATTTAAAACCAATTTGCTTTTCATTATTAATTGCATCTTTGAATGCAAGGAATCTCTTGGGGGATATTTGATTGACATTTTGGATCTTGGTGTTGGATTCTATTTCGCGTGCTAATACAAGACAATTCTCTGGTTTAACTAACTAAGATAATATTGGGTTTTGATGCAAAAGCTATGTTTGATTTCTGTGTTTTTCTTCGCTGGAGATTTTTAAACTTGCATACACGACAAACAAGACAATAGCATTATTCTTGGTCGTCATCATTTTGGTGCATTGAACATTTCATGTTTCGGGTCATTTTCATTCTAAACAGGAAACTAATGCGAATGGTGACGATCTTCTGAACATAAATAACTTTCTATTTAGGGTAAAGTCCTCGTCATAAAACACTAAACTCGCACTAATGCATTTCTTCAATCATTCATTTTCTTTCTTTTGGTCTTTTTTAGACTACTTTTTCATCTCCCACAAATCCTGTAATTCATTCAGTTCATGGAAACTGTTTGTCGTCACGGATTCTAAGTATTCGGACACCAAGCTCAACAAGCGAACTTAACTATATGGCTTACTTCTTTTTGCTTGCTTAAGTTGTTTTGGGTGAATCAGAAATGCCTTCGAATTCAAACAAAGTGGAGACATCATGCATAGCGCTAGCATTACTTTATACCCAAAAGACTCCCAACATTAAAGTGTTGATAGCAGCCGTGCTATCACAATGGACCCTTCAAGGCTTTAACTTTACTTGCCAAAACATACTAGACCGTGTGGTGGGTCTCGCATCGTCCATCCTCAGCCGTGCATCCGACGAAGATTGTCCAAGGCATTTGCGGATCGATCGACGTAACTAAACGGGTCGGGTCGAAATATGGGTACCAACTCATCCAAAAGACAAGGAAATGATTGATGGGTGTGGATGGAGTTTGGTCATATTGGATCAAAACTGTCTCCCCACTAAACCCTGTTAACTAGACAAATGAGACTTTATGTCATGTTTAATCATGCACACAAAGTTTGATTAACTAAAACAATATGCGCTTGTGGAAATGAAAAGATGCATAGATCCCCCACAGAGTTGCAACAGCATCATAATTCTCATAGTCATTGTTCATTCCACTAACTACTCATGATCAAAACAGTATATATACTACTGAGAATGAGATGACAAAATAAGTTCTTCTAGAAATTTGAAAAAATATTCTTAAAAGAGTGTTAATTAAGTTTTTCGAGTCAACTGTGATAATGTAAATTAAGAAAAACTTTATACGAGAAAGGAGAAGAAGACATTTTTCTCTAGAGTTTCCACTACTTGATGTTTGCTTTGCTAAGCAGTGAGTGGATACTGGCTCCAATCTTTCTTCTTGTACATTACACTAGTGGGTGGGCATAGTATACCTAGCATCATATACAGAACTAACATCAATTCAAATTTGATCACTTCAACTTCAATTTTACCAATTCGAAGGGTTCATATGGGTGGATCATGCACTAGTGGTCCTCTTCTTCTTCTTCCATGGACCCATTTTCTCTCTTTTGCAAACTTTTCCTTTTTCGCTTTTTTTTCCTTCGTTGAATCGCATCTAGTCTAGAGATGCTTGAGCACTTAAAGTGTTGCCTTCCTTATCTAGTTCACCATCAGAGCACATTTTGATGGTTTGTGCTGTGCTTAAAGGAAAAATGTTGCTTAGCGTAGCTGAAAGAATGTGTATCTTTTTGGTTACTATTCCGGGCAAGCATCTCTCAAAAGCATGCAACACGTTTGAAAGATTATGTTTTGAATATGCTTTGTTAAAAATACCTGGCACTTTTAGGGGCGACCCCGAAAGAATTAGGGGCGACTTTTTTATTCCCAACCCATATACACCGTTAAGGGATGTCCAAAAACGTGGAGAATACGTTAATGCCCTTACACAATCTAAGACATTTAGTGCCCGATTATTATACATTAATCGGAAGTTTAGTAGCTATATTATACTACCGTTTAATATCGATTTTGTGCCAAACTCGCATCCTGGCGCTTCTATAACAATCTAAGGAAAAATAACCTCACTAGCCTACCGATTATAGTAGCTCCTAAATTCCCAAAATCGGTGATTTCGCAAGAAAGAAATTTGGGGCAACCGGGGATAACCTAAGCCTTATTAACTATCGATTATTCTAGTTCCCAAATTCAAAATGACATTTCGCAAAACAAAATTTGGGGGCAACCGTATAATCGTTAGGTTATTAGCTACCGATTATACTCCAACTACCTGCAAAAATGTAGGTGATATTGTTATGAATTTCAAAATATTTATGAAAAAATCTAAGTTTTAATTGTTGATCTAACTACCGATTATACTCCAACGGCTTGTTCGTTCAAAAGAAACTAGCCCAGGTGCCTCAAAACCACACACACCCATTGATAATACATATTGATAAACCTCCGATTATGTTGAAGTAACTCGTTTTTTTTTAAAAACTAGCCGTTGGGTACTTTTTGCTATAAATAGAGACCTATCTCTACCAAACTTATTCACCCATCACATTCAATCTTCCTAAATCACCACCCATCACTTTGAATCACCAAAATGGCTACAACTCCGTTCAATAATATGAAGATGTTGCTATTGTCGAGCACACACCACTCTCACAAAGCACTCCGAGAGGAAGCGCAATGGGTGACCAAAGAACGAAGACCCAACAAGAGGGCCTTACTTTGGGATGATCAAAACACCAATGCTTGGTGGAAACGGTGTTTAAGGTTTTAAAGCACTAAGCGAAATCGTTATAGGAGGACGCTCCCGCAAATAAGGAAAGGTACGCATATTTATACAATGAATGCAGATGCTGAGAAACGAATTGAAAGCTCGTAAGGACGCTATGCCAAACGAAGACCGAATGAGTAGAGTAAGTTTGTGAATCAATAGGCCCTCTTATCAAAAATTATTTATTTGGTTATGATTATTCAACAACGCTACCTTATTTAAAAATTGTTTTCCCAAAAGATACTTTGGGTCGGGAGCTAACACGAATTAAGGTACGGCCATGAGTTTCTCGCACGAGGATCACTACACTCTCGGAGGAAGCTGAATGGCACCGCCCAATATAATTAAACTCGTAGAGAATCCCTTTAGGCGATGTATTGAACAATTTTATGTGTTTTACTTCTATTTTATTTCAACTACATGTATGTTTTTTTCGATTCAATAAAATGAGTGACTTCAAATACCGGTTCAATTTTAATGGTGTGGAAATAAGGATTTTAGAAAAAACTCATTTAGGGGCAACCTATAACTCGGTAGGTTTTGGAACCTATCTTCCGTACGATTATGGCTACATCCAAATCACGAACCACATGGTTAGGCCCCTCGGCTTTGTACCCTCTTAACCTATGGATTCTGGCAAGGGTTCGATCTGGGGGCTCCTTACAATCGGTAGATTATTAAGTTGAGTAGACTATCGATTATGGTAGATTTCAAATTTCCTACAATGAAGGATTTTAGAAAAAACTCATTTTGGGACAACCTATAATCGGGAGGTTGGGTAACCTATTTGGCTTCCGATTATGGCTAAATCCAAATCACGAACCACATGGTTATGGTTGGCTCTGCACCCCCTCAAAACCTAGGAATTTGGCCAATGCTCAATTTGGGGCTTCCACACCTGTAGGTTATAAGTAACCATTTCTACCGATTTTGGGCTACTCAACAATCTAAGAGCTAATGAGGTGGTATTACCTACCGATTAATAACCGTTTGGATGAATAAAACCAAAGTCGACCTAAATTCAAATTCATTTCATTTTCTTTTCAACTTCAACTTCAACTCTCTTCTCCTCTTTCCTTCCGATTGCAGAGGAAAACTCTCCCTCTCCTCGCTATACATCGTTCATCGTCGAATCGAATCATCGTCGATTATTCTCTATAAAGATGAAAGAAACGAACGTAAGAAAGCTCAAACCAAAAACGTAAAGTGCGCTTGGTGAGGATCCGAATATTGGATTGCATGCCCGTAATAAAGAGGTTTTAACTCACGAACCCGAAGAACACGAAGACGATGAAGTAGGCGAATACTGATAGCCAAACTCTCAAGCAACTTCAAATGGCGCCGATTAGGTAAGATTCCTACCATTAATTTGGTTTATATTGCTTCAATTGGACGAATCCATGTTTTAATCTTTTAGGGTTTTCTTGTTATTACCTTAATCTATAGGTTAGGTATTGTTATAAACT
Organism: Papaver armeniacum; assembly: GCA_023531295.1. Lineage (NCBI taxonomy): Eukaryota > Viridiplantae > Streptophyta > Magnoliopsida > Ranunculales > Papaveraceae > Papaver > Papaver armeniacum. The sequence continues at coordinate 9,949 of JAJJWW010001539.1, read as the reverse complement.
TCCGATTGTGGTCGAACTCTTCATTTCACGAGAAAATTTGTCATATTCGGGTGTTATTAATTTTGGTATCCTACCGATTATATAACGTTTTTCATTACTGAGGCCTAATTCAATCATAATCTAAGCTAATTGTGATTTATCCTTCCGAATAAACTAGGGAAGAACAAGTATTAGAGACGCAATAATCGGGTGAAATATTCTCGTAATATCTTTCCGATTGTTTAGGCTAACAACTTGATTTGTTTCTCGATACAAAGAGACGCATATTCTAGACATTAGTTTTGTTAGGCTTCCGATTGTGTGGAATTGAGGGTTATGTTGAACTTTAGATTCCGATTATTGTGTGTAGATAAACATATTCAACACCAAAGTTTATTTTGTTTCCGATTATACGTATTCGGTAGCTTTAGGTGAACTGATACTTACGATTGTGAATAATCGGAGGCACTTTGTTAAATCAACCAACCGAATATTTAGTTTCATAACCCAAGTACTTTTTTTTTTTTTGTTTAGGGATAAAGTAGGTAAAAACATCCAAGATGCAATTGTCTCGGCTAGTGCAAGGAAGGATAGGCGTCGAACTCTATCAACAAGTGCAAGGAGAGCTAGGATCGCTAACGCCGCCAAGTGGTCAAGTTGGAACTCAACAAGCAAGCCAAGAAGTCTGCCCAACCTAGTGCCCTCAATCCGAATCCTGGGCTCAACTGTGTGTGTTCAACCAAGTGCCTCTCAATCACAACCAATCCAAGAAGGTGTTCAACCAAGTGCTCTCAATCACAACCAATCCAAGAAGGTGTTAAAACAAGTGCCTCTCAATCACAACCAATCCAAGAAGCCGTTTCAACCAAGTGCCTCTCTATCACAACTAATCCAAGAAGGTGTTCAACCAAGTGCTCCACCATCACAACCAGAAATTGGAACAAGTAGAAGAAGTAGGACAAGCCGAAAAGAAAAATCCTCCCTCGAAGAAAGCGAAACACCTTGTCGATGAATCGAAGGTGAAGGATATTCCAAGGTGTAATCTTTGGGTCACGGAGGATGGAGGACAATTGTTATTTGGATACAAAGAATCCCAGGCCAGAGAAATATATGAAACTCGAGGTAATGATCGTATCCATTTTATTAACTTATTATGTTTTTCTCCGTAATACTTTTAAGGGTTGTAGTTTTAGGTTATTCTAATTTTATTTTTTAACTTGTCATGTGTTTAATAGTATCATTCCGATCGTTCGTTTTACTCAAAAAGCACCATCGCACCAACAAAAATGCTAGATTGGCCTTTGGAGGATGAATGTGAAAGGTTCAAGACCATTATCATGCGAATTCGTGGTTGGCCAATGCATGCGGAGAACTCAATGTTGGAACATGACCGGTGGCTATATCGGAGTTTGTGGAGAGACTTTATCCCGAGACCGACACCTTCCATATGCCGTTGGGGAGATGACGATAACCCTGAGATGATGTTGAGGCATTCTTAAACTCCCCGGCCCATGGCAAGGGTGTTAGGGCCGAGTTCACTAAGCAGCTTGGAATGGAGGAATCTTTATGATCCGACTAAGAAGTGTTTGGGTTGGGATGAAGAAACATCAATAATCGAGTTCAAAAGATGCATGAAGTATAGAACTAGATATTCTAACATGGGTACTTACGGATATGTTCAAGGGCACCAAGGAAAAAGAAGAGAAAGGAACTTTAACGGACGAGCAAGTCAACCACGCGCCACCGCATATCTCCTATGTGTATTGGGATGTGTCATTTCCCCAATACCAAGCAGTAATTCCGGCCGACGCCAACCTTTACAACTTCCGGATCCTCTCGATAAAGTGCATGAGTACTGGGGCCTGCATGCCATGCGTGGTTGATGGAAGAGTTGAGAAAGGCGTCGAGGGTTGAATTAGCCAAGTGGCCGGGAACGTGAGTCTCACATGGTGTATTGTTTATTAACTCCACATACTTGGTTATTTTTTTATTTTTTTATACTATTGAAGAATCAATTTCCTAATACTTGCAAAAATGACATTATAGACTTGGATCTACGTCCACTTCCCCTATCTTGGGATTGGCCATTGAAACCCTACGTGGGAGAAAGGTGACCCCATAGAAGAAAGTACGTCTCGATGACAACCATTCTAGGACGAAGGAGCATCAGTGATTCGTTTGAGGGAGATTTTGACTCACTTAATGCCCAAGACGTATGCTTTGATCCATACAAGGAAGACCGAGCTCACCGGACATATCGCGGGTCGGTCCGATTTGGCACTTTATTTTGACCGTTGTGGCACCCCACGGGATATGTGATGTACAATAACCTCAAGGGTGATGCGACAACACGGTTTTGTACAAGGTATACCAAAGGAGGAAATCCATGGCAATTTCACTTTGGTTGGGAGCAACGCGAGTCCGATAAAGATTCTATCCACGGTGGTTCACAAGGGTTCACCATCCCGTCAATTCCATTGGGATAGAAGGCGCATTACTTGATCAACCAAGGAAGGGCAGCCAACCAAGGTTTTGAAAATGCTCCCAACTACATGGATTGGTACCGCAATGTTTCTCATGTTCGTAATCCGTGATCTTAAAGCAAAGCCACCCGAGACAAGAGTATCCTCAAAGAGAAGCCCATGGGTTTTGATAGATTGTACGTATTGCTTTGTTAATTTAGTTTAATATTATGGGTCAAAATAGAGTAATAACCGTTTGATGGTATGTTATGTTTTAAAAAACAATTAACAAAGTTCAAGCGTTTGCTCAAATGGTGCACCGATTGTATAAAGGCCGAGAGCCTGTTTCACCGAGAAGATAAAAACCACACAAAGTTGAACGTTGACAATGAGGAGTATGCATCTCACTGGGGAAAATTGCAAAAGAAACCTACAACCAAGGTGAACAAAAGAACTCGGGCCCATCAAGCACTCAAGTTGATGAAACCCATGATGATGACTTTGGTCCAAGTCGTAGAAATGTGGTAAAGCTCGCAAAGTCAAAGCAAAGAGGAACAAGTAAACTCTCCTGTTGTAAACTCTCGATGTTTTTCGTTAACTTTATGGATAACTTTGTTTATGTTGGATTATGTCGGATTATGTCGTTTTCAAAGTTTGTGTCTAATATTAGTTGTTTCGTTATGTTTATGGATTAAGAATAGTTATTTTACACATTTTATGCATTTTATGCATTTAACGATGACTTCATGCTAATCACATGAAGAGACATGAAAGTGTTGAATTTTGGAACACAATCGGAAGATAGGTTTATATATTAACTCTACCGACTAAGGGATGTTCCATTTTTAGTCGAGAATCGGTAGGTTATACGTTATTAACCTACCGATTCTCGGGGATTTTGCAAAATATTTGGTGACCTGAGGATTGCTAATATACTTTTCTCTCCGATTATCATGTGTAAAGAAAACCCGTCTTCCGTATCCAAACAACACCACAATCGGAAGGTAAATGTGCACCTTCACTTCCCGAATAACAATAATCGGTAGGTTTATTTGTAATGTTCCTTCCGATCGTTATAAGTAAAAATTTGTTCTCTCAGAACTAACCAACACCATAATCGGAAAGTAATTGAGCGCATTTACTACCGAATATCTCGTAATCGGAGGTTTGTGGTTTCGTTAATGTCCGATTATTATACTAAAAAACAACTATGGTTTCTAAAAACAACACCATAATCGGAGAGGGTCCAGTGCATATATTGAACTCCGATTATGGCCGCATCCAAATCACGAACCACATGGTTATGCCTCGGCTCGACACTCAAAACCTATGGAATTTGGCAAGGGTTCGATCTCGGGGCTCCTTATAATCGTAGGTTTTTAAGTTGTTAACTCTACCGATTATGGTAGATTTCAAAATTCATCACATGAATGATTTTAGAAAAACTCATTTTGGGGCAACCCATAATCGGATGGGTTGGTAATATATTTAACTCCCGATTATGGTCGATCCAAAACGCAAAACCAAGTGGTTAAGGTCATTGTGCACTCAAAACCCATGAAATATGGCAAGGTTGGATCTGGTCGTTATAATCGGGTGGGCTATATAATTATATACCCTACCGATTATGGTATATTTCAAAATTCATTACGTGAAGGATTTTAGAAAAACTAAATTTGGGGTAACTTATAATCTGTAGTTTATGTAACCTATTAGGCTTCCGATTATGGCTACATCCATGTACTTTCAAGCAAAGTGGTTATGGTTGGCTCCGCACCTCTCAAAACCAATGGAATTTGGCCAAGGTCAATATGAGGTTCCTTATAACCTGTAGTCTTACAAGTTGGATAAGCTACCGATTATAAAAAGGATTATCGTCAAGTATCTGAGCACAACAATCAGAGGTATATTTTAATTTAACCTACCGATTGCATGTTTACTCTTACCGATTATGGTGTTGGCTACCGATTATATAAGGGCATATTGGCCATTTCGAAAAATTGAAGATAAGGGGTAGCTTAGATTTACGTTTGGGTGACCTTTTTTGTCTTTTAGTGTCGCCCCTAATTCTTTCGGGGTCGCCCCTAAAAGTGTCAGGTAAAAATATGATGATCAGTTTTGTGATAACAAGAAAGAAAGAACCTATTTGATCTCATTTCTAAATGCCCATGCATTACTTCTATAGATGCGCATCTATCTAGAGGTTATGGATATCCAACCCAAACCGTAATGACGCCAATGGGTGTTTATGTGAAAACTTGTGCATTATTATATCCCTCTAATGACCCTTTGGGTCTTGGGAAGGGTAACTTAAATTTGCGTCTCTGGTTGTTGTTTCTTTTTTGAGGTGAGATTTGGACTAAACGTAAAAGTTTGGGTTATTGCCAAAGTGGGACAAAAGGGAAAGAAACAAAAACATTCCAATCAAACACCTTTATAACTTTGAATAGCATCTTTAGGGTTAAGATTTTATGGCAGGACAAGTTTGGGGAAACTTAAGGGTGAGTCAAGTGCCAAAAGTAAAAGGAGAAGAGTGTATATGTTCCTCCTACTTCTTGGCTAGTTCCTATCCTCCCGGAAAACAAACTACACGCCTAGTGCCACTTGTCGTGCTCGTGTCACTCTAGCCACTCTTTTGATCCCTTGGCTTAAAGTCTCCCAAACTTTTGCAAGTGGTATCATGAATTATTTCCAAGGCTGCTACCTTGCTACCAAGTTCTGTACCTTACCAAATTCATACTTCACTGATCTATCAGACCGGTAATCCCCGTAAAATTTGATAACCTTTTACAACAGCCATATTGTATTCCGAAACTTCAGATATACACAGTACAAATTTAGGTAAGTTTCGCAGAAACAATACAATTTGACACTCACCGTGTGGAACTGTCACGAAAATACCTAGAAGCCTTATATTTTTGTGACTTCTTTTTCTTCCTAAACAAAGTTTTGAACATTTACTTCCGGAAGAAAAATAGTTTACTTGTGACAGCTGTAGAGTCATGAAGTAATTTCCATGGAATGCAGATCTAAGTTGGTGTGAATTTCCAAAACCAAACAAAGTTCAAATTATGTGAATAAAAAATATAGGCCCGCTACATCAACAGCTTTGTCCGATAAAACGTTAGAATCAAATTATGAATTCAAAAAGTAGTTGATTTTCTAGTGTATATATGTGCAGTTATTTTGGGGCATTGGGACCCCATCTACAGATCGTTCCAATAAGACTTGATCAACATTTTCCATGATATATTCACTAGTGAATAATACTATTCTCCTTTCCTTTGAGTGATGATGTCAAGATATTTGTTAACAAGCAAAGATCAAAAACACCGCACCTAAAAAAAAAAAAACAAACACCCCAACTAGTGCAAAGAACATCCTTACAGAAATGTAGAAGAAAAAAAAGTAAGGAACCACCTTGCAAGAGGTGGATGAAGCTAAATCTCCTTTGTTTCAATTCTTATTCTGATATAAAAGCCCAAATCGATGATTAACGAGGCAATGACCATATAAACTTTATCTGTTTTACTAATATCATGTCATAGGTAAGTCGAAAATCAGAAATTTGTTTGATAACAGAATTTGGTAACTGACTTGTAAAAGTAAAAAAAAATAACTTTTATAAAACTTTTTTTTTTTTGCTTAGGATTTATGAGATTGATTAACGCTCACATATCTAAACATGCTATAAGTCAATCCCAAAAAAAATCTTGGCGTTATTAAAAACCTGACATTTTTTAGGGGCGACCCCAAACGAATTAGGGGCGACACTAAAAGACAAAAAAGGTCACCCAAACGTAAATCTAAGCTACCCCTTTATCTTTGATTTTTCAAAATGGCCAATATGCCCTTACATAATTCCAAGAGCCAACACCATAATCAGTGAGGTTAAAGGTGAATCTAAGAGGGTTAAATTGAAACTATACCCACCGATTATCAGATACTTCATCTAATCAATATCAGTTTTATAATCTGTGAGTTTATCCAACTTGTAAGACTACCGATTATAAGATTCCCATATTCAAATTTCGCCAAATTCCATAGGTTTTCGAGTGCAGAGCGAACCATAACCACTTGGCTTGAGTCAGGATGTAGCCATAATCTAAGCCTAATAGGTTACATACACTACCGATTATAAGTTGCCCTAAAATGAGTTTTTTCTAAAATCCTTCACGTAATGAATTTTGAAATCTACCATAATCGAGGGTATATAATTATATAACCCACCGATTATAACGAGCCCCTGATCCAACCTTTGCCATAATCACTTGGTTCGTGTACATCAAATGTATAACCACTTTGGTTCGTGTTTTGATGCAAATCGAACGGAGTTAAATATATTACCAAACCATCCGATTATGGGTTGCCCCAAAATGAGTTTTTCTAAAATCCTTCATGTAAGGGAATTTGAAATATCCCATAATCGGTAGAGTTAACAACTTAACAACCTACCGATTATAAGGAGCCCTCAGATCGAACCCTTGCCAAATTCCAGGTTTGGAGTGTATAGAGACGGCATAACTATGTGGTTCGTGATTTGGATGTAGCCATAATCGTAAGTCAAATAAGTTCCACAACCTACCGATTATACGGTTGCCCCAAATTTAGTTTTTTCTAAAATCCTTCTTGTGATGAATTTTAAATCTACCATAATCGGTAGAGTTAACAACTTAACAACCTACCGATTATAAGGAGCCCCCAGATCGAACCCTTGCCAAATTCCATAGGTTTTGAGTGTCTGCATGTGCATAACCATGTGGTTCGTGATTTGATGTATCCATAATCGGACGTCAAGTGGTTCCAAAACCTACCGATTATAGGTTGCCCCAAAAATGAGTTTTTCAAAATCTCAATTTTTTCAATTTGAGAACTATAATAATCGAGTTAATATGACTTCCGATTATACAAATTGCCCCAAATTTTGTTTTTGCAATTGTCAATTTTTTCGAATTGGGAACTAGAATAATTTGGTAGTTAATATGACTTCCGATTATAAAGTTGCCCCAAATTTCTTCCTTGACTAAATCACCAATTTTGGGAATTTTGGAGCTACTATAATCTATAGTCTCGTGAGGTTGTTTTTCCTACCGATTGTTATATGCCGAGATGCGCATTAGGCGCAAAATCGATATTAATCGGTAGTATAATATCGCACTAAGCTTCATTGCTTTATAATAATCGGGCACAAAATAGCTTCCGATTATGTAAGGGTATTAACGTATTCTCCGCGTTTTGGACATCCCTTAACGGGTATATACGGGTTGGGAATAAAAAGTCACCCCTAATTCGTTTGTACGCCCCTAAAAATGCCAGGATTAAAAGCCAGTGGGTATGACTATGAGTTGAGCTAATGTAAACAATTCTCTATGCTGAGCACACACAAAGTTTCCACTCCACCACCACCTTGCAATTTGCTATTACTAGCAAGTTGCAACCTTTATGTTCTGCCTTATGAAAAAAATCCCAAAACAATCTTTTCTTTCTTTCCACCTTTCATGTCAACACAGTCAGATGTAACTTTTCTGTGTCCCCTCCCTCCTCCATGGCCCATTCCGCCCAATTAGTGGTCATGGCATCTTCCACACCCCTCTCCCCTTATTTCACACATACATATCAGAGAGACTGACTGAGAGAGATCAAAACTGAGAGATTCTATAACAGAGAATCAGTGCTTCTGTTTTCTCTCTACAGTGTGTCTAAAAATAAACATTTTAAAAGCAAAGATATGAACTCATCAACTTTACTTGAAATTTTTTATTTCTGAAAGCAGAGATATTTTCTTCTCAGCAGAGTATATTTTTCGTGTTAGTTACATTACTTTATGTTTAGGAAGTGTTAATTATGCCAACACCAGTGACTACAAAGACAGTGCTTAACAGCAGAAGCTTCAAAAAGGTTTGGATGAAGCTATTTGTTGTTGCTAAACGTAGAGGTCATGCACAGACAACTTCTCTTCATGTAACTCTTCATTTTTGATACTTCCTTCGTCTTCCATCCTCCGGGACGCATGTTTACGCACGCGTAACTCTTCGTACTCGTCGAACGTTAAGTTTAAAGCATTGGAGCTTTGTTTTAATGTCGCACTCGACCGTTTACCTTCGTCGCAACATAATGGTAGTAGTGGAATGGTAATGAACCGCCGGTTTCTAATTCGTTAATGGCTGCTATCAAAAGATCTCAAGCTAATCAGAGGAGGAACCCAGAGAGCTATCATCTTTATCATCTTCAACAAAACCAGCAACAATCTTCAGTTTCTTGCGTCAAAGTCGAAATTCAACAGTTGGTACTGTCTATACTTGATGATCCTGTTGTTAGTCGTGTTTTCGCTGACGCAGGGTTCCGTAGTACCGATATAAAGTTCTCTATTCTTTCGTCCATTACGGTATAATTCATCGTACCCTCCTTTGTTTCTGTGCAATCTAGCAGCTGGTGCAGCAGGAGTTGGTCCTGGTGGTGTTTCTGCAAGTGACTATGAATCGGGCCGGAAGAGTTTTAGCTTTCCGTTCTCTGGGTTTTCTGAAGTTTCTGACGGAGACGAGAATTTCAGGAGAATTGGAGAAATTCTTGTGAGAAAGAAAGGTAGGAATCCGTTACTAGTTGGTGTTCATGCTAAAGATGCTATAACAAGTTTCAAAGAAAATGTAGAGAGTCAGAAAAACGGAGTGTTGCCGGATGAATTGTCCCGGTTGGATTTCGTATCCATCGAAAGCGAAGTTATGGAGTTTGTTGCCAAGAATGGGAACGAAAGGCAAATGGGTTCGAAATTTGATGAGTTGAGCAAATTAGTAAAGAATTCTTCTGGCACTTCTTCCGGTGGTGTTGTGGTTAGTTTTGGGGATTTAAATGGCTTCGCAGGAGATGGTTCGAGCGGCGGCGATGCTAGTAATTATTTGATTTCAAAATTGACAAATTTGGTGGAGACTTGTAGTGGCAAGTTATGGCTAATGGGTTCAACAAGTAGTTACGAGACATATTTGAGGTTTATCACAAAATTTCCAACTGTTGAAAAAGATTGGGACTTGCAGATTTTACCTACTGCTTCTTTTAGATCTTCCATTGGTGGTTACTTCTCTAGACCTCACAGGTTGGTATCTTAATTTCTACCTCTCATTTGCATATGGCTTTTGTCTGCGTATTTTTCGTGTAGCGTATTATATACTCCCTCCGTCCCACTATTAGATGACCTAGTTCAAGTTTGCACAATTCTTAAGACAATTAATGGAAATGAGATTTTTTAAGTATTTTTTACAATTATACCCTTACGGGTGATAATTTGTAAAATTTAGAAATGATTTATCTCAAACTATACCATGGATTTTCGTAAACTTTGTATCATTGAAAAGCATTTTAAAACACCTAATCTAACGACAGTATAAATATGAATATCAAATATCGTATTTCTTATACTTACGATAATCATTCAAAAGGATAATTTTGAAGATCTCCTTGCTTAATGAAATAAAGTCAACTAACGATGGACAAAATTTAAACTAAGTAGGTCATCT
>JAJJWW010001538.1:0-10352 GCA_023531295.1 Papaver armeniacum | reverse complement strand
GGGGGAACTTTTTAGAGAGTGGAGAGAAAGTTTAGAGGAGAGAGAAAGTCTAGAGTAGCAATAACATTCTTGATTTCACTTACTTCTTGTAAAATTTCTAACTCAATTGATAAAGAGATTGGTTATTGATCTTAAATATGTGTTAGATATTATGAATTCTTGTGAGGTGTGTATTGTAGGATTTCCTGCAACTACAAATACATAACCAATTTGAGATAGAGCTTTATGTGGGTCTGAAAGGTACCCAACATCAGCAAAACCAACCAAAACATTATTTGGGGTTTCAGTGTAGGGGGTTGTCTTAGCATTCCTCCTTTTGTCCTCATATGGATAAAATAAACCCATGTCAGTGGTTCCTTTAAGGTATCTAAATACATTCTTTATACCATTCCAATGACGTTGCGTTGGCGCAGAGCTATATCTAGCTAATAAGTTCACTGAGAATGAAATGTCTGGTCGAGTACATTGTGTAAGTACAATAATGCGCCTATTGCACTTAGGTAAGGAGTTTCAGCTCCTAATACTTCTTCGTCATCTTGCTTAGGACGAAATGGATCCTTATTTACATCTAAGCTTCGACCAATCTTGGGAGTGCTAGCGGGGTGCACTTTGTCCATATTAAATTGTATGAGTATCTTATGGACATATGCAGACTGGTGGATTAATATTCCAGAGGCTAGGTGTTCTAGTTCAAGTCCTAGACAAAACCGAGTTTTCCCAAGATATTTCATCTCAAATTCAGATTTCAGATGGCTTGCGGTTTCTCTTATTTCATCAAGAGTGCCTATTATGTTCATATCATCAACATAAACAACTATAATTGCATATCCGGAACTCGTTTTCTTTATAAATACGCAGGGGCATAACTCATTATTTGTATATCCCTTCCCAATCAAATAATCACTTAGACGGGTATACCACATCCGCCCGGATTGTTTTAATCCGTAAAGTGAGCGTTTCAACTTAATTGAAAATGCACTCCGTGGTTTAAAGTTATTTGATTCGGGCAATGGAAGGCCATCATGCAATTTCATGTATATCTCTGAATCAAGATCCCCATAGAGATATGCTGTAACCACATCCATAAGCTTCATTTCAAGTCTTTCTGAAACTACCAAACTAACTAAGTAGCGGAAAGTTATGACATCCATTACAGGAGAATATGTTTCTTCATAAACAATTCCATGGCGTTGTGAGAAACCTTGCGCCACAAGGCGAGCCTTATATCTTACGACTTCATTCTTCTCATTACGCTTTCTGACAAATACCCATTTATGTCCTACGGGTTTTACACCTAGTGGGGTTAGCACTACTGCACCAAATACCTGTCTCTTTTCCAGTGAATCTAGTTCTTCCTGGATTGCAACTTTCCATTTAGGCCAATCTGCTCTTCTTTGGTATTCTGCTATAGAGCGTGGTTCGATATCATCGTGCTCTATGATTTCTCGAGCAACAGTATATGCAAATATATCATCAATATGCGTGGAGGATCTTTCCATCAACACATATGCACTCTCATAATCCATAGAGATTTCTTTGTTATCTGGAATCATTTCAAACATCGGAGCGTCCTCCAGTATTGATTCATGGGCATAACTATAATCAGAGACAACTTCATGAGAAGGATTATCTGCATTGATGATAAATGGATCGGATTGTGCCTTACTCACTCTTTTCTTCCCTGGGTGAGTATCTATCGAACCAGGTGGCCTCCCTCTTTTCCTTTGGGGGGCCACGGCCTCAGCTACACTTCCACCAAGTGTAAGCTTAGCATCTCTATCTAGACTGCTATGTCCCGTAGTAGGGATTTCTAACCTTGCATGCACGTTTGTAGCTGGTATATGTGATCTCGTCACTTTGGCGATATCAGTAAATGCATCAGGCATTGAATCTGATACATTTTGGAGATCGATGATTCGTTTCACTTCACTCTCACATTGTGGAGTACGGGGATCAAGGTGAGATAACGTGGGAACACACCACGACAATCCTGTCGTTCCCTTAGAAAATCCTTTTTCTTATCTCCCCCTAACGACGGGAAGGTTGTCTCATAAAAGTGACAATCCGCAAATCTAGCGGTAAAAAGATCGCATGTCTAAAGGTTCTAAATAACGGATAATAGTTGGGGATTCATATCCAACATAAATACCTAATCGTCTTTGTGGACCCATTTTAGTACGCTGTGGGGGAATAATAGGCACATATACGGCACAACCAAATATGCGTAAGTGTGAAATATCAGGCTCATATCCAATTACCAACTGGTACGCAGAAAATAGTTGGCTAGCAGTGTGTCGAAAACGATTAAGTAGAGCTCCATGCAATATAGCGTATCCCCAAGCAGTAATAGGCAGGTTGTTAGCATAACCAGTGCCCTAGCTATCATCTGTAACCTTTTGATAGTAGCTTCTGCGAGACCATTTTGAGTGTGAATATGGGGTACGGGATGCTCTACGCCTATTCCATTAGACATACAGTAATTATCAAATCCTTTTGATGTGAATTCTCCAGCATTATCAAGTCTGATAGACTTGATAGGGTAATCAGGATGGTGAGCCCTCAAACGAATAATTTGTGCTAGGATCTTTGCAAATGCAGCATTTCTTGTGGACAATAATGCAACATGTGACCAACGAGTCGAAGCATCTGCCAGAACCATAAAATACCTGAATGGTCCGCATTCTGGATGTATAGGTCCACAAATATCACCTTGTATCCTATGTAAAAATGGGATATTTTGTTTGGTATCTTTAGCATACGATGGTCTCGATCTTGTTTTTGCTAAAGAACAGGCTTTGCAAAATAAATGATGTGCTTTTGACATAGTCAACGAAGTAGAATGGGAAATATATTGCGCATCAGCTTCTTGAGAAGGCAACTGTCGTGTTGGAGTAACACTCTGACCAGTTAGTAGTTGGTTACTTTGCACTGTAACAGTCTGTTGTCCCATTCTCTTTTTTTCTCGAAAAAAGGGATGTCCATGTGAGTTCCTTAAAACACAGATCATCATTCACGACCTGGGTGCCCTAAACGGTCGTGCCAAAGCCTGTATGAGTCACTATTCAGTAACTCATCGTTGGTAACAACATGAGATTCAATAACCCGAATAATAGTGAGATATAATCCACTAGATTGACTCATTAGTTTCTCTAAAATGCGTTTTCTTCCACATTTATTAGAGGTAACATGTATGTATTCAATTCCATTTTCACTATGAGTTTCCAAATGATGACCGTTTGCAAGAATATCTTTGAAACATAACAAGGTGCGGTTAGCTCTTGGTGCATATAGAGCTTCTGTGACTTTAATCACTGTGCTATTTGGTAACATGAATTGAGCATTACCTCTCCCAATTATCACTTGTGATGATCCAATCATCGTAGTCAAATATGTATTATAATGGGTCAAGTTAACAAATAATTGTCTATTTCTTAAGATAGTATGGGTGGTTCCACTATCGGCCAGACATTCAATCTCTCCTTGAGACATTCCTACAAGTAGATAATGTGGTATCGTTACAAAATCCGAAAAATTTATCTCATGTACTTTGGATAATTTGAGTCTTACTAGAATAATATAATTTCCATTCTAATATACATGCTAAACAACAGATTATCAAAGTAAAAAAAATATATTAAACTATCATCAAAATATGATTAATATAATAAATACTCATAGATAATCCATTCATAAGTTAATCATGGCGACATATAAAGTAGTCCAAGCCATCAAGAAAAATTATTTAAATCAAAGTCTACTAAGACGTAAAACACTAAAATAAATGTCTGAGATCAAAAAGGTAACTAAAGAAGCATTTTCAATCGAAATCAGGTGTATCCAATATGGCATGACTCTTGTTGCCTTGGAAATCTGATATTGTCAGGTTGACATCAGGGGCATTATCATCTTCTTCCAGATAGTGAGCGTCTTGTTCCATAGACTCTCGATACTTCTTGTAGATGTATGCAACTTTGTTACTAGCCTTGCATTGCTGGTACCAATGTGCAGTAGATCCGCACCTATAGCAAGGCCCGTTTCCAACTTCGTCCTTCTTAATAGGGGATTTCTCGGAGCTTTCTCGACCTTGGAGCTGCCACCACTTGGGCCAGAAGGTACATCTCTGTTCCAAACATTTGAGTTACCACCACACCCTTGGCCACGCCCGTGACCTCTGTTGGGTCCCTTGTGTCCTCTTCCACGTGTGTTGCTTTCTCTACGTGCGTATGGAGTACGGGAATGTGAATCATGGGAATGTGAATGATCAACATGTCCACCCCTCTTACTTTTGGGGTTCTTTCCTCTGTTAACTTTCCCATAATTTGTTTCAGGAACTTTCTTTTTGCCCACATCTCTAGCATTATTGTTAACAAGGATTTCGTTATGCCTTTCGGCAACTTGAAGTAAGTTAATCAACTTACTAAAAGTGGTTATCCTTTTGTTATCCACCTCCAATCGATACTGGTTCGCTAGTATCGTTGAAGATGTTTGGAAAGTTGACAATGTCTTTTGGATCATTTCAGCATCAGTTAGTTTGGTGCCACAAAAGTCCAGACATGCTTGTAACTGCAGCATGTCTTTTTTGAAAATCATTCACTTTGACATAATCCAGGAAACAAATTTCATTCCACTAGACTTGCAGTTGTGGAAGTAAAGAGTCATGGATATTCCCGAAACTACTTTCGAGAGCATCTCATAATTCCTTTGGTGTTTTCAAATGGTGGTAGACCTATCGCAAGTTAGGGTCAATATGCCTCTTGAGAAACATGAGGGCATTGGCCTTTTCTTTTTCAGTCGCTGGAACAGCATTTGCAGGCTTGATGGTAGCAGTGTAGTCTTTCGCCACGAAAGTAGTCTCCACATCAGCTACCCAATGATGGTACTCAAGTCCAGCTGAGTCCAAAAGCTCAAATTCAGGTCGAATTGGGTCCATCTACAAAAAATATGAGTAATGGGCATTAGTATGACTAATTCCAGTACCATTATTTTTTATAAACCAAATTTCTTGATGGTTCTAAAAAAAATGGATAAATGAATCATAACCCCATAAATAATCGACAATACTTGGTCAATCGTCAATAATATCATACTCATAATGGCACAGACGTTACAAAAGTTTTAAGAAGAAAAAAATAAAAATAAAAAAAATAAGAATAAAAAAATATTTAGAAAACATGTAACGGTACAAAGCAAAGAAGGGTAGTAATTACGGCATTTATGCTCATATAAAATTTATGTAGAGACAAACATTACAATTAGCATAATTAAGGGAAACATAAATAAACACACAATAAAGACAGAATCTTACGTTACACACAGAGAACAGCGAAAGGCAGATACTCATCTAACATGCATAAATACAAATTAAATATAATAATATAACAGGGATCATATTATCATCGGCAAAAAAAACACTTTATGAAATTACTTGCACAAACAGACAAAGCTAGATAATAGGGACCATATTTCTTTATATAATCACTCACACAAACAGACAAGTAGCTAAAATATTAAAATATTATATATTACATTTTCATATTAAAATGGATGGATACACAGAGATTCACAGAACATGTCAAGAAGTCATGCAATCACCATTAAACACTACATCTCTCTGTTATAATAATCACCAGAAACGTATTCACCATAAAATCAATGTAAGAAGAAAAATATATCTATATATATATATATAAATAAAACTAAGCAATCAATTCGGCAACCATCACATACACAGAAGACGAACATGGATTTATTGTGTTTATTATAAGCATATGAATAATATATATATATATATATACATCAAACAACCAATCAATTAATTACTAGCTGTAGCTACTATATGCATGTGAAAAGACAAATAAGAGTATGGCATAATCAATCATCATGGTCATAGAACAACACATGAACATATACAAACTAGAATTTAACAACAGTAGACGCATGATGGGCATAAATAATAGCCTAGAATTTTAATATTAGTATATATGAAAAAATAGCACAATTGTAATTTATTATGGCATATAGGACAGAATAGCATATAGCAAACAAACGAGTCATAGGATTCATGGCATGGTGGGAAAGACAGACACAGAATTTAGTTCATCTGAAATCATACAGAACTACGTAGTAACTATAAAATAATAAGATAATACTTACATATATCACGCCAATCGAGATGTTAAAAATAAGTGAAACTACCAGTCATATCCAAAAAAATATTTGAACAAAGGACAGACAAAATCTTAGATCCGTAAAAAGGACAATCAATCAAAACCAAAGAAAGCATACATGCATATGGGGCTGCATATCAGAAAAGCATACACGGTTTTACTTCTCAAGGCATGGCGGACAACTTCTAGTAGATCACATCACACTCATAAAATAATAAACGAAGATTAGTTTAGGTATACCTTTTCAGGATAGGATTGAAAACGGAACCAAAGAGAAGTATGAAATCCACACAAACGAGCTTGATTAGTATCCATTTTTTCATCTATTTCGTAATGAATTAGTAGTTGCCGAGAACAAGAACATAACCTTTTAGATTTGATGATCACCGGAAAAAAAAATTATTTGCAGCAGGGTTAGAGCTCGTGCACGATAACCTTTTAGAGTGATAATTAGGGAAAAGTAAAGGGAAAACTTCTTATTGATAAAAGAGGCAGAGAGATATTACATAGGCACAATGTTCTTTATATACATAACAAAGAAAAAACCCTAGTCATCTAATGGACCGCACATCCATGGGCCGTAGGCCCTATAATATAATATGCTTTCTAGATTTTTTGGATTGAATTAATTAAAGCACATGTGATCATTTTGCATGGAATAAGCTTATGCAAGGCGAGAGCTAAAGACATAAAAACAAAGTCGCCCACCATTGAGTTATTGTAAACAGTTGGGAGCTAATCTTTTCTGTTTCGGAGCATCATAGGATTAAGACAAAACAATGTATATATTAACTTCAAAGGGAACTACAATTACCGAAAACTAAATGAAACGAGCGCACCTGTTTTGGCTATGAGTGATATTTGAATGTTACTTAGATTATTAAGGAAGAACCAACGCTGCAGCTTCCACAAAAAGAATGAAATAAAATGTAGGGTTATTTGGTTTTTGGTATTCAGGTTTTGTTCAAAACTTGGGTTTGGTCTAACATTTGTCCAGCCTTGGCCTTTGTGTTTGGTCTAAAGACCAACGTTGACCCGTGTTGACTCCTTTGAGTGGTGACGTGTATAAGTATTTGACTTGATTTATTTTATTTGTACCCTCCAAAATAATAACATATTCTTATTACATCCCCAACTCTAACAAACCAATATCCAAAGCCCATTTTCCAGTAGCACGTACCAGGTAGGGCAGAGATAAACCGCATAACGATCTTATCTCCAAGATATGGTTAAGTTTCTACACCGCTCCCTGCTCGGGCAACCCGTCGAGACAGATAGGTCCTTGGCACCTTCCGTGTTGCGGGTGGAACAGGGAGCGGTCACACCATTTTATTAGGGTTTACGCATTCGCGACCGTTAAAATAACATGCCCACTTGATCCCTGCCCAGAGCAGCAGGGCTACAGGGAGGCGTCCCCCCTTTCACGATCCTGCTGCCTTGCATATCCACAGGAGAGAGTCCCTCCTTTCACATATGTTAGGATAGTTTCACATGTTCATTGTTATAAGGGACAATAGTCGATAGCTTTTCGACAGCTAAGTACAGGGGACCAAACTATTCTTTCCCTCGGATGATCGAGGGAAAAGCTGAAGAGGTAGTCGGGCTTGTTTTCGTCGCGTGAATCGGGGGCCAACCAGCACCAAAGACCAAACACCACTCATACGCCAACACGTATTGTCCTTAAACACGGGCCAACTCACAAGAAGAACTAGCAACTCATGTCAGTGGTGATAGGAGGAACAAGAGCTCCCGGGGCAAGTCATTCCCAATGGACACGCTGTGCACGAACAGACAAACACGAGCCAACTCAATCTTGGGACATAAATCCTACCTCTTTGACATGAATTGCTTCTTTCCACTTCCGCCTATCCAATGCATCGTCCTCCACAAGATTCCGGTTCTTCAAGTCTTGCTTCACCGACTCATCCCACGTAAGTTTCGGCCGCCCTACACGTTTCATCCTACCCTCTCCGCGTAAAATACGACCTACGCGAACCGGCGCATCAGGAGGTCTTTGGCGTAAGTTCCCAAACCAACGCAACCGGTGTTGGGTGAGCATCTCCTTGATGGGTGCTACCTTCAGCTTCTTGCGAACGTATCCATTCCTGATGCGATCGTGTCTCGTGTGTCCGCAAACCCATCTCAGCATACGCATCTCAGTTGTGGCCAGTTGTCCGACGTCTCGATCCTTCGTCGCCCAACACTCAGCGCCATAAAGCATCATGGGTCGAATCGCCGTTTTGTAGAACTTGACTTTCAAC
Source organism: Papaver armeniacum (assembly GCA_023531295.1). Lineage (NCBI taxonomy): Eukaryota > Viridiplantae > Streptophyta > Magnoliopsida > Ranunculales > Papaveraceae > Papaver > Papaver armeniacum. Next base: position 1,924 of record JAJJWW010001538.1, on the reverse strand, counting down.
TTAAGGGGGAATTTCCGATCGCACAATACACCTTTAGCCAATCTCCATTTTCCCCAACCTGCTTGTGTACGGTGTCTAATGTCCTCTTCAATCCCACCATCGCTTTGGATCATCGAACCCAGGTATTTAAAGGAATCCTTTTTTGGCACTAGTTGTCCATCGAGCAAAACATCCCCAATATCCGGTCTGGGATCGTCGAAGTCGCACTTTAGGTATTCAGTCTTGGTCCTGCTCAATCTGAATCCCTTCGATTCAAGAGTTTGTCGCCAGCACTCAAGCTTCTCCTCCACCTCTACCTTGGACTCTCCAATGAGCGCAACATCATTTGCAAAGAGCATGCACCATGGGATGTCGCCTTGTATGTCTCTCGTTACTTGATCCATCACTAAAGCAAATAAATAGGGACTCGGTGCTGATCCTTGGTGTAGCCCTATCTTACTTGAGACTCCGTCACAGGTCAGGACCCCGGTGACAGCTCCCTCGTACATATCCTTGATTAAGCTAATGTACTTCTGTGGTACTCTCTTCTTTTCCAGCGTCCACCAGAGCACCTCACGCGGAACTCTGTCGTAGGCTTTCTCGAGGTCAATGAATATCACGTGGAGGTCCCGCATTTGTTCCCGGTATCTTTCCATAAGCTGTCTTAACAAGAAGATTTCCTCTATTGTCGATCTTCCGGGCATAAAGCCGAACTGGTTATTCGTTACACACGTATCCTTTCGTAGACGACGATCGAGGACCCTTTCCCAAAGCTTCATGGTATGACTCATCATTTTAATACCTCTGTAATTCGAACAGTTCTGGATATCCCCTTTGTTTTTGAAAATCGGCACGATAACGCTTCTTCGCCAGTCATTAGGCATCCGATTTGACTGAAAGATTTTATTGAACAGCCTGGGCAACCAGGCTATCCCTTCATCTCCCAGGCATTTCCACACTTCGATAGGGACGTTGTCAGGTCCCAACGCCTTTCCACTTTTGATCCCTCTCAAGGCCTCCTTAACTTCCGTTGCAAGGATTAATCTGGAATTGGCATCCTCACTCGCGTCTGTCGGGTCGATGGGGAAAGAAATGGTTGCTTCGCCCTAATTAGGTCTCAATGATTGGGATGGTTATTGGCAAACCAAATTCAGTCCATTCTGTATCTCCTCTACCGCCACTACTAATTCATCAATCCTGCAATAACAACCATCAAAGACTCATAGATTCATCTTCTCTCGTTGACAACAGCAAACACAATTTTATTGTCCCTAAAATTCAACTGCAACCACCATTTCCATGTTTTCTCATTCTGAAACACAACCTAAATCTTGTCCCAAAATAGCTTCAAATCGAATCAAACCCATCTTAAATATTTATCTCTTCTCAGATCCGAGATAAACCCATTTATTCATAATCCCAAATGAACTTCATCAGACCCATCGTCTTCCAACTGAATTCCTCTTACAGTTTGAATTTCAGAGAAAAAACCATTCAATTAATCCTTCTCAACACCATAGAAGACACTATCTTCTCCACTAGTACTATCACCACCAACAGCAGTACCACTACATCATCCTTATCCATTTCACCTGAATTATCCCAATAACCCGATTCAATTCAAACATTTAACCAAAACTCAATTAAACATAGTCATACTTCATTTTAATTCAATTAATTTCAATTATAAATCCTTATATAATAGAAAACCCCAAATTTAGTTTCAATTATAAACCCTAATTTAACAATTGAGTTAATTCAAACATGCAAATACCAATTGTAATCATCGAAACATTATACTTCATTTAATTTGGGGAAAAAGAAGCTCTGGGTTTGATTACTTACTTGACTTCACCTTAGATTTGAATCGATTTCGAAATCTCTGATTGTTTCCTAACTAACCACCACCATCAGTACCACAACTTACTTGATTTCACCTTTATTG
>JAJJWW010001537.1:0-10194 GCA_023531295.1 Papaver armeniacum | reverse complement strand
ATGATAAATTTAGGACCATGAATATATAATATAATATGGTCATGAGTTAACTTGTTGCAAAATGCTTGAAAGAAATTCATGTTGTTAAGCCATGGTTGCTTGTGTCGTTTATAAAAATGATTTATAAAGGAAATAATTTCATGTTTTACCGTTATATGGAACATGTTTCATGCTAACGGCGGGTAATGATCCACGAGAGTTAAATGGTGTGTTCCCAGAAGTAGAACATGCCGATCATCGATGGCGGTTGTCCGTGCCGGTAAACGATAGGTGGTGTCGAACCAAGAGTTTCTCATCTTTGTAATTGAAATGGGTAATGATCCAGGGCATATGGGCGTGATCCCCATGGGAACTTTTGTTCGACCGTGATGGAAGGCTGTCCGTCTTAGATAAACGATAGGTAGGTGTATGAACCAAGGTTTTCATATCGTGAACTCATGGTTTGAGGCGACTTATAAATATGTTCGGAATCTAAACTAAATGAGTTGTTGGAAACATAATAGGTGTTATGAACTCATTTGTGAAATTCAAATGTATGAATTGTTGAAAACAATATTTTTATTGTGAATTGATGAGTTGAATCCTAAATGGATGATTTGATAAATGATTTGTTGATAATAATATAAATGTTAACGACTATAGGTTAACGACTTAAAGACTTCATTGGGATTGTGAAGCCAGACCGAACTACTTTTCTTGTAGTTAAGATAAAATTGTAAACGACTTAATCTTGTTGTATCTATCGATAAAGTACAATTGTAAAATTGACTTGAGATTTATATCTCAGATATGCAAGATAAAAAAGTAATCACAAACTTCTTCGTCTCGTCATTTGTGATTCCACAATATCTTGTTTTATTTATTAGATTAAGATTATTGTGGTGATTGATAATACTAGGCTGTTCTTTGGGAATATAAGACAGTTTATCAATTAGTTTCATTCACATTGATTTATCAAAAGACGGAAAAAAACTCTTGGGTATTTACGTGGAGACGATTTATTCAATCTGCGGACTTTTTTATGTGTTAGGCAATTTGGTGATCTGTGATCGGTCAAGTTAATTGGTAGTAAGGATAGCATTTGTAGTAGCTTACTCTGATGTGGTGTTCAATGCGGACTAGGTCTCGAGGTTTTAAATTTGCGGTTTCCTCGTTTAACAAAATTACAGTGTCATGTTATTTCTTTCGCATATATTTTGTTATATAATTGAAATATCACAGGTTGTGCGTTAGGATCAATCAATCAGAATATTCAACCTTTGGTTTATGTTTTACATTGATTGACACTTGAACATTGGTCTTTGGTACCGTTCAAGTTGTTTCACATAATAATCAGGCTCGCGATTTCTATCCGTTTGATTTGCTGATTACATTGTGAAACATAGATATTCTACTCTTTGATATACTTTACTCTAGATTGGGTAATAGTCACAGTTGATTCTCTGATTAAGTATATTGGGTAAGTCTTCTCGGTTAAGCAATGTTTGGTGTGGTTTTTAGACCCCCGCATTTTCACTCCTTAGATGTGTCTAGAAACATTTTCTTGATTTGAGAAGAGGTATCAACATCTAACAACTGATTAAAAGAGAGATAAATCAAGTATTATCTTCAGGATCAATTAGCTCAGCTACTTCTTCATAAAATCTGAAAAATTCATTAACTGAATCGGAGGGTGTGTTGGACACAGGAATCCATCCAAACCCGTTTTGTCTTTTTTTACCATATTGTTTACTTCCATGAAGTAGTTCTGCTGAACAATGAGTAGTCCTTTAGTGATCCCATTCCAAGTATAAGAGGAATTTTTTGGATTTTATTCTTGAATGCAGTATGTCACCATTTTTGAAGTATTTGCTGCTAAGAATCAGATCGGTTAAGTTACTTGATTCAGTACATATTCTCCTTGATAATTTGGTGAGTAAAACTATATTCGGTTTTTAAGTCCCACAAGGAAAGTCAGCCAATATCTTTTGGTTTACAAACTTTAAGCCATGCTAATGGGTTAGAACCCCAATTTGATTGATTTACCCGGGAGAACTTTCTTTGGTTGAAGTAAGTTTGTTGATGGTCAATTGAAAGCTTAAAAATACCCATTTCATATGTAGGAACTGCATCAATGACATGCTTGATCATTGTGGATCTTCCTGCTTGAGAGAGTGATAAAGCATTGTATATAGATAGCCTTTGTTGAAATTTTTTTGTATAGACTTGAAAGACTCTTATTTATAAATATATCCTTACCTTTCTCAAAAAAAAAAAAAACAAAAAAAGTAGGTTGGCGGTATTGCTTAGATTTTTGCATGTGAAATTTCAAAAGTAAAAAACACGATAAAAAATGATAATTTACTGAAGACGCGGTAAAGCGTTGTGGTGCGCGTCGTTTATGCAACAAGTTAATTACTTCTTTTCACACAATTAACCGGTAATATAATGGCAAAGAGTTCGTTCCCACGAAGAATGGGAAATTTTAATTTGTTAAAAAGTAACTGAAATAGGGGTTTTTAGATTTTAATCAAAGTATAACTAATAAAACGAAAACAGTAAATATTGGTTTAAAACAATAAGGAGAAAGGTTATTAAGGAATCCTTCTCCGTCTCTGAACCGAAGCTTAATTAAATGCAAATTTATTTTATTAAATTTATATTATTCTTGGCAGTAGAATAATAATCTCTCGCTATCTCCTGATTCCTACCGTCACCGGATACGGAAGGCGCTCGACTACGGATTCTATCCAACCAACTAACCAACAATAAGCTCCCAAGGTGTAAATTAGTCGAATGCTTTACACTACGTGAATCGGGTTGATTCCGAAAGATCGACGATATGCTCGGGCTTGCTTACTTAGTGTTATCTTTACACCTGATTGCTTAACAAAATCCCTCTGTCATGTCTTGCGATTTACTACTGTGCAAAAGAGTTGATGTGACAATTACACGTATCACCCAACCCTAAACTAGTAGAATAAATATTGATTGGTTAATTTAATTGATCATTTTAAATAACCCCCAATATTCTTAGACAATAAAAATAATAAAGATAATCAACAATAAAATAAAACTTGAAATAAATGTGGTTAAAGAAAATTATGCTTCATTGTTCAGGACTTTAAAATCATCTCTAATCAATTAAAAATTATCTAGACATAGTTGTGGAGTTCAAATAAAAGAGAAACATGTAAAATAGAATTTGCAAACCAAAAAAAAAGTTGCAAACTCCTCTCTAAACCGTCTCTGTTCTCTCTCCTAGGTTTCTCCAAACAAATGAAAAAATTAAAGAAGAAGTAAAAGAAGAAGAACCCTCTTGCTCTCTACATCGATCCTATTTATATAAAAAGCTCACACTTGACAATCCCCAATTTACGCCGCGTCTTTAAAACCATACCTGCAAAGTCGGTCGATAAGATTCGCTTATCAAAAACATAAATAATTTTGATTAGGCGAAACGGAAAGCATTTTTATTAGGATGCTCGCGTCTTATAACTGCCTCGTCGGCGGCGGACCCACGTAAAGCTGTCTGTCCGGTGTAGAGTTGAAGTACGTCCATTCTTTTCATACGCCATCTTACACCTAATTACCACCGCGTCGACATTACGTTTTCACATCGAGGGCGTTGTCAAGCTATTGTTCAGTAATGCTTAGTCTATCGAGGGATTCAACCGCCAAAAATCCCACGCCTCACACCTTTTTGTGGGACCCATACGCCCCTGCAAATTAACTCCAACGGGTCCGGGGAGCTCATGGAATTTTGGGAGGTTGAATCAGCGGTGAACGTGAGCATCATGGCTATTGTTCCCTTATCTAAATGTAACGGACCGTTCATTCACCCTTCTCCTTGTACGCGCCACTCATGAGAAGATAGTCTTCTCTTTCCACACCTATTTGTATAAAAACATGGACTACACCTCAATCATTTATTCACCAGGGGAATGTTATTTATGCCCCTACTATCCATGAGCTCATGCACAAACACCCTTATGGGTCTTTAAAATACCCTCATGGCATAATTGAAAATGAGGAATAGAAAAATAATCACATAATTTGCTTTTAACCCTTTACACCTTATACTTCAACTCTTCTTCATTTTTCACTCCAAAAAATCGGTTTCACTCTCACCTCAGTCCCACCACAACTAACGCCACCACACCACCATCCCATCTCCGCCAGCCGTCATCGCCACTCGGAAAAATTTGCATCGCACCTACCACCACCGTAAGTAGATCGAGCGAATTTTTGAAAGGGTATCAAGAACAAATTAAATGAGTAGATCCGAATCGAGAGGGATAAAGGGTTAGATGGTGAAGACAGATCGAATAGAGATTAGAAGGTGAAATTGTGAAATGAAGAAGCCGTTGTTTCTTGAATCAAGATGAAATGGAAGATGGTTTTGTTGATATTAGGGTTTGAGTTGATGTTGCGGTCGGAAGGGAGATGGAAATCGAAGGAATCAGGGAGATGAAAGGTGCCGCCATCAATTTACGGAATGAAGGAGAAGATCGATGAAGTTGCTTAGCTAATGATTAGAAGAAGGAGTTTATAAAGAATCGGTAGATGGAGATTTGATTTCGTGTAATTTTTGAATTCGATGATTTGCGTGTTTTCTTCTACCCATCATCTTAACACATATTTTCGGATCCGTAATTATTGTTTCGTGTTTGTTGTCCTAGATTGGTGCTATTGTTAATAAGATGAGAGTTCTTCTTTCATGGCGTAATAAGATTGAAGTTATTATGAATCATGATAAATTAGGAGATGGGTACAACTCGGATTAGGTGTTGGACTTTGTCGATTGCTAAATTATGGAGCCGTGATCAAATTGGGGCAAATTTGTGAATCGAAATAGGGAAGAGATGGAGTGAGTATTGAAGGGAAATTGAATGGAAGTAATATGTTGTTCTTGCTTTTGCTCATTATGGCTGAATGGGTTTATTGTAGATTCAATTCTTGACAAAAGAATCAAAGAAGTCAATTTGAAATGAGACAAACATGCTTTAAGTGAAGGCACATGGATGTGATGTGTTGTATATATCTGGTCATTTGAGATGAGTCCGGTAGTATTTTTGAGAAGGCTTGAGCTAGTTATGAAGCAATTCACAGACTAATGTAGTGGTGGTTGTAATGGTTGATTGCATTTTGCGCTAAGATGATGCTGAAGGTGTCTTGTTCTTTGTCAATGGAGAGAATCATAAATTGTTGCCAGATGCTCAAGGGAATGCACTGTGTTCAAGTGCAACTTCGGTAAGGTGGTCGTCTTTTTGCAATTGCAATTCTGCAGTCTTGTGTGTTGTACGGAGATGTTGGATCAACAAAGAGCGGAGATGGTGCGGTGGTAAAGGTTGAGAACAAGAAAGGAGGATAATTGATGCGTTAGAGTTGAGATTCTTGAAGGTGCGGTAAATGAGCATATGTGTTCAACTTCAAAGTGGATGGAGAAAGAATAATTGGTGGATTTGAGAAAGGCGGTTTACAGAGAATGGTGCTTTATGAGGAATGTGTATTTGTTCTTCAAGTTGTTGCTATGGGGAGTTTGAAATGAAATGCAACGACAATGGCTCGAGGCAACCTTGTTGCAGGCTATTCTGATGATGCTTTTAATGGGTGTCGAGGTTATCTTGCGATCTGATTTGAGAGAATGGAATGTGGAATGAAGTCTTTGTGTGTGAGAAAGTGATTATATAATGATGAGTGTTTGGTGCAATGATGGAATGCGTGCTCAATGGGTTTGTTGAGGTTATGCAGTGCAACCTGCGGTTAGGAGATGTGGTTGATGGCCTTGCATTGGTGATGTTGATGTTGATGTTAAGAGGATGAGAAGATGATATTGCGGGTTTGTTGAGCTAGATTTTGGGGACAATTTGATTCTAGATTTGAGGCAACTTGAGTTAGTTGCTTCCAACTGAAGACAACTTGACCAAGTTGCTTTCACTTTTGGAGGCAACTTGAGCTTAGTTGATTCCGTGTTGGAGGCAACTTTGAGCTAGTTGATTCAGTTCGGAGGCAACTTGGTTATGTTTTGGGTCCATTTATTCATCTCGAAATTATCTCATACATATATATTAGAGTATTTGTGACGAATTTGTGGTGCAATGGTAACACAATGTTGTGTTGAGTTGCTGATAATGGTTGTGCTGCTGGTGCTCATGCTTTAAAGTCAAGAGAGTAGATGAATGCCTAAGAAGTTGAGAAGGAACTCAATATGAATCCAGGCATTGAAGCGAACAAGAAGTTGTTACTTGCTTGTGTGTTCTTTGATAGTGTTTGAGTAGGGGCATGGAAGTGACTGCAGCTATTGGCTCATGTTGCAAGTGTGCATAGACGATTGTGGTTATGAAGTCACATGTGGTAGAGCTGCGATAAAGAGAGATGGAGGGTGTGGTGTTGTATGATGGTTGTTTGAATTGTTGGTTGAACAACAAGGTGTGGCGAACCATGGTGCAATGGTAGCACAACCACTATCGTCGAAGATGTGATTCGATTCACACTAGGTTCACTTATTTTTGTGTAAAATTTTTTTTAGAGACAACTTATGCAAGTTTCCTCCATGTATGGAGACAACTTAGGCTACTTGCTTTCCTTTGAAGACACTTTGTCTAGTTGCCTTTATTGTTGAAGACAACTTGAGCTAGTTGCCTCCGATATGGACACAACCCCAGCCAGTTGACTCCACATGGTGGTGGTGGTTGGCGGCGCGATGGTGGTTGATTGCGGTGATGGCAGCCGACGGTGGGTGTCGGTTGTTGTGCGACGCGGTGGTAGTGGACAATGGTGGTGTTCGTTAGCGGCGGTGGTTGGTGGTGGTGGTGGGCAGTGGTGGTGGCTTGTGGTGGCGGTGGTGGTGGTCATCAGGGCGGCTCGTCGGTGTGGTGGTTAGTGGTGGTGGTCAGTTGGTGGTGGTGGGGTGGTGGTGGTGGTCGTCTGGTGGTGGTAGGTGGTGATGGTGGTTGGCATGTGGATAGTGGTGTGGGCATTAGATTTTTTTTTTTTTTTTTTTTTTTTTGAATAGTGGTGGTGGGTTTGTATATTTTACTATAGAAAGGGTGTTTAGTAATGTATTAGGTTTAAGGGTATTTGTAAAGTTCATAAGGGTATTTTTACAAAGGGTCTCCTAGTAGGGGGTATATAGATAATTTTCCCTTTATTCAAATTTAATATTATATTAATAGGTGGGTCCCGGTTTACTTTTCTCCTCCTCCTTATGTTCGCGTACATGAATAGACTCCAGTCCTATGCATCCAAATATCACTTGTTCATTAATTAATGTGTGTTGCTGGTGAACGGAGGTAGACAAGAAAGCGGTCGCCCCCTTAACGTCTGCAAAGGTGCCAACAGCAGCCGCCCATAAAAATCCATCTTTGTGCCGATATCAATTTCCGTTCTTTGGAGTGTGAAGAAGAGGTGTAGGGAACTGGTTTCCCCTTAACGTTTTCTGACCTGTCAGTAGCACTTGACCATAGAATGACCATTTTGTTACAGAACTCTGGGCAACTCGTTCCGTTAGATGTGTGGTAATCAGATTGAAAGAGAAGTATCGCTTCCGTGTTCTGCTGGACGAGAGCAATTCATTTGGAGTGCTCGGAGAATCTGGAAGAGGTCTAACTGAAACATTTTGGGGTCCCGGTACGTTTGGGTTTTCTTCTTGTTCTTAATCTTTAAATTTGCCTTTTGGCATGCGTTTTTTCTCATTTTTTGACTACAGTTGAGAAGATTGATATCATAACGGCTGCTATGGGAAATGTGTTGGCTACTTGTGGAGGATTCTGTATGGAAGCGTTAGGAGTGGTTGATCATCAAGTATGAATCTAGTTTATTAAGAAATTTGCTCCGGGTAGGAACTCCGCACGTTAGTAAATTAAAATAGTTACTGAAATTGGGATCTATTGAGTTATGGTTTTGGTCTTTTAAGTGCTCGTTGCTAGTATCTGCCTGTTCTTAAAATGTTGATTTCTGTACCATGTGTCATACACCATTTGGTTAATGTTATTTGCCTTTTCCTCTTCTTTTTTTCAGCGCCTTAGCAGCTCTGGCTATATTTTCTCTGCTTCTTTGCCTCCTTACCTTGCTACTGCTGCAATTACTACTGTTGACCTCCTGGGAAGAAAATCCTGACCTGCTCTCAAAATTGAGGAGCAATGTTGCAGTGCTATGGCGAGGTCTTCTCTAATCTCTCTTTTATTCATTTTAAGTGATGTGCTTTATGGAAACTATATTGTAGTGCCAGTCAAAGAATATGTATTCCTACATATTAGTTACAGTTGTACAGTACTCGAGCATGATGACCCGTGGTGATCTAAAGCACCTGCATGAACCATAATGGGTTGATACAGGCCCGATACAATCACAATGTGTTATTCTTGAGCCAGTATCTTAACATAGAAGGGGCTTGATCTCGCCATTTTTATGAATGCAGGCTTAGTGAAGATTTGGACTTACAATTGCAAGTGACCCATTATCTCCCTTGTCTATCTGAAACTGAAGAACTCAACAGGATCCTTTAATGCAGACTCATAGCTGCTTCCAAAGTATCGCACATCATGTAAGATTCTACACTAACTCGTGTTGCTTTATAAATAAGAATTAAGAATTCAATCTGCCTGCCTTTCCTTTCTTTCCTCTAATGACGGCTGTTTCATTGTCAGGTTTTGGAGGAAGGTTCAGTGTTAGTAGCTGCCTCAAAAGATCTATACTTGATAAGTGCCAACTTCCAGCAGGTATCCGGTTGTTTGTTTCGGCTGGCCATACGGAGGCGGATTTGCTAAAAGCAGCAGCGTCACTGAAGACAGCCTCAGAGTTATTACTTTCCAAGCAAGGGCGGTAGGAAAATAAATGGGCGTGTAAGATTGTTTACACGTTTTTGCTCTTTCTTTTTTGGAAACGGATAAAATCGTGTTTTATTAAAAGTGATTAATTTCGCTAATTAAGTTAGTTTCCTCAAAGAGATTACGACATATATAACAATGAGAAATGGGTCATTTGTCAAAAAAATTTAAAACACGGGGTTCAAATGGACAAGTAAAAAGTACGGTGAAATAGAGGATGAAATCGATTCATCACGGCTTATCTTTTAAAAAATAGCGAGGTGAAACTGGATGCATCACTTGTGTAAAATAAAAATAAGAAAAAAATATTTGAAAATGGATAAGATCGGCCCAGTTCACATTTTTAAATTTCAGTCTAATTCTAAATAAAGATATCTTTTTAATTTCTTTATTTAAAATCAAGTTTGATTAAAACTAAGACTATCTTGTCGTGTCTTAGTGTGCTGAAGGCAAATTAAGAGACCCTTTCTACGAATTATTCTATCTGTGAGAAAGAAAGTGAAGGAGAGAATAGGTGAGCATCGAAATAAGCCACAACCTCTGGCTCCCTTCAATAGGCAGCAAATTTAAATGACTAAGAAAATGCTAGTTGTTGCACAAAAATACTCTTTAGCAGTTGACTTGTTGCATGAACTTTTCCCTCGTCAAATTTCACTGGTTTTGTTTGACCTCTGACTTTAAGAGAATTGAATAACACTAAGGCTAGTAGTTCGATTTGGTTGCCCTCGATTTGTTTGATCATAAACAAGATTTATATTGATAAGTAAAAAAAGTTGGACAAAGAATTATACCATCAGAGTAGAACCAAAAAGGAGGTCAGGGACAAAAAAAAGTAACATTATTTTCATCGTAGGAACCAGAAAGCGACTTGAGTATCAAGGCCACATCTTATTGTTTTGGAGTGCTCTAAAGCGAACTTAAAATGGGGCCTTTTTATATGTCACCAAAGTAGATATATAATTAATTTTTTTGTTTAGAGAAGACATTTCTATATTTGAACCGAAAATTTAGAGTCGGGATCTTGATAGTAGAAGGCCGCCAAAATTTTTCCAGCCTTCTTGATTGATCCAGGTTGTAAGCTTGCAAATTGGCATAAAATACTCCTAAAATGGTTAAATCAAAATTTTAGCGGCTCTTACAAAAATCAAGTGTTACAAAAGCTCAAACCTAAGAGAGTTGTTGATTTTAGTGTAAATTTCGAAATATGAAGCTCAAACCTAAAGCGGGTATTTATCATATTATCGGCCATTGAACATGATATTGAGATGGGTCCCATAAAACATGAGCACAAATTGAAAACCTAGAAAAGGAGAAAAAGTAGAGGATGATCTTGATTAGGCATGGATGTTCATTATACTTAAAAGCGGGAGGGTATTTACTTATC
>JAJJWW010001536.1:0-52156 GCA_023531295.1 Papaver armeniacum | reverse complement strand
CTCTACGCGCATCTTGAATAGTAGGATTGGCCCCCTACGCAAATTCAAGATCAACGCTGACGCGACATTGCTGACGTGGCACCTCCATGTCTTGACTTGGACTTTTGCACATGGGCTTCCATGTATAGTGCTTATGAGGCCTAGCTGGCCATTTTTGACTCATAAGAGGAGCATACTAGGCCCAAGTAAGCCAATTTCTAGTGTAAAATATTAGGGTACAAACATCGCCCCTCTTAATCCATAAATCGTTATATGTTAAGAAGTTCGAGTTTCCCAATTCTGTTCGCGACAAGACTTCGCATTGTTCTGGAGTGTTGCATAACTCGCCCCGAAGCGTGTTATGGAGTGTTATGAAACTCGCCCCCAGGTATTGTTATGTTTATGAGCTGAGGTGTTATATATCTCGCCCCCAAGTGATTGAGGTGATATATAACTCGCCCCCAGTATGTAACTGTATCATGCTGCTCAATGCTCAAGCAAGGGTGCACTTCCTTCATCGCATTTTGCTCGCGCATGGAAATAAGAATTTGTGTTTTTCTGTGATTTTATAGGGAATACCATTGAAGCTAGGGAATGTTTGCAAATTGTAGTACCAGAGAACAATTAGAAATGGTAGTTGCTGTGCTGCTTTTCAACGGGCGGAAGACTGGAGTGGTCATAATATAATCTTTCAAAGTGATTAGCAACCAACCCTTGTTCTGTTGATAGGAATGTATGCAAAGGCAAGGGAACAAAGATACCAATTGAGTACAGACTTTGGGAACAAAACTCAATTCGCTATTAACTTTAAAGCTCAAGCATTTATACTGCTAAGTAGACTAGATATGATTTAGACAGCTAAGATATCAATATTTTGTAATAGATTTGCCATTAAACATAATTGGACAGGTGAAAATCTTTGGGCTATTTTAACTTATTTGAACATCCAATCTTGGAACTCCGATGTAACTAATATCTACTCTTTTCATCGTGGGATGAGTGGATTATATTTATCTAATGAATGAGGGTCTCCTCTTTTACGAAAAATAAATAAATACAAAATATGAGTTTTATCTTCTCATGGAATGTGCTCAATGTTATTTGGAATGTAACTATAGGTAGACTAGACACACATCTATAAAGACTTAAAGGGCCTAGACAAATAAACCTTCCATGTTAAACGGTGAGGAAACCCTCCTATCCTATTGGCCGAAATAAGCCTTCTGTGGCTTTTGTGAAACGAGAGTTTTGATGAGGTCTTGGCAACATATGATTAGTCTAAAAGTTACAATTTCAAAAGGAAAACTTAACTTACCATGTTTGGAAAAAATTTTGGAAGTTCAAATTCAATTCGGAAGTTGAGTACCTACTATATTATGACTTTTTTTTTCCGAATAATACATAAAGGAAAGAAAGAAAAAAAACCCACATATTTCGCACATATTTTCTGCGAAAATAATTTGAAAAAAAAAAGAAAATCCGCGCATATTTTTTTTTATCTATTCTCCATTTATTTAATGTATTCGCCCTACCACATCGAATCAAAAATACATCATCACGGGACGAGGCGAAACCTCGCACACACTAAATCAAAAATGCATCTACTCGGGGTAGAGCGAAGCCCTATGCACAACAAGTGAAAAAAAAATGCCTGACGCGCCGCACGGACACAAATCTATTTAAATCCTAATTACTACGTAAGTATTAAAAAGTTGTAGACCCATCGACAAAAACAAAAGTTCTTTAACTGGCCACCTTATTAACCTGGCGTCTTTAGGGGTAACCCCGAAAGAATTAGGGGCGACACAAAAGACAAAATAGGTTGAAAATACTTATATGCCCCTTCATAATCGGTAGTTTAGATTTTTTTTAGCTACTGATTGCAAAATCTCATTTTTGGGGAAACTCTATATTCGGTAGTTATATGAACTATTTTGACTACCGATTATAGGCTCGACCAAATTAGAAAAATAGAAGACTTTTGCAAAATCTCATTTTGGGGCAACTCTATATTCGGAAGTCAAGATACCTTCATTTATTACCGATTATAGGCTCAACCAATGCAGTTGAAAAAGCTCGGTGCGGGCAAGGACGTGGTACGAATACAATTCCGATTATGGATTAACCTACCGATTATGATATTCTTTGTCGTTTTGTGTCGCCCCTAATTCTTTTGGGGTCGCCCCTAAAGACCCCAGGCTTATTAACTCCTCAAAAACTGCCTCTTCTCATGAAACTTTTGGATGGCGGAGAAGGAAAATTTTCATGGCACATAAATATACAGTATTTATGTTAGTTTGTTGTAAATCCTTAAAGTTTTATCAATTTCAGCATTCACTACTACTTCAGAAGAGAAACTTCAGTCATAGTTCTTAAATAAATAGAGAGCTAATCTGCAATGTGTCTATAGTGACACCACCGATAAAAAAAGAAAAAAGAAAAAAAAATCTCGTATCCTACAAAGAAAGTTCCACTACACTCATACCCTCATTGACATCACTGCGTACATACTGCAGTAGGTTTGAGACGACCTGAATACTTTAATTTTTCTCTTTGAGATCAGAGATATAACTTAGCCTCTAAAGGAATCACATCCAATTCCAATTGCTTCAACTCAACCTTTAAACTGATCACCGTTGCTTCAGCTTTTTTCAGCTCATTCTTTTTGTCGCTCACCTTTGACTGGGCTGCACGTATTGCCTGCGATTGAGAATTATAAATGTTGCTTAGAAAAGAACGAAGCTCAGAATTGCGGCAATCTTCCTCATATTCATTCTCATATTCATCCTGATCATATTCCTCCTCCTCAGCGGTACAGGCTTTCTCGAACCAGATTATGTCACCATTTTTTAGCTGCAAATAAAATGAACACATGCAAAGAGAATATGACAGTAAGAATGGCGACAATAAAGAAACTTAACCAATAAGCAGAACAGGCCTCCGGGTATGGTGTATCTATATCACAGAGTACACATACATATGATCCATACCTCGTTACAACAAAATGTACGACCTTCCTTGATGGGATCACAGGCAAACCCGTTTTCCTATCCAAGACACCAAAAATTTATCATCAGTGACCAAAATTAATAAGTAAATGAGCAGTGAAGGGTGCAAGGTACTCAGTTGGGATGCGTGGTGCTGTGGGCTAACCTTGTACAACATCAATTTTAGATTGGGAGCAAAATTAGCCATTTCATTCAGCTCTTTACGGATATCTCTGGGCATATCACTACCCTTCACAAAAAGCTTCCCCACATACCTGAAACAATTTAAGGTTTTCTTAACTTTAAGAAGGGAAGTATATAGCCCTAAGGATCCTAACGTATTGAAATCAGAAAGTTAAAGAACTTGATGTATACCGAACATCTTTATTTTCTGAGGCATAAAGTTTGAAAAAGCAGAATACGATCGTCTTCTGTCCGGTGGGGGTGAAAAAATCCTCTCTTGCTGCAAAGTGAAAAACGAGCTTAAATATACTCAATGAGGTAAAAAATCTCACAAAAAAAACCCTATTAATTTGTAACAGCGATTACCGGGCTAGGCTCTGAAAATTCCATAAACAAAATTACATACGGCTTTTGAGCTTTTGTCTCAACCGTTTCCAACAGACAAACCTACAGATCCAGGAAGAATAATTATGAAAACATAAGTTAGCAAAATAATCCATCTCTTATACGTATGTTTAAAGTGTTTACAGATTGTGATTCTTCTGCAGTTGTTAAGGGACGGCTAGGACGATATGTTTGATTTTCGCTTGAAGTTGAACATTTTGACCACACCCAGAAACGCGGAAAATGCAGTTGTGCACCAGGTTGTTTGGGAACCATTTTCTGTCAAGTGAAATATGAAGTATCACAATAACAAAAGCATATATACTGAAAAATCAACATAATTTCGTTCTCACAACTATGTATTGAATGCCAAGAGTGTGTATAAAATAACTCCAGTAGAGAGAGAAAGAGTACCGTAAAATTGAAAAAAGATGTAGAGTTGTGAATCTGGTAACTAGGAACTTTAAAGTGATCAACAAAACCAAAATAAATGTCCCTCCCAATCTGTTGATACAGGTCCTCATTTCAGTACAACCTGTATACGGCAACCGAAAATTGCTAGTTCATTGTTTTAAGTGGTTCGTGACAACCAAATGAAAGAATAGATAATTGCAAAAAGGGAAAGCATTAAGGAATACCTTGATAATAGTATACTCATACTGGCCAGAATCATCTCTGACTTTCTTGTTTCTGTGAGCCATTTCAGCTTTTGTTTCTCTCGATTAATCTACAATAATAGTATCAGAAGATTTGTAAACACAATCCAAAAAAAAAAAATATTTACATGCAAATTAAGTTTCCATAAAGAAGAGATATTCAGAGAGTACCAGTTGGTTTTGCTTTTGCACTTGTGCTCAGATCAGAGAAGCTTTTGGAAAGCAGAAGAAGAAGAAGAAGAAGAAGAGATATAGAAAATGTGAAATTAAGGGAGGTATTTAAAGAAAGGGTAACAGTTGGAAGTCGTTTGAGTATTCGAGATCATATTAATGCTTTTTGACTAGTATTTGGAGGGTCAAGACCAATTAATATTGTGTGAATATTTCCCAAAAAAATGAGGCGACCGGCACAGAAAATGAAGCGAGCTTTACCAGGCTTACCTTTTTTTTTTTTTTTTTTTTTTGATGCCAAAGATGTGAAATATTATTAACTGGAAACTGTTACAATGTCTGCCAGTAAAGAACTCTCAATAAAATCGGGGGTTTATCTAACCAAACCCTAGTAACTCCATTACGCTCGTCAGTATTTAGCTAGAATGTCAGCAGGTTTATTACATGATCTAGAAATAAAACGACATTCCCAATTAGGGATGTTTTCCAGAAACCCAATGGCATCAAGAAGAATGTCTTCGTTCTCCCAGGATATCACAGGTGCATGCTTAGTGATGTAGCTTTCGATTCCTTGCAAATCAGTCTCCAAAACCACATGTGTGTGTTGCAAACTTCTGCTCCATTTGACAGCTTCAAAGAACGCCATACATTCTGCTTGCTCATAGTCCTTTACTCCTGCATAGCATTTAGTTGAGCATCCCCTCCATTGTCCTGCAAAATCTCGCAAAATAAGAGCGATTCCTGTTAGGCCTGTGCGTTATCAAAAGAGGCGTCACAATTTATAGTAAGGTAGGGATATACGGGAGGTTTCCAGTGTACATGTATGCTATCATGTATCATCACAAACCTAGACTACTTTGTTTAGTATTTAAGCCTTCTATGTATACTTGCAAAATTCATAGCTTTCTAGCAACTAACTCGGGATTAGCTTTCTTATTTTGGAAATGCACTTCACAAATGTTCATTCCAAATAGACCATGAAACTATCATCGCCAGTTTAACCAATTTGAGTTTGAACTACTCTGTTGAGGCAGTTTTACCCAGGATTCAAACACAAAGAAGAACATTGGTGTGAGGTCCAGTTAGGACAGTCGAACCTCCTGGGATAAGCATCCAAACCGCTCTTGAAAATGGGAAAGTAAACAGAACATGCGTAATATCTTCATCGAACTACTTGCATAATGGGCGAGATGCCGTTTATGTATCTACAAGAACGTTGAAGTCTCACATTTGTAGGCGTAATATCGTTCGCTGTGCATTTCCACCGAAATGCTTGACTCTTGGCCGTGTTGATACTCCCACAGCTCCTTCCATTGTGTCTCTGAGTTAGGAATGATAAGAGAAACTTCATTGTCTCCTAAACTGATTTCGTGCAATTTATTGTACGCGGATTTAAGAGTGAAATTTCCGTTTCTCGTCGATTCCAAATAAGCTTATCCTTGGAAGCTTTTGGGATTCGTGATCTCAGAATTAAACTTGCAATTTCGTGCTCGAACAAGTGATTTATAAGCTCAACATTCCATGTCTTGGATTCTTGGAAAATCAATTCTTGAACCCAAATAAACTCTTCACTGTTCTCAATATCTTGCTTTGGAGTAGGAGGTTCTCAAAAACCAATGACCTTGACATCAATCCATATTTTTATCTTTGCTCCCGTGCCCACTCTCCATCGATCGTGGTTCTTTATGAAAGGTATTTGTCGTTGTACACCCTTCCATGCCTGTGAACTGTTGACCTTGAGATTTGCATGAATCATGTTTGTACCAGGGAAATACTTAGCTTGCATAGCCTGTACCTGTGGTTCATCTCGTGTTCATACATATTCTCCATGCGTACGACAAGCAATGCCTGATTCAGAATTTTTAAGTCTCGAAAACCCTGACCACCAAGATTCTTGTGTAAACTTAGGTTTTTCCAAGAGGTAATGTATGTACCTCTTTTTTCTGTAAAACCCCACCAAAAATCTCTCTGCAGACTATCAATCTGCTTGATGATATCAGCTGGCACTTGAAGACAGCTCATAGAATAAGAAGGAATTTTGTTTGTTACCGTTTTTATCATTAGAGATTTGCAGCTTTGCGACATAGATTCACCATTCCATTTGGATAATCTTCCTTTTACTCTATCCACCAACCCTTTGAAGCAATCAATTTTTTTCTTGCCAATAAGAAGAGGAAGACCAAGATACCGTTCATTCGAGTTCATTCTCGGAACTTTTAGTCTTTTAGTAAGCAGTCTACAAAATCTTTGTGGAACATGCACACTATAGAAGACACTGGATTTACTAAAGTTAACCATCTTGTCCCGGATGCATTGCCAAAATCCTTCACAATATCTAGCAGATTATTAACATTGTGCATATCCGCATTGATGAAGAGTAGACAATCATCCGCAAAGAATAGATGGGTTATTGAAGGGGCACCTGGTAGAATCTTTATACCTTGAATCTTGTTATTGTTTTCTCTGGTGATGAAGTAGTCAAGAGAGAACGCTTCCATGACTATAATGAATAAGTATGGGGAAAGCGGATCGCCCGACGAACTCCCCCGTGTTGGTGTGTATGCTTGGAAGGGGGCACCATTAAGAAGTATAGAAACTCATGTAGTGCTTATACACTGCATTATCAACCGACAAAAAGATTCACTAAATCCCATTTTCTTCATAACATCTCGTTAGGAATGACCATTCAAGCCTATCAAAGGCCTTTTCCATGTCGAGTTTTAGAGCCAAATGTTTTGCAGTTTCCTTCTTATTGTTCATTGTGTGAACAATTTCTTGCGCAAGGTGTATGTTGTCTCCGATTTGCCTACCAGGAACATATGCCGCTTGTAATGGAGAAATAATTTTCTTCATAATATTCTTCATTCTTGTGGACAGGATCTTCGCTATTATTTTATACGACGTATTGCAAAGTGCGATTGGTCGTAAATCAGACGGGAACTGCTTGTTCTTCGACTTAGGAATGAGAGTAACATTTGTGGCATTGAGACTTTTAAGAATATATCCTGAACGAAAGAATTGTTTTACCATTTCAGTTATATCTCCACCTACGGTTTTCCAATGAGATTTGAAAAAAACCTGGAGGAAAGCCATCCGGCCCCGGGGCTTTCCAAGACTTCATGTCTTTAAGAGCTTTTAATATTTCTACGTCTGCTGGAATGCGAGTTAACTCCGTGTTGTCGTCCGCAGTGATTGTATGAGGAATACATTGAAGTATAGCTTCATTTTTTGCTGGTGATGTGGTGGTATGTAGGGTATTATAATGATTCACCAGTAATTCTTCAAGTTCATCTCTTGTAGTGCACCAGTTTCCTTGGTCATCCTTTAGCGCCGCAATGTTATTCCTTGAACGTCTTCTATTAGCATTTGAGTGGTGGTACTTAGTGTTTTTATCCATATTCAGATAGAACTCATCTCTTGCTTTCTGTCCCCAAAAGTCATTTTGTACTTGATGCCAATGTTCGATTTGATTTTCCACATGTTGAATGTGATTGCTTGTGTGTTGATCTGGAGCTGCTTGTTGCACTGCCTCAAGTTGTTGATGGAGAAGAAAAATATTGCTTTGAATATTGCCGAATTTCTCTCTATTCCATTTGGAGACGCATCGTCTTGTATTAACTAGTTTCTTTGAGACTTGAAACTGCTTTGATCCATTGACTTGCAAACTCCAGGCTGCTTCAACTTCAGTCTTGATGGTTTCATCATGCTCATAACACTGGAAATATTTCCAGTTTCTTTTGCTGTTACCATTAGAGTATGATGTGTCTAGCATAATAGGGCAGTGGTCAGATCCTAACTGCGGTAAGTGCATCAGTTTTGAATCTGGGAAATTGATAATCCATTCACTGTTGCCTAATGCTCTATCAATTCTTGACCTTCGAACTCCTGTGCCATGTATATTACTGGACCATGTAAATTATCTTCCACTATAACCAAGATCCTCCAGACCAGCTTCATAAATCATGTTTACGTAATGGGCGTCTCTTGAGGAAGAATTTGTTGAAGTGGAAATACCCGAACTTCCATTTAGATTAGTTTAAATACGGACCCTATCTTCATTTTTAAAAACCAGATTCAAGTCTCCTATGATCACCCACTCTTTTCCGAATGGTATGACTGGAATCTTTAATGTAGCTCCATTGGATCTCTTTGTTATTCGGATAAGAAGAACCATACATGCATGTGAGTAAAAAACTCTGGCTTGGAAGGGTCATCCTGCACTAGAACATTAATGATCTAAGATTCTGTATGCACTATCTTGCAATGAAACCCGTCTTTCCATAATAAAAGTAAACCTCCTGCTAGGCCAATGGAGGATACAAATTTGCTATTCGGGTACTTATAAGGCTTCGTGAATTTTTTCATCTTTTCCTCACCTAACTTGGTCTCAGACAAGAATATTATATCAGGGTCGTAACGAGATATTAGGTCCCTTAGATGATCTCTAGTGGTTTTATTATTGAAACCTTGACAGTTCCATGCTATGGTTCTCATGTCTGTATTTTGTATTAAATAAGTAAAATTATCTATCCAAAGATGAGAGCAGAGCACGTAATTAAAAGTTTCAACAAAAGAAATAAAGTTGTAAAGGAAAAGCAAGAAGAATGTAATACCTTAAAAGCGTTTTCCTCTTGATTTTGCATGGTATCCACCTTTGTGTGTTCGTTATTCCGCCCAAGAATACAATTTTCAGCCATATCCATGAGTTCAGCCTGAGCATTTATAGCATCAACATCAAAGACTTCCCCTCCATTAGCAACAAGAATTGGGCCCTGAATAGATGGGTTTGATCCATTAGTTTGGGTATTCTGGTTTCGTGCTCTCTTTGAGGTTCTAGTTTCTCCAGTGTCATCCTGTAACTCCATATCTTTCCCAACATGAACAAAATCATCACCCGTTTCTTCATTGTCTTCAATGACACCAGCATTAGCTTTTTCCTTAACAATGAGATGCGCTTCATACTCCTCTTGTGTCATTGCCCTCTTTTTAAAGATTCAAAGAATCGCTTCATGTTTCATCATTATAATCTATGGTGTAGCATTGATCACATAGGTCAGTGAGGTTGTTTCACCCAAGGGTATCTCGATCCAAGTAGGTTCACCTGAATTGGTATTCCACCATTCTCCTCTTTTAAGAGGCATTCTTAAGTCAATCTCCACCCTAGCCGTAATCATATTACCAGAACGAGGCCTGCAATTTTTAGGCTCAGTGCCTATTTTTTTACCTAGATCTTCAATGGTTTCATCTACAACTGCAACATGATGATGTTCCAACAGGAGCCCCTTGAACTGAACACTCCAAGGTTGTTTGGTGAACACGTAATCCTTATATGCTACTTCAGTGGTGTAGACCTGAAGAGCTAAAAGATTTCTTTGGATATTCCATGGTATCTTCTTAAGAACATCGTTCATGTCCTTTTGGGAGTTAAACTTGAAGACAAAAAGTACTTCCCTACTGCCTTCATTTCTTTCTTCTTATAGTTCTTCCAAAGGATATTGAGTTCATCTTTGATGGCTGATGTTTCAATTTCATTGTCATCGCTTATCAACTTGCCAATCGTGGTATTGGCTCATGCACCAAAGAGTTTCGGTGAGGTTTTTGGTCGACCCAATAGCAGGTCTATGGTTTCTTATCATTGTAGTTTTCATCTTCTCAGTGATGTTGTTCATGTTGTTGATGCTTTCAGACTCCATAGTTAGAAGATAGGGTTTCTGCTTGTTTGGGTAAAGTTGGACAAAGTTGCTTGTAATCTTCTTATGATATGAATCTCCTATATACTGGGGTTGGAAAATCGTATATTTTTTTTCCCTAAATATGGCTTATAACCAGTCAAACGATGGAAATAATATAATCTTTTTTGAATGGAGTATTTACAGGCTGGAAAATCCTGTGAGATCCTATGAAAACGGGAGTGAAATGGCAGAATCTTTTGATTTTGAAATTGGCTTATTGGGATCGGATAATGAATCGGTGTAGATAACTTGAAGCTAATGGATTCAAATATTTGATGGGGAGGAGGTAGATGGTTCTCATATTGAGATATACTTTCTGTTGAACTGTGTTGTGCTAGCAAAAATGCTAATCGGGGCTGTGCACTGGTAGGCAATATAGCCATGAATGACAAAAATGTCAGAACAAGGAACTGGAACACAAAGGACCAATATTGGTTGGGAGCCATCTTTTGAATCAAGAGGAAAACCTGCAAAGGAATTAGGGATCCATTAAAATTAGACTGACACAGAATAGAAAAAATCAGATCAGTTTAACTTTAACACAAGGAAAATGAAACTTGAAAAACATCAAAAATACAGATTCATAGCGAGTTTGTTTTCATTTTCTTGTTAGACCAAAACTTAGCAATCATCAATAAGTAGACTAAATCAATCAAACAAAGGTATTAGAGAAGAAGAAGAGATTAAGCAGGTATGGTTGATCTAAAGTTCATATGAACAGAAGTCAAAATTGGAATTTTAAACATAAAGATTTGAGCAAAGAAACATTTTAAAATTATATGAATCTAGTAAGCGAATTCCAAAAACGAATCATAAACTGTGTGATTAAACCATTAGATGCAAAGAGAAACTAGAAAATAGATTGAAATTCTTTCACCGATTTAATAATTGAGTTAACTCAATTTTCGCCCGATCCTCAGAGAAACACCCGCAAACGCAAAGCATATACATAGGTTACTGGCTTACCTATACAAGTGTGTGGTGTAGATGTACTGAACCTACAGTTTTTTTTTTTGTTTGTTTTTTTAAAAGTAACATCGTATTAAAACCAAAAAAAAAAAAAAAAAAAAAAATGAAAGCATACCGCTTCGATAAAGAGTCACGGAAGAGTAAAGAGAAACAACCTTGCAACAGTTGGTTCGATATCAACAGGCAATCAAGCTGAGTTACGACCGAAAGGTTAAAGAATGAGCATTTAAGCCAGAGGAGTTTGTGTTGAAGAAAACTCGAGCAGCCATAATGGAGCCAAACTGCGGAAAGCTCGGAGGAAATTGGGAAGATCTATATATAGTAGACATTCCCGTATCCCATGGCTCCTACTACCTAAGGAACCTCGATGGTACTCAAGATTCAAAACATGGAAGCTATGGAATTCATTCCACTTGAAGAAGTTTTATCATTAGCTAAATTCACATAGGATTAGTTGTGTTCAAATCCTGCTATGATGCACTCTTTTTCCTTTATGATGGTTTTATCCCACTGGGTTTTCCACGCAAAGGTTTTAACGAGGCAGTTGTTGTTGGGCAGTAGGTATTTATCTTGTTATTCACATTCAGATATTTAATTCAATATTATTTTGGTTTTCCACATTCTATCAAAATTGCTCGTGTTTAATTATAAGCTGCTGCGGATGGTTCAAATCCGCAGTCAGTCCTAAATGGCAAAGCAGTGCAGTTCGAGCCTGCTGTCAACAACATCTCCAACACCTTGCAGATAGGGTGAATGCACAGTTTGAGCATTTTTATCCTATTCCAAACGTACCCCCATCATATGGGACGTCTAAAAATGTGGCGAACATTTTCTCTTGTCCAAGCATGGGAAAGTGTATACATATCAACTCTGCGCGCATCTTGAATAGTAGGATTGGCCCCTGCGCGAATTCAAGATCAACGTTGACGCGACATTGCTGACGTGGCACCTCCATGTCTTGACTTGGACTTTTGCACATGGGCTTCCATGTATAGTGCTTATGAGGCCTAGTTGGCCATTTTTGACTCATAAGAGGAGCACACTAGGCCCAAGTAATCCAATTTTTAGTGTAAAATATTAGGGTACAAACATCGCCCCTTAATCCACAACTCGGTTATGTGTTAAGAAGTTCGAGTTTCCCAATTATGTTCGCGACAAGACTTCGCATTGTTCTGGAGTGTTGCATAACTCGCCCAAGCATGTTATGGAGTGCTATGAAACTCGCCCAAGTATTGTTATGTTTATGAGCCGAGGTGTTATATACCTCGCCCCCAAGTGATTGAGGTGATATATAACTCGCCCCCCCGTATGTAATCAGATCATGTCGCTCAATGCTCGCGCAAGGGTGCACTTCTCATCGCATTTTGCTCGCGCATGGAAATAAGAATTTGTGTTTTTCTCGTGATTTTATAAGGAATACCATTGAAGCTAGGGGATGTTTGCAAATTGTACCACCAGGAACAATTAGAAATGGTAGTTGTTTGTCTTTTCTTTTCAACGGGCGGAAGATTGGAGGGACATAATATAATCTTTCAAAGTGATTAGGAACCAACCCTTGTTCTCATTGATAGGAATGTATGCAAAGGCAAGGGAACAAAGATGCTAATTGAGTACAGACTTTGGGAACAAAAATCAATTCGCTATTAACTTTAAAGCTCCAAAGATTTATACCGCTAAGTAGACTAAATATGATTTGGACAGCTAAGATATCAATATTCCGTAATAGATTTGCCATTAAACATATTTGGACAGTGAAAATCTTTGGGCTATTTTAACTTATTTGAACATCCAATCTTGGAACTCCGATGTAACTAATATCTATTCTTTTCACCGTGGGATGAGTGGATTATATTTATCTTATAATGAATGAGGGTCTCCTCTTTTATGAAAAATAAATAAATACAAAACATGAGTTTTATCTTCTCATGGAATGTGCTCAATTTTATTTGGAATGTAACTATAGGTAGACTAGACACACATCTCTAAAGACTTAAAGGCCTAGACAAATAAAACTTCAATGTTAAACGGTGAGGAAACCCTCCTATCCTATTGGCCGAAATAAACCATCTGTGGCTTTTGTGAAACGAGAGTTTTGATGAGGACAGTTGGCAACATATGATTAGTCTAAAAGTTACAATTTCAAAAGGAAAACTGAACTTACCATGTTTGGAAAAAATTCGGAAGTCCAAATTCAATTCGTGGTTGAGTACCTATTATATTATGACTTTTTTTTCAAATAATACATAAAGGAAAGAGAGAAAAAAACCCACATATTTCGCACATATTTTCTGCGAAAACAATTTGAAAAATAAATAAAATATGCGCATATTTATTTCATCTTTTCTCCATTTATTTAATTTATTCGTTCTACCACATCGAATCAAAAATACATCATCACGGGACGAGGTGAAACCTCGCACACACTAAATCAAAAATGCAGAGCGAAGCCCTATGCACAACAAGTGAAAAAAAAAAATGCCTGACACGCTGCACGGACACAAATCTAGTTAAATCCTAAGTATTAAAAAGTTGTAGACCCATCGAAAAACAAAATTTCTTTAACTGGCCACCTTATTAACTCCTCAAAAACTGCCTCTTCTCATGAAACTTTTGGATGGCGGAGAAGGAAAATTTTCATGGCACATAAATATACAGTATTTATGTTAGTTTGTTGTAAATCCTTAAAGTTTTATCAATTTCAGCATTCACTACTACTTCAGAAGAGAAACTTCAGTCATAGTTCTTAAATAAATAGAGAGCTAATCTGCAATGTGTCTATAGTGACACCACCGATAAAAAAAGAAAAAAGAAAAAAAAATCTCGTATCCTACAAAGAAAGTTCCACTACACTCATACCCTCATTGACATCACTGCGTACATACTGCAGTAGGTTTGAGACGACCTGAATACTTTAATTTTTCTCTTTGAGATCAGAGATATAACTTAGCCTCTAAAGGAATCACATCCAATTCCAATTGCTTCAACTCAACCTTTAAACTGATCACCGTTGCTTCAGCTTTTTTCAGCTCATTCTTTTTGTCGCTCACCTTTGACTGGGCTGCACGTATTGCCTGCGATTGAGAATTATAAATGTTGCTTAGAAAAGAACGAAGCTCAGAATTGCGGCAATCTTCCTCATATTCATTCTCATATTCATCCTGATCATATTCCTCCTCCTCAGCGGTACAGGCTTTCTCGAACCAGATTATGTCACCATTTTTTAGCTGCAAATAAAATGAACACATGCAAAGAGAATATGACAGTAAGAATGGCGACAATAAAGAAACTTAACCAATAAGCAGAACAGGCCTCCGGGTATGGTGTATCTATATCACAGAGTACACATACATATGATC
Organism: Papaver armeniacum; assembly: GCA_023531295.1. Classification (NCBI taxonomy): domain Eukaryota; kingdom Viridiplantae; phylum Streptophyta; class Magnoliopsida; order Ranunculales; family Papaveraceae; genus Papaver; species Papaver armeniacum. Next base: position 37,739 of record JAJJWW010001536.1, on the reverse strand, counting down.
CATACCTCGTTACAACAAAATGTACGACCTTCCTTGATGGGATCACAGGCAAACCCGTTTTCCTATCCAAGACACCAAAAATTTATCATCAGTGACCAAAATTAATAAGTAAATGAGCAGTGAAGGGTGCAAGGTACTCAGTTGGGATGCGTGGTGCTGTGGGCTAACCTTTGTACAACATCAATTTTAGATTGGGAGCAAAATTAGCCATTTCATTCAGCTCTTTACGGATATCTCTGGGCATATCACTACCCTTCACAAAAAAAGCTTCCCCACATACCTGAAACAATTTAAGGTTTTCTTAACTTTAAGAAGGGAAGTATATAGCCCTAAGGATCCTAACGTATTGAAATCAGAAAGTTAAAGAACTTGATGTATACCGAACATCTTTATTTTCTGAGGCATAAAGTTTGAAAAAAAGCAGAATACGATCGTCTTCTGTCCGGTGGGGGTGAAAAATCCTCTCTTGCTGCAAAGTGAAAAACGAGCTTAAATATACTCAATGAGGTAAAAATCTCACAAAAAAACCCTATTAATTTGTAACAGCGATTACCGGGCTAGGCTCTGAAAATTCCATAAACAAAATTACATACGGCTTTTGAGCTTTTGTCTCAACCGTTTCCAACAGACAAACCTACAGATCCAGGAAGAATAATTATGAAAACATAAGTTAGCAAATAATCCATCTCTTATACGTATGTTTAAAGTGTTTACAGATTGTGATTCTTCTGCAGTTGTTAAGGGACGGCTAGGACGATATGTTTGATTTTCGCTTGAAGTTGAACATTTTGACCACACCCAGAAACGCGGAAAATGCAGTTGTGCACCAGGTTGTTTGGGAACCATTTTCTGTCAAGTGAAATATGAAGTATCACAATAACAAAAGCATATATACTGAAAAATCAACATAATTTCGTTCTCACAACTATGTATTGAATGCCAAGAGTGTGTATAAAATAACTCCAGTAGAGAGAGAAAGAGTACCGTAAAATTGAAAAAGATGTAGAGTTGTGAATCTGGTAACTAGGAACTTTAAAGTGATCAACAAAACCAAAATAAATGTCCCTCCCAATCTGTTGATACAGGTCCTCATTTCGTACAACCTGTATACGGCAACCGAAAATTGCTAGTTCATTGTTTTAAGTGGTTCGTGACAACCAAATGAAAGAATAGATAATTGCAAAGGAAAGCATTAAGGAATACCTTGATAATAGTATACTCATACTGGCCAGAATCATCTCTGACTTTCTTGTTTCTGTGAGCCATTTCAGCTTTTGTTTCTCTCGATTAATCTACAATAATAGTATCAGAAGATTTGTAAACACAATCCAAAAAAAAAAAAATATTTACATGCAAATTAAGTTTCCATAAAGAAGAGATATTCAGAGAGTACCAGTTGGTTTTGCTTTTGCACTTGTGCTCAGATCAGAGAAGCTTTTGGAAAGCAGAAGAAGAAGAAGAAGAAGAAGAGATATAGAAAATGTGAAATTAAGGGAGGTATTTAAAGAAAGGGTAACAGTTGGAAGTCGTTTGAGTATTCGAGATCATATTAATGCTTTTTGACTAGTATTTGGAGGGTCAAGACCAATTAATATTGTGTGAATATTTCCCAAAAAAATGAGGCGACCGGCACAGAAAATGAAGCGAGCTTTACCAGGCTTACCTTTTTTTTTTTTTTTTTTTTTTTGATGCCAAAGATGTGAAATATTATTAACTGGAAACTGTTACAATGTCTGCCAGTAAAGAACTCTCAATAAAATCAGGGGGTTTATCTAACCAAACCCTAGTAACTCCATTACGCCTGCTGTATTTAGCTAGAATGTCAGCAGGTTTATTACATGATCTAGAAATAAAACGACATTCCCAATTAGGGATGTTTTCCAGAAACCCAATGGCATCAAGAAGAATGTCTTCGTTCTCCCAGGATATCACAGGTGCATGCTTAGTGATGTAGCTTTCGATTCCTTGCAAATCAGTCTCCAAAACCACATGTGTGTGTTGCAAACTTCTGCTCCATTTGACAAACTTCAAAGAACGCCATACATTCTGCTTGCTCATAGTCCTTTACTCCTGCATAGCATTTAGTTGAGCATCCCCTCCATTGTCCTGCAAAATCTCGCAAAATAAGAGCGATTCCTGTTAGGCCTGTGCGTTATCAAAAGAGGCGTCACAATTTATAGTAAGGTAGGGATATACGGGAGGTTTCCAGTGTACATGTATGCTATCATGTATCAGCACAGCCCTAGACTGCTGTTTAGTATTTAAGCCTTCTATGTACACTGCAAAATTCATAGCTTTCCTAGCAACTAACTCTGGATTAGCTTTCTTATTTTGGAAATGCACTTCACAAATACCATTCCAAATAGACCATGAAACTATCATCGCTGGTTTAACCAATTTGAGTTTGAACTACTCTTGAGGCAGTTTTACCCAGGATTCAAACACAAGCAAGGCAACATTGGTGTGAGGTCCAGTTAGACAACAACCTCCCGGGATAAGCATCCAAACCGCTCTTGAAAATGGGAAAGTAAATGAACATGCGTAATATCTTCATCGAACTACTTGCATAATGGGCGATGTCGTTTATGTATCTACAAGAACGTTGAAGTCTCACATTTGTAGGTAGAATGTCCGCCTGCATTTCCACCAGAAATGCTTGACTCTTGGCCAGGTGTTGATACTCCACAGCTCCTTCCATTGTGTCTCTGAGTTAGGAATGATAAGAGAAACTTCATTGTCTCCTAAACTGATTTCGTGCAATTTATTGTACGCGGATTTAAGAGTGAAATTTCCGTTTCTCGTCAGATTCCAAATAAGCTTATCCTTGGAAGCTTTTGGGATTCGCATCTGCAGAATTAAACTTGCAATTTCAGGCTCGAACAAGTGATTTATAAGCTCAACATTCCATGTCTTGGATTCTTGGAAAATCAATTCTTGAACCCAAATAAACTCTTCACTGTTCTCAATATCTTGCTTTGGAGTAGGAGGTTCTGTAAGACCAATGACCCAGACATCAATCCATATTTTTATCTTTGCTCCTGTGCCCACTCTCCATCGACTGTGGTTCTTTATGAAAGGTATTTGTCGTTGTACACCCTTCCATGCCCAGGAACTGTTGACCTTGAGATTTGCATGAATCATGTTTGTACCAGGGAAATACTTAGCTTGCATAGCCTGTACCCAGGGTTCATCTGTGTTCATACATATTCTCCATGCAGCCCTGACAAGCAATGCCTGATTCAGAATTTTTAAGTCTCGAAAACCCTGACCACCAAGATTCTTGTGTAAACTTAGGTTTTTCCAAGAGGTAATGTATGTACCTCTTTTTTCTGTAAAACCCCACCAAAAATCTCTCTGCAGACTATCAATCTGCTTGATGATATCAACTGGCACTTGAAGACAAACTCATAGTAATAAGAAGGAATTTTGTTTGTTAATGTTTTTATCATTAGAGATTTGCAACTTTGCGACATAGATTCACCATTCCATTTGGATAATCTTCCTTTTACTCTATCCACCAACCCTTTGAAGCAATCAATTTTTTTCTTGCCAATAAGAAGAGGAAGACCAAGATACTGCTTCATTCGAGTTCATTCTCTAACTTTTAGTCTTTTAGTAAGCAGCCTACAAAATCTTTGTGGAACATGCACACTATAGAAGACACTCGGATTTACTAAAGTTAACCATCCGTCCGTATGCATTGCCAAAATCCTTCACAATATCTAGCAGATTATTAACATTGTGCATATCTGCATTGATGAAGAGTAGACAATCATCTCGCAAAGAATAGATGGGTTATCAAGGCACCTGGTAGAATCTTTATACCTTGAATCTTGTTATTGTTTTCTGCATGAAGTAGCTGGCGAGAGAACGCTTCCATGACTATAATGAATAAGTATGGGGAAAGCGGATCGCCCTGACGAACTCCCCGTGTTGGTGTGTATGCTTGGAAGGGGGCACCATTAAGAAGTATAGAAACCTCCTGTAGTGCTTATACACGCATTATCAATCGACAAAAAGATTCACTAAATCCCATTTTCTTCATTACATCTGTTACGAATGACCATTCAAGCCTATCAAAGGCCTTTTCCATGTCGAGTTTTAGAGCCAAATGTTTTGCAGTTTCCTTCTTATTGTTCATTGTGTGAACAATTTCTTGCGCAAGGTGTATGTTGTCTCCGATTTGCCTACCAGGAACATATGCCGCTTGTAATGGAGAAATAATTTTCTTCATAATATTCTTCATTCTTGTGACAGATCTTCGCTATTATTTTATACGACGTATTGCAAAGTGCGATTGGTCGTAAATCGACGGAACTGCTTGTTCTTCGACTTAGGAATGAGAGTAACATTTGTGGCATTGAGACTTTTAAGAATATATCCCGAACGAAAGAATTGTTTTACCATTTCAGCTTATATTCCACCTACGGTTTTCCAATGAGATTTGAAAAAACTGAGGAAAGCCATCCTACCCGGGCTTTCCAAGACTTCATGTCTTTAAGAGCTTTTTAATATTTCTACGTCTCCTTTGAATGCGAGTTAACTCCGTGTTGTCGTCCAGTGATTGTATGAGGAATACATTGAAGTATAGCTTCATTTTTGCCGGTGATGTGGTGGTATGTGGTATTATAATGATTCACCAAGAATTCTTCAAGTTCATCTCTTGTAGTGCACCAGCCTTGGTCATCCTTTAGCGCCGCAATGTTATTCCTTGAACGTCTTCTATTAGCATTTGAGTGGTGGTACTTAGTGTTTTTATCCATATTCGGGATAGAACTCATCTCTTGCTTTCTCGTCCCAAAAGTCATTTTGTACTTGATGCCAATGTTCGATTTGATTTTCCACATGTTGAATGTGATTGCTTGTGTGTTGATCTGGAGTCGCTTGTTGCACCGCCTCAAGTTGTTGATGGAGAAGAAAAATATTGCTTTGAATATTGCCGAATTTCTCTCTATTCCATTTGGAGACGATCGCCTTGTATTAACTAGTTTCTTTGAGACTTGAAACCGCTTTGATCCATTGACTTGCAAACTCCAAATCGCTTCAACTTCAGCCTTGATGGTTTCATCATGCTCATAACACCGGAAATATTTCAGCTTTCTTTTGTCATTACCATTAGAGTATGATGTGTCTAGCATAATAGGGCAAAGGGTCGATCCTAATCGCGAAGTGCATCGCTTTTGAACTGGGAAATTGATAATCCATTCACCGTTGCCTAATGCTCTATCAATTCTTGACCTTCAACTCCCCGTGCCATGTATATTATCGGACCATGTAAATTATCTTCCACTATAACCAAGATCCTCCGCACTCAGCCTTTCATAAATCATGTTTACGTAATGGGCGTCTCTTGAGGAAGAATTTGTTGAAGTGGAAATACCCGAACTTCCATTTAGATTAGTTTAAATACGGACCCTATCTTCATTTTTAAAAACCAGATTCAAGTCTCCTATGATCACCCACGGCTGCTGAATGGTATGACTGGAATCTTTAATGTAGCTCCATTGGATCTCTTTGTTATTCGGATAAGAAGAACCATACATGCATGTGAGTAAAAACTCTGGCTTGGAAGGGTCATCCTGCACTAGAACATTAATGATCTAAGATTCTGTATGCACTATCTTGCAATGAAACCCGTCTTTCCATAATAAAAGTAAACCTCCTGCTAGGCCAATGGAGGATACAAATTTGCTATTCGGGTACTTATAAGGCTTCGTGAATTTTTCATTTTTTCCTCACCTAACTTGGTCTCAGATAAGAATATTATGTCGTGGTCGAACGAGATATTAGGTCCCTTAGATGATCTCTAGTGGTTTTGTTATTGAAACCTTGATAGCCCATGCTATGGTTCTCATGTCTGTATTTTGTATTAAATAAGTAAAATTATCTATCCAAAGATGAGAGCAGAGCACGTAATTAAAAGTTTCAACAAAAGAAATAAAGTTGTAAAGGAAAAAGCAGTAAGAATGTAATACCTTAAAAGCGTTTTCCTCTTGATTTTGCATGGTATCCACCTTTGTGTGTTCGTTATTCTGCCCAGTAATACAATTTTCAGCCATATCCATGAGTTCAGCTTGAGCATTTATAGCATCAACATCAGCAGCTTCCCCTCCATTAGCAACAAGAATTGGGCCCTGAATAGATGGGTTTGATCCATTAGTTTGGGTATTCTGGTTTCGTGCTCTCTTTGAGGTTCTAGTTTCTCCAGTGTCATCCTGTAACTCCATATCTTTCCCAACATGAACAAAATCATCACCCGCTTCTTCATTGTCTTCAATGACACCAAAGATTAGCTTTTTCCTTAACAATGAGATGCGCTTCATACTCCTCTTGTGTCATTGCCCTCTCTTTTAAAGATTCAGCAACTGCTTCACATGTTTCATCATTATAATCTATGGTGTAGCATTGATCACATAGGCTGTGAGGTTGTTTCACCCAAGGGTATCTCGATCCAAGTAGGTTCACCCGAATTGGTATTCCACCATTCTCCTCTTTAAGAGGCATTCTTAAGTCAATCTCCACCCTAGCCGTAATCATATTACTTAACGAGGCCTGCAATTTTTAGGCTCAGGCCTATTTTTTACCTAGATCTTCAATGGTTTCATCTACAACCGCAACATGATGATGTTCCAACAGAGCCCCTTGAACCGAACACTCCAAGGTTGTTTGGTGAACACGTAATCCTTATATGCTACTTCAGGTGTAGACCAAGAGCTAAAAGATTTCTTTGGATATTCCATGGTATCTTCTTAAGAACATCGTTCATGTCCTTTTGGGAGTTAAACTTGAAGACAAAAAGTACTTCCCTACTGCCTTCATTTCTTTCTTCTTATAGTTCTTCCAAAGGATATTGAGTTCATCTTTGATGGCTGATGTTTCAATTTCATTGTCATCAGTTATCAACTTGCCAATCAGGGTATTGGCTCATGCACCAGCAGCTTCAGTGAGGTTTTTGGTCGACTCCAATAGCAGTCTATGGTTTCTTATCATTGTAGTTTTCATCTTCTCGAGATGTTGTTCATGTTGTTGATGCTTTCTTAGACTCCATAGTTAGAAGATAGGGTTTCTGCTTGTTTGGGTAAAGTTGGACAAAGTTGCTTGTAATCTTCTTATGATATGAATCTCCTATATACTGGGGTTGGAAAATCGTATATTTTTTTTCCCTAAATATGGCTTATAACCAGTCAAACGATGGAAATAATATAATCTTTTTTGAATGGAGTATTTACAGGCTGGAAAATCCTGTGAGATCCTATGAAAACGGGAGTGAAATGGCGACCTTTTGATTTTGAAATTGGCTTATCGGGATCGGATAATGAATCCAGTAGATAACTTGAAGCTAATGGATTCAAATATTTGATGGGAGGAGGTAGATGGTTCTCATATTGAGATATACTTTCTGTGAATCGTGTTGTGCTAGCAAAAATGCTAATCGGGTCAGGCAATCTGGTAGGCAATATAGCCATGAATGACAAAAATGTCGTAACAAGGAACTGGAACACAAAGGACCAATATTGGTTGGGAGCCATCTTTTGAATCAAGAGGAAAACCTGCAAAGGAATTAGGGATCCATTAAAATTAGACTGACACAAAATAGAAAATATCAGATCAGTTTAACTTTAACACAAGGAAAAATGAAACTTGAAAAACATCAAAAATACAGATTCATAGCGAGTTTGTTTTCATTTTCTTGTTAGACCAAAACTTAGCAATCATCAATAAGTAGACTAAATCAATCAAACAAAGGTATTAGAGAAGAAGAAGAGATTAAGCAGGTATGGTTGATCTAAAGTTCATATGAACAGAAGTCAAAATTGGAATTTTAAACATAAAGATTTGAGCAAAGAAACATTTTAAAATTATATGAATCTAGTGCTAATTCCAAAACGAATCATAAACTGTGATTAAACCATTAGATGCAAAGAGAAACTAGAAAATAGATTGAAATTCTTTCACCGATTTAATAATTGAGTTAACTCAATTTTCGCCCGATCCTCGTGAGAAACACCCGCAAACGCAAAGCATATACATAGGTTACCGGTTTACCTATACAAAGGTGTGGTGTAGATGTACCAACCTGATTTTTTTTTTTTGTTTGTTTTTTTAAAAGTAACATCGTATTAAAACCAAAAAAAAAAAAAAAAAAAATGAAAGCATACTGGCTTCGTATAAAGAGTCACTTTGGAAGAGTAAAGAGAAACAACCTTGCAACAGTTGGTTCGATATCAACAGGCAATCAAGCTGAGTTACGACCGAAAGGTTAAAGAATGAGCATTTAAGCCAGAGGAGTTTGTGTTGAAGAAAACTCGAGCAGCCATAATGGAGCCAAACTGCGGAAAGCTCGGAGGAAATTGGGAAGATCTATATATAGTAGACATTCCCGTATCCCATGGCTCCTACTACCTAAGGAACCTCGATGGTACTCAAGATTCAAAAACATGGAAGCTATGGAATTCATTCCACTTGAAGAAGTTTTATCATTAGCTAAATTCACATAGGATTAGTTGTGTTCAAATCCTGCTATGATGCACTCTTTTTCCTTTATGATGGTTTTATCCCACTGGGTTTTCCACGCAAAGGTTTTAACGAGGCAGTTGTTGTTGGGCAGTAGGTATTTATCTTGTTATTCACATTCAGATATTTAATTCAATATTATTTTGGTTTTCCACATTCTATCAAAATTGCTCGTGTTTAATTATAAGCTGCTGCGGATGGTTCAAATCCGCAGTCAGTCCTAAATGGCAAAGCAGTGCAGTTCGAGCCTGATGTCAACAACATCTCCAACACCTTGCAGATAGGGTGAATGCACAGTTTGAGCATTTTTATCCTATTCCAAACGTACCCCCATCATATGGGACGTCTAAAAATGTGGCGAACATTTTCTCTTGTCCAAGCATGGGAAAGTGTATACATATCAACTCTGCGCGCATCTTGAATAGTAGGATTGGCCCCTGCGCGAATTCAAGATCAACGTTGACGCGACATTGCTGACGTGGCACCTCCATGTCTTGACTTGGACTTTTGCACATGGGCTTCCATGTATAGTGCTTATGAGGCCTAGTTGGCCATTTTTGACTCATAAGAGGAGCACACTAGGCCCAAGTAATCCAATTTTTAGTGTAAAATATTAGGGTACAAACATCGCCCCCTCTTAATCCACAACTCGTTATGTGTTAAGAAGTTCGAGTTTCCCAATTATGTTCGCGACAAGACTTCGCATTGTTCTGGAGTGTTGCATAACTCGCCCCCAAGCATGTTATGGAGTGCTATGAAACTCGCCCCCAAGTATTGTTATGTTTATGAGCTGAGGTGTTATATACCTCGCCCCCAAGTGATTGAGGTGATATATAACTCGCCCCCCGTATGTAACTGTATCATGCTGCTCAATGCTCGCGCAAGGGTGCACTTCCTTACTGCATTTTGCTCGCGCATGGAAATAAGAATTTGTGTTTTTCTGTGATTTTATAAGGAATACCATTGAAGCTAGGGGGATGTTTGCAAATTGTACCACCAGGGAACAATTAGAAATGGTAGTTCTTTGTCTTTGCTTTTCAACGGGCGGAAGATTGGAGTGGACATAATATAATCTTTCAAAGTGATTAGGAACCAACCCTTGTTCTGTTGATAGGAATGTATGCAAAGGCAAGGGAACAAAGATGCTAATTGAGTACAGACTTTGGGAACAAAAATCAATTCGCTATTAACTTTAAAGCTCCAGCATTTATACCGCTAAGTAGACTAAATATGATTTGGACAGCTAAGATATCAATATTCTGTAATAGATTTGCCATTAAACATATTTGGACAGGTGAAAATCTTTGGGCTATTTTAACTTATTTGAACATCCAATCTTGGAACTCCGATGTAACTAATATCTATTCTTTTCACCGTGGGATGAGTGGATTATATTTATCTTATAATGAATGAGGGTCTCCTCTTTTATGAAAAATAAATAAATACAAAACATGAGTTTTATCTTCTCATGGAATGTGCTCAATTTTATTTGGAATGTAACTATAGGTAGACTAGACACACATCTCTAAAGACTTAAAGGCCTAGACAAATAAAACTTCAATGTTAAACGGTGAGGAAACCCTCCTATCCTATTGGCCGAAATAAACCATCTGTGGCTTTTGTGAAACGAGAGTTTTGATGAGGACAGTTGGCAACATATGATTAGTCTAAAAGTTACAATTTCAAAAGGAAAACTGAACTTACCATGTTTGGAAAAATTCTAAGTCCAAATTCAATTCAAGTTGAGTACCTATTATATTATGACTTTTTTTTCAAATAATACATAAAGGAAAGAGAGAAAAAACCCACATATTTCGCACATATTTTCTCTCGAAAACAATTTGAAAAATAAATAAAATATGCGCATATTTATTTCATCTTTTCTCCATTTATTTAATTTATTCGTTCTACCACATCGAATCAAAAATACATCATCACGGACGAGGTGAAACCTCGCACACACTAAATCAAAAATGCAGAGCGAAGCCCTATGCACAACAAGTGAAAAAAAAAAATGCCTGACACGCTGCACGGACACAAATCTAGTTAAATCCTAAGTATTAAAAAGTTGTAGACCCATCGTGAAAAACAAAATTTCTTTAACTGGCCACCTTATTAACTCCTCAAAAACTGCCTCTTCTCATGAAACTTTTGGATGGCGGAGAAGGAAAATTTTCATGGCACATAAATATACAGTATTTATGTTAGTTTGTTGTAAATCCTTAAAGTTTTATCAATTTCAGCATTCACTACTACTTCAGAAGAGAAACTTCAGTCATAGTTCTTAAATAAATAGAGAGCTAATCTGCAATGTGTCTATAGTGACACCACCGATAAAAAAAAAAGAAAAAAAAATCTCGTATCCTACAAAGAAAGTTCCACTACACTCATACCCTCATTGACATCACTGCGTACATACTGCAGTAGGTTTGAGACGACCTGAATACTTTAATTTTTCTCTTTGAGATCAGAGATATAACTTAGCCTCTAAAGGAATCACATCCAATTCCAATTGCTTCAACTCAACCTTTAAACTGATCACCGTTGCTTCAGCTTTTTTCAGCTCATTCTTTTTGTCGCTCACCTTTGACTGGGCTGCACGTATTGCCTGCGATTGAGAATTATAAATGTTGCTTAGAAAAGAACGAAGCTCAGAATTGCGGCAATCTTCCTCATATTCATTCTCATATTCATCCTGATCATATTCCTCCTCCTCAGCGGTACAGGCTTTCTCGAACCAGATTATGTCACCATTTTTTAGCTGCAAATAAAATGAACACATGCAAAGAGAATATGACAGTAAGAATGGCGACAATAAAGAAACTTAACCAATAAGCAGAACAGGCCTCCGGGTATGGTGTATCTGTATCACAGAGTACATACATATGATCCATACCTCGTTACAACAAAATGTACGACCTTCCTTGATGGGATCACAGGCAAAACCCGTTTTCCTATCCAAGACACCAAAAATTTATCATCAGTGACCAAAATTAATAAGTAAATGAGCAGTGAAGGGTGCAAGGTACTCAGTTGGGATGCGTGGTGCTGTGGGCTAACCTTTGTACAACATCAATTTTAGATTGGGAGCAAAATTAGCCATTTCATTCAGCTCTTTACGGATATCTCTGGGCATATCACTACCCTTCACAAAAAGCTTCCCCACATACCTGAAACAATTTAAGGTTTTCTTAACTTTAAGAAGGGAAGTATATAGCCCTAAGGATCCTAACGTATTGAAATCAGAAAGTTAAAGAACTTGATGTATACCGAACATCTTTATTTTCTGAGGCATAAAGTTTGAAAAAAAGCAGAATACGATCGTCTTCTGTCCGGTGGGGGTGAAAAATCCTCTCTTGCTGCAAAGTGAAAAACGAGCTTAAATATACTCAATGAGGTAAAAAATCTCACAAAAAAAACCCTATTAATTTGTAACAGCGATTACCGGGCTAGGCTCTGAAAATTCCATAAACAAAATTACATACGGCTTTTGAGCTTTTGTCTCAACCGTTTCCAACAGACAAACCTACAGATCCAGGAAGAATAATTATGAAAACATAAGTTAGCAAATAATCCATCTCTTATACGTATGTTTAAAGTGTTTACAGATTGTGATTCTTCTGCAGTTGTTAAGGGACGGCTAGGACGATATGTTTGATTTTCGCTTGAAGTTGAACATTTTGACCACACCCAGAAACGCGGAAAATGCAGTTGTGCACCAGGTTGTTTGGGAACCATTTTCTGTCAAGTGAAATATGAAGTATCACAATAACAAAAGCATATATACTGAAAAATCAACATAATTTCGTTCTCACAACTATGTATTGAATGCCAAGAGTGTGTATAAAATAACTCCAGTAGAGAGAGAAAGAGTACCGTAAAATTGAAAAAGATGTAGAGTTGTGAATCTGGTAACTAGGAACTTTAAAGTGATCAACAAAACCAAAATAAATGTCCCTCCCAATCTGTTGATACAGGTCCTCATTTCGTACAACCTGTATACGGCAACCGAAAATTGCTAGTTCATTGTTTTAAGTGGTTCGTGACAACCAAATGAAAGAATAGATAATTGCAAAAGGAAAGCATTAAGGAATACCTTGATAATAGTATACTCATACTGGCCAGAATCATCTCTGACTTTCTTGTTTCTGTGAGCCATTTCAGCTTTTGTTTCTCTCGATTAATCTACAATAATAGTATCAGAAGATTTGTAAACACAATCCAAAAAAAAAAATATTTACATGCAAATTAAGTTTCCATAAAGAAGAGATATTCAGAGAGTACCAGTTGGTTTTGCTTTTGCACTTGTGCTCAGATCAGAGAAGCTTTTTGGAAAGCAGAAGAAGAAGAAGAAGAAGAAGAGATATAGAAAATGTGAAATTAAGGGAGGTATTTAAAGAAAGGGTAACAGTTGGAAGTCGTTTGAGTATTCGAGATCATATTAATGCTTTTGACTAGTATTTGGAGGGTCAAGACCAATTAATATTGTGTGAATATTTCCCAAAAAAATGAGGCGACCGGCACAGAAAATGAAGCGAGCTTTACCAGGCTTACCTTTTTTTTTTTTTTTTTTTTGATGCCAAAGATGTGAAATATTATTAACTGGAAACTGTTACAATGTCTGCCAGTAAAGAACTCTCAATAAAATCAGGGGGTTTATCTAACCAAACCCTAGTAACTCCATTACGCCCGTCAGTATTTAGCTAGAATGTCAAGAGGTTTATTACATGATCTAGAAATAAAACGACATTCCCAATTAGGATGTTTTCCAGAAACCCAATGGCATCAAGAAGAATGTCTTCGTTCTCCCAGATATCACGGAGTGCATGCTTAGTGATGTAGCTTTCGATTCCTTGCAAATCGGCCCAAAACCACATGTGTGTGTTGCAAACTTCTCGCTCCATTTGACAGCTTCAAAGAACGCCATACATTCTCGCTTGCTCATAGTCCTTTACTCCCCGCATAGCATTTAGTTGAGCATCCTCCATTGTCCCGCAAAATCTCGCAAAATAAGAGCGATTCCTCAAGTAGGCCCGTGCGTTATCAAAAGAGGCGTCACAATTTATAGTAAGGTAGGGATATACGGGAGGTTTCCAGTGTACATGTATGCTATCATGTATCATCACAACCCTAGACTGCTGTTTAGTATTTAAGCCTTCTATGTACACTGCAAAATTCATAGCTTTCCTAGCAACTAACTCTGGATTAGCTTTCTTATTTTGGAAATGCACTTCACAGCGTTCATTCCAAATAGACCATGAAACTATCATCGCCAGGTTTAACCAATTTGAGTTTGAACTACTCTGTTGAGGCAGTTTTACCCAGGATTCAAACACAGCAGCAACATTGGTGTGAGGTCCAGTTAGGACAGTCGAACCTCCTGGGATAAGCATCCAAACCGCTCTTGAAAATGGGAAAGTAAACAGAACATGCGTAATATCTTCATCGAACTACTTGCATAATGGGCAGATGCTGTTTATGTATCTACAAGAACGTTGAAGTCTCACATTTGTAGGCAGAATGTCTGCCAGGCATTTCCACCAGAAATGCTTGACTCTTGGCCAGGTGTTGATACTCCACAGCTCCTTCCATTGTGTCTCTGAGTTAGGAATGATAAGAGAAACTTCATTGTCTCCTAAACTGATTTCGTGCAATTTATTGTACGCGGATTTAAGAGTGAAATTTCCGTTTCTCGTCAGATTCCAAATAAGCTTATCCTTGAAGCTTTTGGGATTCGCATCTCAGAATTAAACTTGCAATTTAGAATCGAACAAGTGATTTATAAGCTCAACATTCCATGTCTTGGATTCTTGTAAAATCAATTCTTGAACCCAAATAAACTCTTCACTGTTCTCAATATCTTGCTTTGGAGTAGGAGGTTCTGTAAGACCAATGACCCAGACATCAATCCATATTTTTATCTTTGCTCCTGTGCCCACTCTCCATCGACTGTGGTTCTTTATGAAAGGTATTTGTCGTTGTACACCCTTCCATGCCCAGGAACTGTTGACCTTGAGATTTGCATGAATCATGTTTGTACCAGGGAAATACTTAGCTTGCATAGCCTGTACCTGGTTCATCTCGTGTTCATACATATTCTCCATGCAAACTGACAAGCAATGCCTGATTCAGAATTTTTAAGTCTCGAAAACCCTGACCACCAAGATTCTTGTGTAAACTTAGGTTTTTCCAAGAGGTAATGTATGTACCTCTTTTTTCTGTAAAACCCCACCAAAAATCTCTCTGCAGACTATCAATCTGCTTGATGATATCACCGGCACTTGAAGACAAATTCATAGAATAAGAAGGAATTTTGTTTGTTACCGTTTTTATCATTAGAGATTTGCAGCTTTGCGACATAGATTCACCATTCCATTTGGATAATCTTCCTTTTACTCTATCCACCAACCCTTTGAAGCAATCAATTTTTTTCTTGCCAATAAGAAGAGGAAGACCAAGATACCGTTCATTCGAGTTCATTCTCGGAACTTTTAGTCTTTTAGTAAGCAGTCTACAAAATCTTTGTGGAACATGCACACTATAGAAGACACTGGATTTACTAAAGTTAACCATCTGTCCAGATGCATTGCCAAAATCCTTCACAATATCTAGCAGATTATTAACATTGTGCATATCTGCATTGATGAAGAGTAGACAATCATCTGCAAAGAATAGATGGGTTATTGAAGGGGCACCTGGTAGAATCTTTATACCTTGAATCTTGTTATTGTTTTCTGCATGAAGTAGCTGGCGAGAGAACGCTTCCATGACTATAATGAATAAGTATGGGGAAAGCGGATCGCCCTGACGAACTCCCCGTGTTGGTGTGTATGCTTGGAAGGGGGCACCATTAAGAAGTATAGAAACCTGTGTAGTGCTTATACACTGCATTATCAACTGACAAAAAGATTCACTAAATCCCATTTTCTTCATAACATCTGTTAGGAATGACCATTCAAGCCTATCAAAGGCCTTTTCCATGTCGAGTTTTAGAGCCAAATGTTTTGCAGTTTCCTTCTTATTGTTCATTGTGTGAACAATTTCTTGCGCAAGGTGTATGTTGTCTCCGATTTGCCTACCAGGAACATATGCCGCTTGTAATGGAGAAATAATTTTCTTCATAATATTCTTCATTCTTGTGGACAGGATCTTCGCTATTATTTTATACGACGTATTGCAAAGTGCGATTGGTCGTAAATCAGACGGGAACTGCTTGTTCTTCGACTTAGGAATGAGAGTAACATTTGTGGCATTGAGACTTTTTTAAGAATATATCCCGAACGAAAGAATTGTTTTACCATTTCAGCTATATCTCCACCTACGGTTTTCCAATGAGATTTGAAAAACCTGGAGGAAAGCCATCCTACCCTGGGCTTTCCAAGACTTCATGTCTTTAAGAGCTTTTAATATTTCTACGTCTGCTGGAATGCGAGTTAACTCCGTGTTGTCGTCCGCAGTGATTGTATGAGGAATACATTGAAGTATAGCTTCATTTTTTGCTGGTGATGTGGTGGTATGTAGGGTATTATAATGATTCACCAAGTAATTCTTCAAGTTCATCTCTTGTAGTGCACCAGCTTTCCTTGGTCATCCTTTAGCGCCCGCAATGTTATTCCTTGAACGCCTTCTATTAGCATTTGAGTGGTGGTACTTAGTGTTTTTATCCATATTCGATAGAACTCATCTCTTGCTTTCTCGTCCCCAAAAGTCATTTTGTACTTGATGCCAATGTTCGATTTGATTTTCCACATGTTGAATGTGATTGCTTGTGTGTTGATCTCGAGCCGCTTGTTGCACCGCCTCAAGTTGTTGATGGAGAAGAAAATATTGCTTTGAATATTGCCGAATTTCTCTCTATTCCATTTGGAGACGCATCGTCTTGTATTAACTAGTTTCTTTGAGACTTGAAACTCGCTTTGATCCATTGACTTGCAAACTCCAGTCGCTTCAACTTCAGTCTTGATGGTTTCATCATGCTCATAACACTGGAAATATTTCCAGCTTTTGTCAAGTTACCATTAGAGTATGATGTGTCTAGCATAATAGGGCAGTGGTCGATCCTAAATCAAGAAGTGCATCAGCTTTTGAATCTGGGAAATTGATAATCCATTCATCATTGCCTAATGCTCTATCAATTCTTGACCTTCGAACTCCCGTGCCATGTATATTATCGACCATGTAAATTATCTTCCACTATAACCAAGATCCTCCAGTTAGCCTTCATAAATCATGTTTACGTAATGGGCGTCTCTTGAGGAAGAATTTGTTGAAGTGGAAATACCCGAACTCCATTTAGATTAGTTTAAATATTTTAACTCTATCTTCATTTTTAAAACCGCATTCAAGTCTCCTATGATCACCCACTACTGCTGAATGGTATGACCGAATCTTTAATGTAGCTCCATTGATCTCTTTGTTATTCGGATAAGAAGAACCATACATGCATGTGAGTAAAAACTCTGGCTTGGAAGGGTCATCCTGCACTAGAACATTAATGATCTAAGATTCTGTATGCACTATCTTGCAATGAAACCCGTCTTTCCATAATAAAAGTAAACCTCCTGCTAGGCCAATGGAGGATACAAATTTGCTATTCGGGTACTTATAAGGCTTCGTGAATTTTTTCATTTTTTCCTCACCTAACTTGGTCTCAGACAAGAATATTATGTCAGGGTCGTAACGAGATATTAGGTCCCTTAGATGATCTCTAGTGGTTTTGTTATTGAAACCTTGACAGTTCCATGCTATGGTTCTCATGTCTGTATTTTGTATTAAATAAGTAAAATTATCTATCCAAAGATGAGAGCAGAGCACGTAATTAAAAGTTTCAACAAAAGAAATAAAGTTGTAAAGGAAAAAGCAGTAAGAATGTAATACCTTAAAAGCGTTTTCCTCTTGATTTTGCATGGTATCCACCTTTGTGTGTTCGTTATTCTGCCCAAGAATACAATTTTCAGCCATATCCATGAGTTCAGCTTTGAGCATTTATAGATCAACATCAGCAGCCTTCCCCTCCATTAGCAACAAGAATTGGGCCCCGAATAGATGGGTTTGATCCATTAGTTTGGGTATTCTCGGTTTCGTGCTCTCTTGAGGTTCTAGTTTCTCCAGTGTCATCCTCAGAACTCCATATCTTTCCCAACATGAACAAAATCATCACCCGTTTCTTCATTGTCTTCAATGACACCAAAGATTAGCTTTTTCCTTAACAATGAGATGCGCTTCATACTCCTCTTGTGTCATTGCCCTCTCTTTTAAAGATTCAGCAACTGCTCTACATGTTTCATCATTATAATCTATGGTGTAGCATTGATCACATAGGCTGTGAGGTTGTTTCACCCAGTGGTATCTGATCCAAGTAGGTTCACCTGAATTGGTATTCCACCATTCTCCTCTTTTAAGAGGCTTTCTTAAGTCAATCTCCACCCTAGCCGTAATCATATTACCAGAACGAGGCCTGCAATTTTTAGGCTCAGTGCCTATTTTTTTACCTAGATCTTCAATGGTTTCATCTACAACTGCAACATGATGATGTTCCAACAGGAGCCCCTTGAACTGAACACTCCAAGGTTGTTTGGTGAACACGTAATCCTTATATGCTACTTCAAAGGTGTAGACCAAGAGCTAAAAGATTTCTTTGGATATTCCATGGTATCTTCTTAAGAACATCGCTCATGTCCTTTTTGGGAGTTAAACTTGAAGACAAAAAGTACTTCCCTACCGCCTTCATTTCTTTCTTCTTATAGTTCTTCCAAAGGATATTGAGTTCATCTTTGATGGCCGATGTTTCAATTTCATTGTCATCACAATATCAACTTGCCAATCAGGGTATTGGCTCATGCACCAGCAGCTTCAGTGAGGTTTTTGGTCGACCCAATAGCAGGTCTATGGTTTCTTATCATTGTAGTTTTCATCTTCTCAGTGATGTTGTTCATGTTGTTGATGCTTTCAGACTCCATAGTTAGAAGATAGGGTTTCTGCTTGTTTGGGTAAAGTTGGACAAAGTTGCTTGTAATCTTCTTATGATATGAATCTCCTATATACTGGGGTTGGAAAATCGTATATTTTTTTTCCCTAAATATGGCTTATAACCAGTCCAAACGATGGAAATAATATAATCTTTTTTGAATGGAGTATTTACAAAGGTGGAAAATCCTCGTGAGATCCTATGAAAACGGGAGTGAAATGGCAGAATCTTTTGATTTTGAAATTGGCTTATTGGGATCGGATAATGAATCGGGTGTAGATAACTTGAAGCTAATGGATTCAAATATTTGATGGGGAGGAGGTAGATGGTTCTCATATTGAGATATACTTTGAACTGGTAATCGTGTTGTGCTAGCAAAAATGCTAATCGGTCAGCAGAATCGGTAGGCAATATAGCCATGAATGACAAAAATGTCAGAACAAGGAACTGGAACACAAAGGACCAATATTGGTTGGGAGCCATCTTTTGAATCAAGAGGAAAACCTGCAAAGGAATTAGGGATCCATTAAAATTAGACTGACACAGAATAGAAAATATCAGATCACTTTAACTTTAACACAAGGAAAAATGAAACTTGAAAAACATCAAAAATACAGATTCATAGCGAAGTTTGTTTTCATTTTCTTGTTAGACCAAAACTTAGCAATCATCAATAAGTAGACTAAATCAATCAAACAAAGGTATTAGAGAAGAAGAAGAGATTAAGGTGTATGGTTGATCTAAAGTTCATATGAACAAGTCAAAATTGGAATTTTAAACATAAAGATTTGAGCAAAGAAACATTTTAAAATTATATGAATCTAGTAAGCGAATTCCAAAAAACGAATCATAAACTCGTGATTAAACCATTAGATGCAAAGAGAAACTAGAAAATAGATTGAAATTCTTTCACCGATTTAATAATTGAGTTAACTCAATTTTCGCCCGATCCTCAGAGAAACACCCGCAAACGCAAAGCATATACATAGGTTACCAGGCTTACCTATACAGTGTGTGGTGTAGATGTACCAACCCACAGTTTTTTTTTTTTGTTTGTTTTTTTAAAAGTAACATCGTATTAAAACCAAAAAAAAAAAAAAAAAAAAAAAAAAAAAATGAAAGCATACCGTTTTCGTATAAAGAGCCTGAAGAGTAAAGAGAAACAACTTGCAACAGCTTGGTTCGATATCAACAGGCAATCAAGCTGAGTTACGACCGAAAGGTTAAAGAATGAGCATTTAAGCCAGAGGAGTTTGTGTTGAAGAAAACTCGAGCACCATAATGGAGCCAAACCATGAAAGCTCCTGAGGAAATTGGGAAGATCTATATAGTAGACATTCCCGTATCCCATGGCTCCTACTACCTAAGGAACCTCGATGGTACTCAAGATTCAAAAACATGGAAGCTATGGAATTCATTCCACTTGAAGAAGTTTTATCATTAGCTAAATTCACATAGGAGTAGTTGTGTTCAAATCCTCGCTATGATGCACTCTTTTTCCTTTATGATGGTTTTATCCCACTGGGTTTTCCACGCAAAGGTTTTAATGAGGCAGCTTGTTGTTGGGCGTGAGGTATTTATCTTGTTATTCACATTCGATATTTAATTCAATATTATTTTGGTTTTCCACATTCTATCAAAATTGCTCGTGTTTAATTATAAGTCACAAGCGATGGTTCAAATCCAGCAAGTCCTAAATGGCAAAGCAAAGGCAACAGAGCCTCATTGTCAACAACATCTCCAACACCTTGCAGATAGGGTGAATGCACAGTTTGAGCATTTTTATCCTATTCCAAACGTATTCCCATCATATGGGACGCCTAAAAATGTGGCGAACATTTTCTCTTGTCCAAGCATGGGAAAGTGTATACATATCAACTCTGCGCGCATCTTGAATAGTAGGATTGGCCCCTGCGCGAATTCAAGATCAACGCTGACGCGACATTGCCGACGTGGCACCTCCATGTCTTGACTTGACTTTTGCACATGGGCTTCCATGTATAGTGCTTATGAGGCCTAGTTGGCCATTTTTGACTCATAAGAGGAGCACACTAGGCCCAAGTAATCCAATTTTTAGTGTAAAATATTAGGGTACAAACATCGCCCCCTCTTAATCCACAACTCGTTATGTGTTAAGAAGTTCGAGTTTCCCAATTATGTTCAAGACAAGACTTCGCATTGTTCTCGGAGTGTTGCATAACTCGCCCCAAGCATGTTATGGAGTGCTATGAAACTCGCCCCAAGTATTGTTATGTTTATGAGCCGAGGTGTTATATACCCGCCCCAAGTGATTGAGGTGATATATAACTCGCCCCGTATGTAATCGTATCATGCTGCTCAATGCTCGCGCAAGGGTGCACTTCCCATCGCATTTTGCTCGCGCATGGAAATAAGAATTTGTGTTTTTCTCGTGATTTTATAAGGAATACCATTGAAGCTAGGGGATGTTTGCAAATTGTACCACCAGGGAAACAATTAGAAATGGTAGTTGTCATGTGCTGCCAACGGCTAAGATTGGAGGGACATAATATAATCTTTCAAAGTGATTAGAACCAACCCTTGTTCCGTTGATAGGAATGTATGCAAAGGCAAGGAACAAAGATGCTAATTGAGTACGACTTTGGGCACAAAAATCAATTCGCTATTAACTTTAAAGCTCCAAAGATTTATACCGCTAAGTAGACTAAATATGATTTGGACAAATAAGATATCAATATTCCAGTAATAGATTTGCCATTAAACATATTTGGACAGTGAAAATCTTTGGGCTATTTTAACTTATTTGAACATCCAATCTTGAACTCCGATGTAACTAATATCTATTCTTTTCACCGTGGGATGAGTGGATTATATTTATCTTATAATGAATGAGGGTCTCCTCTTTATGAAAAATAAATAAATACAAAACATGAGTTTTATCTTCTCATGGAATGTGCTCAATTTTATTTGGAATGTAACTATAGGTAGACTAGACACACATCTCTAAAGACTTAAAGGCCTAGACAAATAAAACTTCAATGTTAAACGGTGAGGAAACCCTCCTATCCTATTGGCCGAAATAAACCATCTCAGTGGCTTTTGTGAAACGAGTTTTGATGAGGACAATTGGCAACATATGATTAGTCTAAAAGTTACAATTTCAAAAGGAAAACTCAACTTACCATGTTTGGAAAAAAATTCTAAGTCCAAATTCAATTCGAAGTTGAGTACCTATTATATTATGACTTTTTTTTTTCAAATAATACATAAAGGAAAGAGAGAAAAAACCCACATATTTCGCATATATTTTCTCGCGAAACAATTTGAAAATAAATAAAATATGCGCATATTTATTTCATCTTTCTCCATTTATTTAATTTATCTGTTCTACCACATCGAATCAAAAATACATCATCACGGACGAGGTGAAACCTCGCACACACTAAATCAAAATGCAGAGCGAAGCCCTATGCACAACAAGTGAAAAAAAAATGCCTGACACGCTGCACGGACACAAATCTAGTTAAATCCTAAGTATTAAAATGTTGTAGACCCATCGTGAAAAACAAAATTTCTTTAACTGGCCACCTTATTAACTCCTCAAAAACTGCCTCTTCTCATGAAACTTTTGGATGGCGGAGAAGGAAAATTTTCATGGCACATAAATATACAGTATTTATGTTAGTTTGTTGTAAATCCTTAAAGTTTTATCAATTTCAGCATTCACTACTACTTCAGAAGAGAAACTTCAGTCATAGTTCTTAAATAAATAGAGAGCTAATCTGCAATGTGTCTATAGTGACACCACCGATAAAAAAGAAAAAAAGAAAAAAATCTCGTATCCTACAAAGAAAGTTCCACTACACTCATACCCTCATTGACATCACTGCGTACATACTGCAGTAGGTTTGAGACGACCTGAATACTTTAATTTTTCTCTTTGAGATCAGAGATATAACTTAGCCTCTAAAGGAATCACATCCAATTCCAATTGCTTCAACTCAACCTTTAAACTGATCACCGTTGCTTCAGCTTTTTTCAGCTCATTCTTTTGTCGCTCACCTTTGACTGGGCTGCACGTATTGCCTGCGATTGAGAATTATAAATGTTGCTTAGAAAAGAACGAAGCTCAGAATTGCGGCAATCTTCCTCATATTCATTCTCATATTCATCCTGATCATATTCCTCCTCCTCAGCGGTACAGGCTTTCTCGAACCAGATTATGTCACCATTTTTTAGCTGCAAATAAAATGAACACATGCAAAGAGAATATGACAGTAAGAATGGCGACAATAAAGAAACTTAACCAATAAGCAGAACAGGCCTCCGGGTATGGTGTATCTATATCACAGAGTACACATACATATGATCCATACCTCGTTACAACAAAATGTACGACCTTCCTTGATGGGATCACAGGCAAACCCGTTTTCCTATCCAAGACACCAAAATTTATCATCAGTGACCAAAATTAATAAGTAAATGAGCAGTGAAGGGTGCAAGGTACTCAGTTGGGATGCGTGGTGCTGTGGGCTAACCTTGTACAACATCAATTTTAGATTGGGAGCAAAATTAGCCATTTCATTCAGCTCTTTACGGATATCTCTGGGCATATCACTACCCTTCACAAAAAGCTTCCCCACATACCTGAAACAATTTAAGGTTTTCTTAACTTTAAGAAGGGAAGTATATAGCCCTAAGGATCCTAACGTATTGAAATCAGAAAGTTAAAGAACTTGATGTATACCGAACATCTTTATTTTCTGAGGCATAAAGTTTGAAAAAAAGCAGAATACGATCGTCTTCTGTCCGGTGGGGGTGAAAAATCCTCTCTTGCTGCAAAGTGAAAAACGAGCTTAAATATACTCAATGAGGTAAAAATCTCACAAAAAAACCCTATTAATTTGTAACAGCGATTACCGGGCTAGGCTCTGAAAATTCCATAAACAAAATTACATACGGCTTTTGAGCTTTTGTCTCAACCGTTTCCAACAGACAAACCTACAGATCCAGGAAGAATAATTATGAAAACATAAGTTAGCAAATAATCCATCTCTTATACGTATGTTTAAAGTGTTTACAGATTGTGATTCTTCTGCAGTTGTTAAGGGACGGCTAGGACGATATGTTTGATTTTCGCTTGAAGTTGAACATTTTGACCACACCCAGAAACGCGGAAAATGCAGTTGTGCACCAGGTTGTTTGGGAACCATTTTCTGTCAAGTGAAATATGAAGTATCACAATAACAAAAGCATATATACTGAAAAATCAACATAATTTCGTTCTCACAACTATGTATTGAATGCCAAGAGTGTGTATAAAATAACTCCAGTAGAGAGAGAAAGAGTACCGTAAAATTGAAAAAAGATGTAGAGTTGTGAATCTGGTAACTAGGAACTTTAAAGTGATCAACAAAACCAAAATAAATGTCCCTCCCAATCTGTTGATACAGGTCCTCATTTCGTACAACCTGTATACGGCAACCGAAAATTGCTAGTTCATTGTTTTAAGTGGTTCGTGACAACCAAATGAAAGAATAGATAATTGCAAAAGGAAAGCATTAAGGAATACCTTGATAATAGTATACTCATACTGGCCAGAATCATCTCTGACTTTCTTGTTTCTGTGAGCCATTTCAGCTTTTGTTTCTCTCGATTAATCTACAATAATAGTATCAGAAGATTTGTAAACACAATCCAAAAAAAAAAAAAATATTTACATGCAAATTAAGTTTCCATAAAGAAGAGATATTCAGAGAGTACCAGTTGGTTTTGCTTTTGCACTTGTGCTCAGATCAGAGAAGCTTTTGGAAAGCAGAAGAAGAAGAAGAAGAAGAAGAGATATAGAAAATGTGAAATTAAGGGAGGTATTTAAAGAAAGGGTAACAGTTGGAAGTCGTTTGAGTATTCGAGATCATATTAATGCTTTTGACTAGTATTTGGAGGGTCAAGACCAATTAATATTGTGTGAATATTTCCCAAAAAAATGAGGCGACCGGCACAGAAAATGAAGCGAGCTTTACCAGGCTTACCTTTTTTTTTTTTTTTTTTTTTTGATGCCAAAGATGTGAAATATTATTAACTGGAAATCATTACAATGTCTCCACAAGAAAGAACTCTCAATAAAATCGGGGGGTTTATCTAACCAAACCCTAGTAACTCCATTACGCCTCTGCCGTATTTAGCTAGAATGTCACAGGGTTTATTACATGATCTAGAAATAAAACGACATTCCCAATTAGGGATGTTTTCCAAAACCCAATGGCATCAAGAAGAATGTCTTCGTTCTCCCAGATATCACAGGTGCATGCTTAGTGATGTAGCTTTCGATTCCTTGCAAATCAGTCTCCAAAACCACATGTGTGTGTTGCAAACTTCTGCTCCATTTGACAGCTTCAAAGAACGCCATACATTCTGCTTGCTCATAGTCCTTTACTCCTGCATAGCATTTAGTTGAGCATCCCCTCCATTGTCCTGCAAAATCTCGCAAAATAAGAGCGATTCCCGTTAGGCCCGTGCGTTATCAAAAGAGGCGTCACAATTTATAGTAAGGTAGGGATATACGGAGGTTTCCAGTGTACATGTATGCTATCATGTATCATCACAAACCTAGACTCTGTTTAGTATTTAAGCCTTCTATGTATACCGCAAAAATTCATAGCTTTCCTAGCAACTAACTCGGATTAGCTTTATTTTGGAAATGCACTTCACAAACTGCTCATTCCAAATAGACCATGAAACTATCATCGCTGTGTTTAACCAATTTGAGTTTGAACTACTCGTTGAGGCGCTTTACCTGTGATTCAAACACAAAGAAGAACATTGGTGTGAGGTCCAAACTTAGACAAATAACCTCCCGGGATAAGCATCCAAACCGCTCTTGAAAATGGGAAAGTAAATGTAACATGCGTAATATCTTCATCGAACTACTTGCATAATGGGCAGATGCCGTTTATGTATCTACAAGAACGTTGAAGTCTCACATTTGTAGGCGTATCATGTCATGCATTTCCACCGAAATGCTTGACTCTTGGCCGTGTGTTGATACTCCACACGCCTCCTTCCATTGTGTCTCTGAGTTAGGAATGATAAGAGAAACTTCATTGTCTCCTAAACTGATTTCGTGCAATTTATTGTACGCGGATTTAAGAGTGAAATTTCCGTTTCTCGTCAGATTCCAAATAAGCTTATCCTTGAAGCTTTTGGGATTCGCATCTCGCAGAATTAAACTTGCAATTTCAGCTCGAACAAGTGATTTATAAGCTCAACATTCCATGTCTTGGATTCTTGGAAAATCAATTCTGAACCCAAATAAACTCTTCACTGTTCTCAATATCTTGCTTTGGAGTAGGAGGTTCTCAGAAACCAATGACCCGCACATCAATCCATATTTTTATCTTTGCTCCCGTGCCCACTCTCCATCGACCGTGGTTCTTTATGAAAGGTATTTGTCGTTGTACACCCTTCCATGCCCGTGAACTGCTGACCTTGAGATTTGCATGAATCATGTTTGTACCAGGAAATACTTAGCTTGCATAGCCCTCACCTGTGGTTCATCTCGTGTTCATACATATTCTCCATGCACCCGACAAGCAATGCCCGATTCAATTTTTAAGTCTCGAAAACCCCGACCACCAAGATTCTTGTGTAAACTTAGGTTTTTCCAAGAGGTAATGTATGTACCTCTTTTTCTCGTAAACCCCACCAAAATCTCTCTCGCAGACTATCAATCAGCTTGATGATATCGCCTAGCACTTGAAGACAAACATAGAATAAGAAGGAATTTTGTTTGTTACCGTTTTTATCATTAGAGATTTGCACTTTGCGACATAGATTCACCATTCCATTTGGATAATCTTCCTTTTACTCTATCCACCAACCCTTTGAAGCAATCAATTTTTTTCTTGCCAATAAGAAGAGGAAGACCAAGATACCTGCTCATTCGAGTTCATTCTCTAACTTTTAGTCTTTTAGTAAGCGCCTACAAAATCTTTGTGGAACATGCACACTATAAGACACCGGATTTACTAAAGTTAACCATCTCATCCGTATGCATTGCCAAAATCCTTCACAATATCTAGCAGTTATTAACATTGTGCATATCTCGCATTGATGAAGAGTAGACAATCATCCGCAAAGAATAGATGGGTTATCAAGGCACCTAGAATCTTTATACCTTGAATCTTGTTATTGTTTTCTCGCATGAAGTAGTCAAGTAGAGAACGCTTCCATGACTATAATGAATAAGTATGGGGAAAGCGGATCGCCCCGACGAACTCCCCGTGTTGGTGTGTATGCTTGGAAGGGGGCACCATTAAGAAGTATAGAAACCCAACTGGTAGTGCTTATACACCGCATTATCAACTCGACAAAAAGATTCACTAAATCCCATTTTCTTCATTACATCTGTTACGAATGACCATTCAAGCCTATCAAAGGCTTTTTCCATGTCGAGTTTTAGAGCCAAATGTTTTGCGCTTTCCTTCTTATTGTTCATTGTGTGAACAATTTCTTGCGCAAGGTGTATGTTGTCTCCGATTTGCCTACCAGAACATATGCCGCTTGTAATGGAGAAATAATTTTCTTCATAATATTCTTCATTCTTGTGACGGATCTTCGCTATTATTTTATACGACGTATTGCAAAGTGCGATTGGTCGAAATCGACGGAACCGCTTGTTCTTCGACTTAGGAATGAGAGTAACATTTGTGGCATTGAGACTTTTAAGAATATATCCCGAACGAAAGAATTGTTTTACCATTTCGTTATATCTCCACCTACGGTTTTCCAATGAGATTTGAAAACCTCGAGGAAAGCCATCCTACCCTGGGCTTTCCAAGACTTCATGTCTTTAAGAGCTTTTAATATTTCTACGTCTCATTGGAATGCGAGTTAACTCCGTGTTGTCGTCCGCAGTGATTGTATGAGGAATACATTGAAGTATAGCTTCATTTTTTTGCCGGTGATGTGGTGGTATGTAGGGTATTATAATGATTCACCAAGAATTCTTCAAGTTCATCTCTTGTAGTGCACCAGCTTCCTTGGTCATCCTTTAGCGCCGCAATGTTATTCCTTGAACGTCTTCTATTAGCATTTGAGTGGTGGTACTTAGTGTTTTTATCCATATTCGGATAGAACTCATCTCTTGCTTTCTCGTCCCCAAAAGTCATTTTGTACTTGATGCCAATGTTCGATTTGATTTTCCACATGTTGAATGTGATTGCTTGTGTGTTGATCTCGGGAGCCGCTTGTTGCACCGCCTCAAGTTGTTGATGGAGAAGAAAAATATTGCTTTGAATATTGCCGAATTTCTCTCTATTCCATTTGGAGACGCATCGTCTTGTATTAACTAGTTTCTTTGAGACTTGAAACCGCTTTGATCCATTGACTTGCAAACTCCAGTGCCGCTTCAACTTCGCCTTGATGGTTTCATCATGCTCATAACACCGGAAATATTTCCCAGCTTTCTTTTGTCAGTTACCATTAGAGTATGATGTGTCTAGCATAATAGTGGGTCGATCCTAATCGCTGTAAGTGCATCGCTTTGAATCTGGGAAATTGATAATCCATTCACCGTTGCCTAATGCTCTATCAATTCTTGACCTTCGAACTCCCGTGCCATGTATATTATCGACCATGTAAATTATCTTCCACTATAACCAAGATCCTCCGCACCAGCCTTCATAAATCATGTTTACGTAATGGGCGTCTCTTGAGGAAGAATTTGTTGAAGTGGAAATACCCGAACTTCCATTTAGATTAGTTTAAATACTGGACCCTATCTTCATTTTTAAAAACCGATTCAAGTCTCCTATGATCACCTACTACCGAATGGTATGACTGAATCTTTAATGTAGCTCCATTGATCTCTTTGTTATTCTGATAAGAAGAACCATACATGCATGTGAGTAAAAACTCCGGCTTGGAAGGGTCATCCCGCACTAGAACATTAATGATCTAAGATTCTCGTATGCACTATCTTGCAATGAAACCCGCCTTTCCATAATAAAAGTAAACCTCCCGCTAGGCCAATGGAGGATACAAATTTGCTATTCGGGTACTTATAAGGCTTCGTGAATTTTTTCATTTTTTTCCTCACCTAACTTGGTCTCGCATAAGAATATTATGTCGTGGTCGTAACGAGATATTAGGTCCCTTAGATGATCTCTAGTGGTTTTGTTATTGAAACCTTGACAGCTCCATGCTATGGTTCTCATGTCCGTATTTTGTATTAAATAAGTAAAATTATCTATCCAAAGATGAGAGCAGAGCACGTAATTAAAAGTTTCAACAAAAGAAATAAAGTTGTAAAGGAAAAGCAAGAAGAATGTAATACCTTAAAAGCGTTTTCCTCTTGATTTTGCATGGTATCCACCTTTGTGTGTTCGTTATTCCGCCCAAGAATACAATTTTCAGCCATATCCATGAGTTCAAAGAGCATTTATAGCATCAACATCAGCAGCCTTCCCCTCCATTAGCAACAAGAATCGGGCCCCGAATAGATGGGTTTGATCCATTAGTTTGGGTATTCTGTTTCGTGCTCTCTTGAGGTTCTAGTTTCTCCAAAGTGTCATCCTCAGAACTCCATATCTTTCCCAACATGAACAAAATCATCACCCGTTTCTTCATTGTTTTCAATGACACCAGCATTAGCTTTTTCCTTAACAATGAGATGCGCTTCATACTCCTCTTGTGTCATTGCCCTCTCTTTTAAAGATTCAGCAACTGCTTCACATGTTTCATCATTATAATCTATGGTGTAGCATTGATCACATAGGCTGTGAGGTTGTTTCACCCAGTGGTATCTGATCCAAGTAGGTTCACCTGAATTGGTATTCCACCATTCTCCTCTTTTAAGAGGCATTCTTAAGTCAATCTCCACCCTAGCCGTAATCATATTACCTCTAACGAGGCCTGCAATTTTTAGGCTCAGTGCCTATTTTTTTACCTAGATCTTCAATGGTTTCATCTACAACTGCAACATGATGATGTTCCAACAGGAGCCCCTTGAACTGAACACTCCAAGGTTGTTTGGTGAACACGTAATCCTTATATGCTACTTCGGTGTAGACCTGAAGAGCTAAAAGATTTCTTTGGATATTCCATGGTATCTTCTTAAGAACATCGTTCATGTCCTTTTGGGAGTTAAACTTGAAGACAAAAAGTACTTCCCTACCGCTCATTCATTTCTTTCTTCTTATAGTTCTTCCAAAGGATATTGAGTTCATCTTTGATGGCCGATGTTTCAATTTCATTGTCATCGCTTATCAACTTGCCAATCAGGTATTGGCTCATGCACCAAAGAGCCTTCAAGAGGTTTTTGGCTCGAATCTAACAGCGTGTCTATGGTTTCTTATCATTGTAGTTTTCATCTTCTCAATGATGTTGTTCATGTTGTTGATGCTTTCAGACTCCATAGTTAGAAGATAGGGTTTCTGCTTGTTTGGGTAAAGTTGGACAAAGTTGCTTGTAATCTTCTTATGATATGAATCTCCTATATACTGGGGGTTGGAAAATCGTATATTTTTTTTCCCTAAATATGGCTTATAACCAGTCAAACGATGGAAATAATATAATCTTTTTTGAATGGAGTATTTACAGGCTGGAAAATCCTGTGAGATCCTATGAAAACGGGAGTGAAATGGCAGAATCTTTTGATTTTGAAATTGGCTTATTGGGATCGGATAATGAATCGGTGTAGATAACTTGAAGCTAATGGATTCAAATATTTGATGGGGAGGAGGTAGATGGTTCTCATATTGAGATATACTTTCATTGAACGTGTTGTGCTAGCAAAAATGCTAATCGTGGTTGTGCACCTTTGGTAGGCAATATAGCCATGAATGACAAAAATGTCAGAACAAGGAACTGAACACAAAGGACCAATATTGGTTGGGAGCCATCTTTTGAATCAAGAGGAAAACCTGCAAAGGAATTAGGGATCCATTAAAATTAGACTGACACAGAATAGAAAATATCAGATCAGTTTAACTTTAACACAAGGAAAAATGAAACTTGAAAAACATCAAAAATACAGATTCATAATGAGTTTGTTTTCATTTTCTTGTTAGACCAAAACTTAGCAATCATCAATAAGTAGACTAAATCAATCAAACAAAGGTATTAGAGAAGAAGAAGAGATTAAGCAGGTATGGTTGATCTAAAGTTCATATGAACAGAAGTCAAAATTGGAATTTTAAACATAAAGATTTGAGCAAAGAAACATTTTAAAATTATATGAATCTAGTAAGCGAATTCCAAAAACGAATCATAAACTGTGTGATTAAACCATTAGATGCAAAGAGAAACTAGAAAATAGATTGAAATTCTTTCACCGATTTAATAATTGAGTTAACTCAATTTTCGCCCGATCCTCAGAGAAACACCCGCAAACGCAAAGCATATACATAGGTTACCAGCTTACCTATACAAAGGTGTGGTGTAGATGTACCAACCCACAGTTTTTTTTTTTGTTTGTTTTTTTAAAAGTAACATCGTATTAAAACCAAAAAAAAAAAAAAAAAAAAAAAAAAAATGAAAGCATACTGGCTTCAGATAAAGAGCTGCTGGAAGAGTAAAGAGAAACAACCTTGCAACAGTTGGTTCGATATCAACAGGCAATCAAGCTGAGTTACGACCGAAAGGTTAAAGAATGAGCATTTAAGCCAGAGGAGTTTGTGTTGAAGAAAACTCGAAAGCCATAATGGAGCCAAACTGCGGAAAGCTCGGAGGAAATTGGGAAGATCTATATATAGTAGACATTCCCGTATCCCATGGCTCCTACTACCTAAGGAACCTCGATGGTACTCAAGATTCAAAAACATGGAAGCTATGGAATTCATTCCACTTGAAGAAGTTTTATCATTAGCTAAATTCACATAGGATTAGTTGTGTTCAAATCCTCGCTATGATGCACTCTTTTTCCTTTATGATGGTTTTATCCCACCGGGTTTTCCACGCAAAGGTTTTAACGAGGCAGCTTGTTGTTGGGCAGAGGTATTTATCTTGTTATTCACATTCGTATATTTAATTCAATATTATTTTGGTTTTCCACATTCTATCAAAATTGCTCGTGTTTAATTATAAGTCTGCTGCGATGGTTCAAATCCGCAAATCGACCCTAAATGGCAAAGCAAAGGCGCTTCGAGCTCACTGGCAACAACATCTCCAACACCTTGCGATAGGGTGAATGCACGCTTGAGCATTTTTATCCTATTCCAAACGTACCCCCATCATATGGGACGCCTAAAAATGTGGCGAACATTTTCTCTTGTCCAAGCATGGGAAAGTGTATACATATCAACTCTCAACGCGCATCTTGAATAGTAGGATTGGCCCTCGCGCGAATTCAAGATCAACGTTGACGCGACATTGCCGACGTGGCACCTCCATGTCTTGACTTGGACTTTTGCACATGGGCTTCCATGTATAGTGCTTATGAGGCCTAGTTGGCCATTTTTGACTCATAAGAGGAGCACACTAGGCCCAAGTAATCCAATTTTTAGTGTAAAATATTAGGGTACAAACATCGCCCCTCTTAATCCACAACTCGTTATGTGTTAAGAAGTTCGAGTTTCCCAATTATGTTCGCGACAAGACTTCGCATTGTTCGGGTGTTGCATAACTCGCCCCCCCAAGCATGTTATGGAGTGCTATGAAACTCGCCCCCAAGTATTGTTATGTTTATGAGCTGAGGTGTTATATACCTCGCCCCCAAGTGATTGAGGTGATATATAACTCGCCCCCGTATGTAATCTGTATCATGCTGCTCAATGCTCGCGCAAGGGTGCACTTCCTTACTGCATTTTGCTCGCGCATGGAAATAAGAATTTGTGTTTTTCTGTGATTTTATAAGGAATACCATTGAAGCTAGGGGGATGTTTGCAAATTGTACCACCAGGGAACAATTAGAAATGGTAGTTGCTGTGCTGCTTTTCAACGGGCGGAAGATTGGAGTGGACATAATATAATCTTTCAAAGTGATTAGGAACCAACCCTTGTTCTGTTGATAGGAATGTATGCAAAGGCAAGGGAACAAAGATGCTAATTGAGTACAGACTTTGGGAACAAAAATCAATTCGCTATTAACTTTAAAGCTCCAAAGATTTATACCGCTAAGTAGACTAAATATGATTTGACAAACTAAGATATCAATATTCTGTAATAGATTTGCCATTAAACATATTTGGACAGGTGAAAATCTTTGGGCTATTTTAACTTATTTGAACATCCAATCTTGGAACTCCGATGTAACTAATATCTATTCTTTTCACCGTGGGATGAGTGGATTATATTTATCTTATAATGAATGAGGGTCTCCTCTTTTATGAAAAATAAATAAATACAAAACATGAGTTTTATCTTCTCATGGAATGTGCTCAATTTTATTTGGAATGTAACTATAGGTAGACTAGACACACATCTCTAAAGACTTAAAGGCCTAGACAAATAAAACTTCAATGTTAAACGGTGAGGAAACCCTCCTATCCTATTGGCCGAAATAAACCATCTGTGGCTTTTGTGAAACGAGAGTTTTGATGAGGACAGTTGGCAACATATGATTAGTCTAAAAGTTACAATTTCAAAAGGAAAACTGAACTTACCATGTTTGGAAAAAAATTCGGAAGTCCAAATTCAATTCAGAAGTTGAGTACCTATTATATTATGACTTTTTTTTTCAAATAATACATAAAGGAAAGAGAGAAAAAAAACCCACATATTTCGCACATATTTTCTGCGAAAACAATTTGAAAAATAAATAAAATATGCGCATATTTATTTCATCTTTTCTCCATTTATTTAATTTATTCGTTCTACCACATCGAATCAAAAATACATCATCACGGGACGAGGTGAAACCTCGCACACACTAAATCAAAAATGCAGAGCGAAGCCCTATGCACAACAAGTGAAAAAAAAAAATGCCTGACACGCTGCACGGACACAAATCTAGTTAAATCCTAAGTATTAAAAAGTTGTAGACCCATCGTGAAAAACAAAATTTCTTTAACTGGCCACCTTATTAACTCCTCAAAACTGCCTCTTCTCATGAAACTTTTGGATGGCGGAGAAGGAAAATTTTCATGGCACATAAATATACAGTATTTATGTTAGTTTGTTGTAAATCCTTAAAGTTTTATCAATTTCAGCATTCACTACTACTTCAGAAGAGAAACTTCAGTCATAGTTCTTAAATAAATAGAGAGCTAATCTGCAATGTGTCTATAGTGACACCACCGATAAAAAAGAAAAAGAAAAAAAAATCTCGTATCCTACAAAGAAAGTTCCACTACACTCATACCCTCATTGACATCACTGCGTACATACTGCAGTAGGTTTGAGACGACCTGAATACTTTAATTTTTCTCTTTGAGATCAGAGATATAACTTAGCCTCTAAAGGAATCACATCCAATTCCAATTGCTTCAACTCAACCTTTAAACTGATCACCGTTGCTTCAGCTTTTTTCAGCTCATTCTTTTTGTCGCTCACCTTTGACTGGGCTGCACGTATTGCCTGCGATTGAGAATTATAAATGTTGCTTAGAAAAGAACGAAGCTCAGAATTGCGGCAATCTTCCTCATATTCATTCTCATATTCATCCTGATCATATTCCTCCTCCTCAGCGGTACAGGCTTTCTCGAACCAGATTATGTCACCATTTTTTAGCTGCAAATAAAATGAACACATGCAAAGAGAATATGACAGTAAGAATGGCGACAATAAAGAAACTTAACCAATAAGCAGAACAGGCCTCCGGGTATGGTGTATCTATATCACAGAGTACACATACATATGATCCATACCTCGTTACAACAAAATGTACGACCTTCCTTGATGGGATCACAGGCAAACCCGTTTTCCTATCCAAGACACCAAAAATTTATCATCAGTGACCAAAATTAATAAGTAAATGAGCAGTGAAGGGTGCAAGGTACTCAGTTGGGATGCGTGGTGCTGTGGGCTAACCTTGTACAACATCAATTTTAGATTGGGAGCAAAATTAGCCATTTCATTCAGCTCTTTACGGATATCTCTGGGCATATCACTACCCTTCACAAAAAGCTTCCCCACATACCTGAAACAATTTAAGGTTTTCTTAACTTTAAGAAGGGAAGTATATAGCCCTAAGGATCCTAACGTATTGAAATCAGAAAGTTAAAGAACTTGATGTATACCGAACATCTTTATTTTCTGAGGCATAAAGTTTGAAAAAAGCAGAATACGATCGTCTTCTGTCCGGTGGGGGTGAAAATCCTCTCTTGCTGCAAAGTGAAAACGAGCTTAAATATACTCAATGAGGTAAAAATCTCACAAAAAAAACCCTATTAATTTGTAACAGCGATTACCGGGCTAGGCTCTGAAAATTCCATAAACAAAATTACATACGGCTTTTGAGCTTTTGTCTCAACCGTTTCCAACAGACAAACCTACAGATCCAGGAAGAATAATTATGAAAACATAAGTTAGCAAATAATCCATCTCTTATACGTATGTTTAAAGTGTTTACAGATTGTGATTCTTCTGCAGTTGTTAAGGGACGGCTAGGACGATATGTTTGATTTTCGCTTGAAGTTGAACATTTTGACCACACCCAGAAACGCGGAAAATGCAGTTGTGCACCAGGTTGTTTGGGAACCATTTTCTGTCAAGTGAAATATGAAGTATCACAATAACAAAAGCATATATACTGAAAAATCAACATAATTTCGTTCTCACAACTATGTATTGAATGCCAAGAGTGTGTATAAAATAACTCCAGTAGAGAGAGAAAGAGTACCGTAAAATTGAAAAAAGATGTAGAGTTGTGAATCTGGTAACTAGGAACTTTAAAGTGATCAACAAAACCAAAATAAATGTCCCTCCCAATCTGTTGATACAGGTCCTCATTTCGTACAACCTGTATACGGCAACCGAAAATTGCTAGTTCATTGTTTTAAGTGGTTCGTGACAACCAAATGAAAGAATAGATAATTGCAAAAGGAAAGCATTAAGGAATACCTTGATAATAGTATACTCATACTGGCCAGAATCATCTCTGACTTTCTTGTTTCTGTGAGCCATTTCAGCTTTTGTTTCTCTCGATTAATCTACAATAATAGTATCAGAAGATTTGTAAACACAATCCAAAAAAAAAAAATTTACATGCAAATTAAGTTTCCATAAAGAAGAGATATTCAGAGAGTACCAGTTGGTTTTGCTTTTGCACTTGTGCTCAGATCAGAGAAGCTTTTGGAAAGCAGAAGAAGAAGAAGAAGAAGAAGAGATATAGAAAATGTGAAATTAAGGGAGGTATTTAAAGAAAGGGTAACAGTTGGAAGTCGTTTGAGTATTCGAGATCATATTAATGCTTTTTGACTAGTATTTGGAGGGTCAAGACCAATTAATATTGTGTGAATATTTCCCAAAAAAATGAGGCGACCGGCACAGAAAATGAAGCGAGCTTTACCAGGCTTTCCTATACAGTGTGTGGTGTAGATGTACCAACCCACAGTTTTTTTTTGTTTGTTTGTTAGTAACATCGTATTAAAACCAAACCAAAAAAAAAAAAAGGAGAACAGAGATTACAAAATTAGGAAATACCAATATGTCCTAGAAATAATATATTTGAACTAGTTTGGTCCAGTTGATTGAGTTAACTGTCTGTTTGGTCCTTTTTGGGAAAATATATTATAGTTTGGTCCTAGAAATTATGGTTTGGTCCTAAGATGACGTCATGGATGATGTAATTGTCATTGTGGGGTGACAGAAATATTATTTTCACTAGTCCAGAAGGGGCTATAAATGACGATTGAAGTCTGTTATTAAACACGATTTATCACGGTTTTCCCATGTTATTCGAACCGTTATATATTTGGGGGCTATTTTGTGTTTCCTCCCCTTTCAAGATCGCTAATTAGCGTCTCCTCCCCAAAAAGATCAAAATTAGTGTTTCCTTCCGTCGTTAGTTTTTCCATCCATTACTCAGTTAGCTGAGTCAGCATCTATACAGCGTGGCGTAGATTGTACACGTGTTC
The DNA here is from genome assembly GCA_023531295.1 of Papaver armeniacum. Taxonomy (NCBI): domain Eukaryota; kingdom Viridiplantae; phylum Streptophyta; class Magnoliopsida; order Ranunculales; family Papaveraceae; genus Papaver; species Papaver armeniacum. Next base: position 1,262 of record JAJJWW010001536.1, on the reverse strand, counting down.
CGTGATCTACCCCAAATACCCACTAAAAACAAACTTTAAGCACGTGTTTAAGAGTACCACATGTTCTCCTTCTTCTCCGGCACCAGTACGCCATCCCCGATTGGAATGGACTCGAACTGATAAAACCTAATCATTGAAATCCAGGTAAACCCGAACTTTAATCTTCCTTATTTTGCTCAAATTCTTCTTCGCATCGATCAAACCCAAGATTTCACATTAACAGTTTGGGGATTGTTTTGATTATATCTGCTACTTACCGGAAAATTCGAGCCACTTGAGTTTCTAGTTTGACTTCTAAAATATCAACTAACACCTTTGTAAACAACCTCCATAGAGTTGTAACACGTCAGCAGGCATCTCCAACCAACGTCTGTCACGTCAGCAGAATAGGCACAATCAGCAGTCAGCTGGGCAGTGATGTCATCGAGACGTCAGCCAAACCTAACGCAGTCACTGCCGTTATGACGCCGCTACAACAGCAGCCAATCACATCGTCCGTAGGTAACGGCGTTATAACGCCTTTACCAGGTCATGAAGCCGTCAGCAAACTAGCCAATCTGGAACGCCTCTTGTAACTCCGTCATGACACCGTTAACTGGGCCGTTAAATGCATCAGCATGACGTCATCACAACCATTTTCTCAGGCGACGGTTGCGGCGGCTATGTCCGGCGGCCATGCCCGCCAGCCACCTCTGTCCGACCATAGTGGTAATGCTCCAATGCTTCACAGCTTAACCTGTCTCTATAGTCCCGTGTTATTTCCGCACATCTCAGTTGCTTTGAAACATATTTGCACCCACCGAGCCTAGCCGAGTTGGCTAAGCCAACTGAGTCGCAAGCCGAGCCGAGCCACTAACTTGAAGGATTAATCAGCCCCAATTTTGTTGGCTTTACGATGTTTCCTCCCCACTTCGAGGGCTAATCCAATTACATTATTTCTTGGTCTTGGTCTTTTACACCCATTTTAGCTTGGCTAGTTCCATAACCTAGATTAATATTCTAAGAGTCCAGAATATATTCTGGAATATTCCTAGAGGCATGCATGTAAAATTAATACCAGAAGGCATGCAGGGAAAGTTAATTCAATTTATGTTGACCTCGAAACTAGAGTTAGACCGAAATTTGCAAGATATATATACATGGGTTTACAACCCTAAAAGGTATGCAATATTATCTACAAAAACTCCTGTGAAAAACTCTAGCTAAGGGGCACACATAAAAATTACTAAGGGCACCCCTCAAATGGATAAGGGACACCCAAT